>OX388323.1:6013531-6468048 GCA_947579605.1 Athripsodes cinereus
ACACTTAATTGGGGGGTTGGCCTGGCCGAATCAATGTATGTTTTTATTTTTTTGTGTGTATTTTGTCAACTTTCTGTTTGTGTCTCTGATTGATAAATAAATAAATAAAACATTTGTTATATTTAGTTCGCTATGAAAATCTACTACTTAAACACCGACATAGTGAATGTAATAAATAAGCTGTCTTCTTTGTGCCAATAAAAATTAAGAAAATGAAAATGAGTGGCACATCTCATCGCGCAACTGAAGATGGTAAAAGTCTTATCATTCATGTTTTACGAATATACGCTTTTGACAGGATCCAAATATGTTGACTTTTTACAAGAACGGAGAGAACGATCTGCATTTTTATAATTCGCATTTATTCTTCTGACTACCCCTAATCGTATCATATTATTGTTATTACCTACTGACAATAAGACGATTCTTACAAGGATCATTACAACTGAAGGCCAATGGGATCCCGGAAGATAACGAAAAAATAAAACAGGTGTTTTATTCTACTAAAGATTTATTTTGTGAGAGAGACGTCTTTCGTCTTATGAGGACATTGTCAATGATTGACAATGTCCTCATAAGACGAAAGACGTCTCTCTCACAAAATAAATCTTTAGTAGTCAATGATTGACAATGTCCTCATAAGACGAAAGACGTCTCTCTCACAAAATAAATCTTTAGTAGAATAAAACACCTGTTTTATTTTTTCGATATGGAATTCTACTACCTAAACACCGACACAGTGAATAAACCGGAAGATAACATTAAAGGATATAAATTAAGGGTTGCCCCCTCCCTCATCCATGGATGTTGTCAGTTCCTATGTCATGCATACTCTTCGTGCAAATTCTTCTTAAGGAAGGGTTCAAGGTTCGTCTGAAGGGCTATCACCGACAAAATCCTCCCCAAAATTAAATACAACCGTTAATGTTCGGTAATGTTCGAGTTCGTCGGTAGCCTGGAGGTAGAGTCTTGGCCTCGTGAACAAGGGGTCCGTGGTTTGATACCAGGTACCGGCAAACTCCCCTTTCACGACACAAGCTTTTAATAGCTTACTGTGAAAGGTGTATAAGGTTGTATTTGGGTTTATTACAAATAAAAACCAGAGATATCTTTTTTTTTTTTAAAAAATCGACCGACTCCATAATTCTTCCGACGTCATAAGTCCAACCTTAAACGATATCCAAACGACAACATAACTACAATAATATATTATATCTTTATTTATTTTATAAATTCTGCATATTATCTCACTTGAAGATATCAATTTCTCCAGTCAGATCATTTCACGTTTGAATAGTCCTTCTTACTGGGAAGTTTGCCAATCTGTATATAATTATGAGAAGTACCTACTCAAAAAAAATCTATTTAAAAAATATTATTACAAAGCCCGTTGACCTATTATCATTTCTAAAATGTCAAATGGCTAACGTACGTATGGAGGTGTAGGTATATATACACTTGTATATACGTAATTACTATGTAGACTAGGGCGTCCAACTTTCAATTTATTACGTCAATGCGGGACAAAATAATGGTAATGTGGGAGATAGAATCTTGTTATTGGTCAATCTAGGAAGTATTCAGAAGGAATACAGCAACGAGAAGTAATGAATTTATTGGCGAGCACTTTGGTACAGATAGGAGACCGAGTTTCTTGATAATATTTATTTTTTTATCTCATCAACGGCCTATAACCTTTAACATCAGTAAGGTTTATACATATTTTTACAATAATCAGGTCATATATAATTATAAAAACAAAGCAGAAATAAAACCTTAATTAATCAACCACACAAGCTTTAAGCTTACTGTGAAAGGTGTGTAAGGTTGTTTTAGGTTTATAATCTACCTATACCCTCACGCCATATAGATCTATCTATATAAACTTTATTCGCTTCCTACACATTCATCCATTTTCTCATACATGCACGCCGATTTCTCTTACTCAACACGCGGCCGACCTAAAGGATTTGATCCACGTGATCAAGCCACGTGGTTCTTGGCCGTCCGCGCTACCTCATACCCCCTCTTTCAGATAAATACATCCTGTTCGACATTCTTTCATCTTGCATTCGCTCAACATGTCGAAACCATCGTAACGGGGGAGGGGGCGGTTATAACAAAACTCAGATATTATATCTTTTTATAAAAATAATAATAATGAAACATTTATTTATTTTATTCTCCTTGCGCACCATCATTCATATAACAAAATTTAAAAATCAGTTAACATAAAAAAAATGTAATGATATGAAGTGGCGAGATCATCCGTTCACATTAATTTAAAATATTGACGCATTTAAATACTTATTTTACTAATAAAGAGCGATGATTTGATCGTATGTAGTAAAATAAGTCATTTAAACGTTACCACACACTCTTTCTTCAATTTCTAATGAGGTATTAAATATAAAAATAAGATGCTGCATGCATTTTATTTGTTGGGCAAATTGGAAGATATCTTTTTTTTATATAAAAATATAAAAAATAAGATATCTTCCAATTTGCCCAACAAATAAATAGCATGCAGCATCTCATTTTTATATTTAATACCTCATTAGAAATTGAAGAAAGAACCAATCTATAAAATTTCCTCCCGCCGCGCCGTTGCCAAGTTTGTTTTTTTTAATTTAAAATAGAAATCTGAGACGAGCTACATTTTCTAAAGGATATAATATATAATTTGAAAACCTGTTTTTCGTAAGTTTAAATCAACCCACTTTAAAATTTAATATAGAATTTTTCTGTAAACAAAACAATAAAGGTATTTCCCAGAATTTTTTACTGATTTTTAGAATGCGGGACGACAAATACTACTGCGGGACTGTCCCGTAAAATCCGGGATAGTGGCCTCCATAATGTAGTCAACGTCAAACCGCACATGAACTTTACATAAAGTCATTAATCATAATATTCAATGTCATTTTCCAGCTGGGATGCTCGCTCTTCCACCCTCACTACCTCCACTGCGGGTCAACACTGGGCTGGAACTGTCCTGGGACCGAGGGCAAAATGGTCTTCTAGACCGGCGCGTCTGTCGCTGAGACCTGTAAAAGTCAAAGATGCTGGAATATACAAGTGTAGAGCCGATTTCAGATCGGAACCTTCACGATTTACACACGTGCGTTTGACCATTGTTGGTAAGTAAAACGTTTATTTTTTTAACAAGTTTTATTCACAAGTGCATGCCGACGACTACCAAACTCTTCTAAATTATGAAAACAGTGATTTAAAAGAAGTAATAATATTCATTATTGAAAAACAATGAGATTACATAAAACTACTTCTTGTATGGTTTCTGCATATATTTACCGTTTTCTTAGCTAAATTGCTGCGTTCAATAGTTATTCCTAATCAAATCCTTGGTTCCCGTCCAGAAGTCACTGCACCGCCTCTGAAGTCGATCTATGGATGTCCATTCAATCTTTCTCATACTTCCTAGACGTACTCCTCCACCTGATGTTACATTGTTTAGGACTTAGCCCCACTGTCACATTTAGGAGGCTCTCGTTGATGTTCTCGGGT
Source organism: Athripsodes cinereus (assembly GCA_947579605.1). Taxonomy (NCBI): domain Eukaryota; kingdom Metazoa; phylum Arthropoda; class Insecta; order Trichoptera; family Leptoceridae; genus Athripsodes; species Athripsodes cinereus. The sequence continues at coordinate 6,017,057 of OX388323.1, forward strand.
TTGCTGCGTGAATCTCCGTCGTTCTTTCTTCTAGCTTTCGGCTTCGATGTTGAAGCCATCTTCACGAATGAATGAAGCGTCTTAAAACACGGCTTACAATATAATATACTAACGAAGATGAAAATACCCAAACAATTAACGATAGATCAAATTAGGGTTTTCTTTAAGAGATTGTTATATTAATTGTATATATATATGTATATTTAAGAAATAAAATATTGCACGTTAAAAAAAAAAAAAATCTTATTACTGTTTTTATCTTTCAAATCATTGTGCTATAATACTTTGTGTTCAAGAAAAATGTTGTATTATTAACATTATCAAATCTAAACATATTTATTTATTTATTAACACATTAAACGGCTAAACAATCTTAACAGAACAATTGCTAAAAACTTTTTTCAAACGAGTACAATCAACGCATAAAAGATAATGAATACAAAAACATAACATTAGAAGCTACAGGGAATTCTCTTAAATTGTTTAGTTATTATTATTACTTATTATTATATCCAATTTAGTGATTAGACGGATTAAATTCGAAACATACATTTCCATTAGTTTGACTGCAAAAAGTGGGAAATTTTCAATTGATGGAGGTCAGCAAAGGAATCCAATAGATACTAGATACATCTCGGATATCCGGGATATTATTTTCCTTTGATAGCCTCCCTAACATTGCAACATTGCTTCTGTTCTGAAATACAAAACTTCTTATTCAAAGTGCTTTCTGTTACAAAGTGATAACATCGCCTCTTTCGTTAATATTCTCCGTCCCGAGTACCTATCGCCATCCAGAGATATATTGGAGTCGTTTTCCATCTCCAATTTCAGTTTATATTAAACGGAAAACATCTTCTATTTTATTTAAGAATTTTACTTAACTGATACCTCGTCTATACAAACAACTGATTTCTCATACTACATTAACTAGAAGATAAAATTCATGGATAGATTATTATCATTTAGACGGGAGATCGCGATCTATTTTTTGAGATCTGAAAAATGAGATCCCAAAAAGATGGTTGCTTCTAAGGTTTGCATAAAGCGTCTCTCGATTGGAGGACCTTACATCGTGACAGTGATAATGGTGGAATTAGTGACCGTTGTCCATGGACACCGAAAGTGATCACTTAAGCCAGCCTAAAGCCAATTCTTAAGCGTTGGGACACCTTTTACACTTCTTCCGATTAGATTTTACACAATGTTGCCTTGTGTAGATATGGTTCTCCAATCGAGGTTTCTGATTAGTTTTATCATCTACACCCAAATCCGGTTAATCAATAAAAAATTAGTAAATATTCTAAACATTTATTAACAGTCTCAAAACTGTTACACTTCACTAAACTACATACATAGATACCATCACGGCATATCCCACAAGTGGGGTAACCAGCAGAACAGCTGCATGTAATAAATATGCAGGCCATCTTCGCTGTGCCAATAAAAAATAAGAAAAAATCAAAATGGGTGGCAAATCTCATCGCTGAATTTGAGATGTAGGTAATATGCTTTTATGTTTTATTTCCCACAAGTTGGGTAGCCAGCAGAACAGCTGCATGTACTTAATGAACATGCAGGCCTTCTTCTCTGTGCCAATAAAAAATAAGAAATTCAAAATGGGTGGCAAACCTCATCGCTGAATTTGCAATGTAATATGTATTGATTTTTTCGAACAACTGCTTTTTAAAGGACACTCGAAAACTTACGAAAAAGAGTGAGAGACCAGTTCTTTACCGGGTGCTCCACGGCACAGTCTCAAAACACATATAAATAGTCATAATCATCATCATCATCATCGCCCTCAACGCTCCTCTCGGGAGCACAGGGTAGAAACCAGCCTCCTCCATTCAGAGCGTCTCTGTGACAATTGCGTCACCTCTTCCCACGACATTCCTTGCGCTCTGATATCGTTGTCATAGGAACGGTGTATTGTGAAAGAGGGACGCCCGGGCCTACGGAACCCCTGCGGACGGAAGAACAGTGCTCTTTTTGGCTAACTATCATTGGGCATTCTCAAAACATGTCCCAGCCAGGACCATCGTCTCTCTTGTATTAGTCATATCTTAAATAGTCATAAAGATGAATGATAACAGATAAGTTGGCGTAATTATTATTATTATAATATTAGGTATATTTATATTATATTTGTAACATCTATATTTTGTAAAATTGTCCACTTTATACTTGTACTATTTTGTAATCAAAGGCAATTATGCCGTAAATAAATAAATAAAATAAATAAATAAATATACTCAACAGAATATGATATGTCAAACATAAAAATTTTAAACAAAAATTAGTGGTGAACGTACTGTTAATATAGTGTAGGTTCTTAAACTATTCTTAACGAAGATTTGATTTGATGACACGTAAAAAAATATTTGAAATTTTTTTGTTCATAAACTGTCAAATCACTCATTGTAAATTTTACAACTCAAAAATATTAAGAAGAATTAGGAAATAATACAAATGTATAAACATAAAGCAACTAGATAAAATAGCAGTTTACAAGTAATATTAGAAAGGAATAGGATATAATAATATGAATTGAATTTGTAGGTACTTTTGTTTTTAAAAATAAAAATCTTGTATAAATAAGTATTAAAACATCTGACAAATTTTCTAACAGACACGTGAATTAGGTTCCTCGAAGTTGTGAAAAAATAATTCTAGGTATTTCAAAATAAGTTTTTTTTTGTTATTTCTAAGAAAGTTTTTTACTTTAAAATAAATCTACAGTAAAGTTTAAAGACGACGAGTTGGTGACAACGAAATGTGATATTTGATATCTGAAACGCTCTTATCTTATAAAAAAATAGACAATGTACATAGGTACTTTATTTTTATTAAATTTTATTTCATGACTATTGTATGTAACACAGTCTGTTGTGTTGAAAACTGGATTTCACTTGCTCAGAAGTGTGGATGTCAATCAAATTAAGTTTTGAACTACTATAGATAGGGTTCGATCCTCAGACTGGGCAAAAATATTAATGTCCATTTTTCTGAGCAATTCAATGTGTGCGAGTCATCTATAGTAGTTCAAAACTAAATTTTATTTCATGCTAACAAACAGTTAAATAATAAACAATACAAAATATGAGTTTTTTTTAACATAACATGCACAGACAGTTCACACAGATCGAGCTAGTCCCAAATTAAGATGTGAATCTTGTATTATGGGTACTAACGCGACGATACACATATTACATAATTATATACAATGCACTAAACACATAATGTGATTAAGAAACCACAACGGTCTGTAGTAATATTACAATTTTTTGTTGACACATAATAATTTTAAAGTTGATATTATTTTCAACCGACCGTTCTCGGTGGAGGTTCACGTTAAATTAATTATGAATAAAAACACTTCTTTAATATTATAATATAATACTATAGAAGTGTTTTTATTTTACTAAAGAAGTGGATATATTAGGGGAGAGTCCCTATGAAACGGACATTTTTGAGGAAAGTCTTATATCTCGGTTGCATTTAATTGTTCACGAAAGATAATCATATACCCACAAACTACGAAGTTTGCACCTTTGTTATGCACTAAAGAAAAAATATTAAAAAATCTTTTAGATACTTTTACATGTAAAATTCTAAAATTAAAAATATGTCTGTTTCATGGAACGATTACCATGAAACGGACATGGGGTCCCATGAAGCGGACATAGTAATGAAATGACTGTTTACTATTTTATTGACATTATATTATTATTTTATTGTTCCGGTTTCTGGTGCAGAAGACAGCAGAAATTAAAATAAAATGTTATGACGTAAAAAAAAAATTTTTTACAACATGTTCAGTGTTTTTACATCACATGTTTCATGTGTCCATATCTGGAATACCTTGCACTTCAATCAATCTTTTTCACTGGCCACATATGATTTACGACTACCAGGACATGTGCTGCTTCCTTCCGATGCTTTGGATATTGAAGATTCGTTTTTCTTTTCTTTAATTTTTTTTTTTATTGTGAATTGGACGTCCGTTTCATTGTACTTTTTGTGTCCGCTTCATGGGACTCTATGAAATTTTAAATAAAGATGTGATATTTTATAAATCCACATACTATTAAAACTATTTCAACTTTTTTATTTACTTAAGATAATGAGTTATCTGAATTTTAAAACAAAAATTGAATTAATAAAAATATAAAAATTTTATGAACTTGGAACTGTGTGATAAAAATTTACTTTTGTCTTACGAAAAAATCAAACTTGTGTATCAAGGTCAAATGCAGGAGCAGAACTGTCACACTTCCGTGGTACAATGTGTTAGTAAGCGTCTTCAACAAACATCTAGCAACCTCATGGTAGTTCCAACAGGAGACGAATACCAGCTTCTGTCCGCTTCATGGGACGTCCGTTTCATAGGGACTTTCCCCTACCTATATCCACTATGACTTATAGTGGATATATAATACTAAAGAACTGTTTTTATTCATCATTGACACATTATTTATTTTTTGTGTAAATAGTATTATTACCTACTAAACTGAAGTGTGTTTATACGAATAAAAGTTATAAGCAGGTGCTTTTAGTTTATAGAAAAAAACTAAAACAATAATTAAGCGCTCATGAAGGAGGAAAAGGATGGGGAAAGAAAATCGTTTCAACAGTCAACCCTTACCAAAGTCTTAAATATTTTATATTTATTGCTGAAGAGGGTGTTTGTGTTTACACTGTGAAAATTTATATTAAATAATTAATAAATAATTAAAAACACTGTTATATTTTCACTACATTTATTTAAATTTTAACGTTTTCAGTACTGAAGTACTGAATGATTATCATATGCTCAAGTACTGAATGATTATCATATGCTTTACAAAATTGAAGTTGGTGAAAACGTTAGAGTTTAAATAAAATAGTGAAAATATAACAGTGTTTTTAATTATTTATAAATTATTTTTCAATTTTATGTACCTATATATGTATATTCAGTCATCTTACATATTGGCCGACACAGCGAGTATTAGGCTCGGCGAATTGGCTTTGGCTTAATATTTGATTCTTGGATTTTCAATTGTATCCTATTAAATGTCAACAAGTGTATATATATATATATTATACATCATTTATTGACTCAAAGCATTTAGAGTGAGATTTAAGGTACCCAAAGATTTTGCTATAATGCGTGACGAAATTTACTTAAGCCTGCAGAGTTTTATTTCAATGATAAAACAATGCTTAACAAATAACACAGTGATTAAAATTTAAATAGAAATTCTGCGAATTTTAATATAATGCCGAATCTTTGCAATTTTAATTGTATTTATAGAAATGATCCATCTACTCACAAAGTTATTTATATTACCTTTATGAATTTCTCAAAAATACGTAAATCAAAATCATGAAATAATTCAAAACAAAAATGAATTTACTGGTGATGTATTTTATAAGGAAACTTTAAATGTCTATTATATACCATATTGACTATTTATTAGATCCAAAAAATACAAATCTAATATATAAAAGGAAGTCGTGTGTGTTACAACACTTATAACTCAAGAATGGTTGTACCGATTTGAATGATCTCTGATTTGTTGGATTCTTCTCCGCCCGGAATAAACTATAGGCTATTAAAACATCTTACAAATTCACGGGAAGAAACAATATGAAGAAAATTATTTACGCCATACATTTTTAATTTCAAAAATAAAAACAATATGGAGAGTCCATACGCTATTAGCGCCCCCACGTCGCCTGTTGCATTGTGCTAAAATAATCCGTAGGTTCTGCTATATTAAGAACCAAATTACTATTCTCATATATAAAAGGAAGTCGTGTGTGTTACAACACTTATAACTCAAGAATGGCTGTACCGATTTGAATGATCTCTGATTTGTTGGATTCTTCTCCGCCCGGAATAAACTATAGGCTATTAAAACATCTTACATATTCACGGGAAGAAACAATATGAAGAAAATTATTTACGCCATACATTTTTAATTTCAAAAATAAAAACAATATGGAGAGTCCATACGCTATTAGCGCCCCCACGTCGCCTGTTGCATTGTGCTAAAATAATCCGTAGGTTCTGCTATATTAAGAACCAAATTACTATAACTAATATGAACGAAATGTGTACTTATATTTGTTTACTATAATTCGGTAGTTACATGGCAATAGGTTGTATCTCACTAAAACATAATTTTATAGGAGAGCAAAAACAAAGTTTGCAAAAGAGATTTTTCAGCCAAATTTCGAGCATTATATATATCAAAATGAAGGTTATTATTATCTCTACAAGATAGATGTAACATTCTTTTAATAATTTCTTCTACAAGATGTATGTAACATTCACTAAATAATTTCTTGCAGTTTAAAAATATTTGAGTTTTTTTGCCATGTTGATGAAAACAATCTTTCTACATGTCAATAAGTTACGTCTTTTCTCTCTTTATTCTGACTATAAAGAGACATATCCTTTTGCCACATCAAATATTACACTATTTTGAGCATTTTATGGAACAAACTTGAAAACGCAAAAAATGCGAGATACAACCTATTGCCATGTAATTACCGAATTATTCGACTAATATTTATGTATCGATAGATCTTCTGTCACATAAATGTGGACGTGCACAGATTATATTTGAAATTGTATTTTATTTTTGCAGATGGAATTTTATTATTGAACCAAAAATTGTGCTATTAAAGATGAAAATAAGAATGTGTTCATGTAGGTAGTTCTGATGCAAGATTGTGTAGTGAAATTTGCAGACAGAGAAGAAAAATTACGAAGAAAATTATTTACGCCATACATTTTTAATTTCAATAAAAAATGCAATATGGAGAATTATACAAAATCAACAATGAAGTTTTTTTTATAGATTGGCCTATTTATATGATAATTTTTCTATACATTCTCTAATTAGAATCGTTATCCATACAATTTAACATCTGTAGTTCTGATATTTCAATTTTTAAAAAATCATGGAAAGAATTTTTATAAATTTTAAATGAATAGGTAAAATCTACCTGAAAAAAAAATTAGTACCTACATAATTATATTACGTACTGCAGATAATTTATAAACAAATCTGAGTTAAGTATAATTGTTCAACATAAATTGTTTATGTCGGCCGGTGTGGCGCGGAGCTCTTTCCTTTGAGTCACGAGGTCCCGGGTTCGATTCCCGGACAGGGCAAAGTGAAGAATGACCTTTTTCAAATTGTCCTGGGTCTGGGTGTTACATAATATATATGTATATAGTGCATTGTATATGTGTGAATCGTCGCGTTAGTACCCATAATCAAGATTCATCTAAGTTTGGGACTAGCTCGATGTGTGTGAATTTTTTTTTTTTTTTTATTTTATTAACGGCATTCCACCCAATATATGAGTGATTTAGCCACGAATACACTCTATATGATTAGTTTAAAACTTATATCATATCCATTACTAATCAGTACACCACCATCGCAATATTATTATGTTCCTGCAAAACAACATTCAACACCAACAATAAAAACTTCTACTATGCACATCAACTCCACGTGCAGCAGGACCTTCCAACAGAAACCGAGCTGAGTGCACTCACGTATGCATTCACACTCTACCGTTTCCACGGTCGGACAAAGCAGGGCGAATCATCTTACGGGACAGTTGTTGTGCTATGAGTATCGTGTTAACCAAAACAACATAGGTACGTTCGTACCACTGTATATCGGGGAACGGATTTTCAAATAAATTTTTCATTCGAAATGAGGAATTTCGCAACGCTTTTGTTAATGTAATAATCGTTTAACCCCAAAATAAATGTTGCGTTTACTGGTAGAGTCTTACATGTATTATTTATCTCTTCCATAAATTGTTCTCGATTTAGTAATGGGCATTCAAACAAAACGTGGTCAATCGTCTCCTGTTCATTACCACACTTACACTCTGGGGAATCAATGACATTAATTTTATATAGGTGGGAGGCAATTGAACAGTGACCAATTCGCAATCTGCAGAGTAAAGAAATTTCTAATTTCGAAAATTTCCCTTTGGCGTACCATGGGCTTGCTGGAATAGAACTCTGTATGATTTTGTAGTGAGTACCCTTACTAGACGACTGCCAAGAATCAAACCATTTTTGTCTAATATTTTCCTTGAACTTAGTAACAAGATTTCCCAGAGAATTTCCCAAATCTGAGGGTAGCGTCCCGTCAAGACACGCCTCCTTCGCAAGTTGATCGGCCCTTTCGTTCCCCGCGATTCCCACATGCGAAGGGATCCACACTATTGTGATTTGCAGATTCCTGACGTTTGCGTCATATAATAATCGCTTAATATTCCAAAATAGCGCATCATTTGGATCCGAATTTCCGTAATTATTAAGTTTCGTAATCAGACTTAGAGAGTCGCTAAAGATGGTGGTTTTTGGAATGGAGAGATTAATTAAAGCATCTATTGCCCTTTCCAGGGCAACGCATTCCGCTGTATAAACGGAGGAGTCCCTGGGTAAGATAAATTTTGCTTCGATTTTTTTGTTAGGGATATGGAAAGCTGCTCCGCAGCCAACCTGAGGGTATTTAGATCCATCTGTGTATAGAAAAACAGAATTGGGCCATCTTTGCATTATTTCGAAAGAGAACATTTGTTGGACCATGGTATTACTGCAATTTGTATTAGTCTTGTTAATATTTATCTCGTCAATGATCTCAGGGTGAAAGGTAATAGCATCTATTGGAATTGAGAACATGGGGATCATATCTTCACTTTCTGAGAGGTTAAGAAAGGTGATAAGTTGAAAAATAACTGCAATGTTAGGCATAAATTTAGGACATGATGGGTTTTGACGAGAAAATAATTATGTAAGGTTCCTGAGATTAATAAATATTGGGTGAGTGTTGCAATTTATTCTCTTTAGCACAAATTTGTACGTTAAAATGTCTCTACGTAGTCGCAGAGGCATTTCTGCACATTCTATTTGTAGTACTTCAATTGGCGATGACTTCATTGCACCCAGAATCAATCGCAGGCATTTAGATTGGACTCTTTGCAGTTTTGTATTGAGGTAGTCAGGCAAGGGATCGATAATTTGGCATGCGTAGTCCAAATGACTACGCACTAATGTAATGTATAGAAGTTTCATGGTTATGGGGTGTGATCCCCACCATACTCTGGATATGGCTCGCAATACGTTTATCCCCTTCTCACATTTCGCAATTACGTGATCTATGTTAGTGTTCCAATTAAGCTTCCTATGGAAAAACACTCCCAAAAACTTCACCGTGTCATTTAGCGGTATGCGTGATTCGTCAATGTATATGGATAAATCAGGAATCTTATGCTTCCTTGAGAATATCATTATTTGACATTTTGGTGGTGATAAGCTCATACCGTTTTCCTTGAGCCACAAGTTCAGCATGTTCAGGGAGATTTGTAGTTTAGACGATGCTATAGAGATACTTTTTTCAGGTTTGGAATATATGACGAAGTCGTCCGCATACTGGAGTATGGAACAGTCACTTGGTAAAAAGTTTTGGAGTTCTGTAGTGTATATATTAAACAGAATGGGACTTAGGACCGAGCCTTGAGGTAGACCCTTATAAATATTTCTTTCCATTTTACCCTTAGGCGTCTCTACCAGTATTTGCCGTTCTGTCAAAATATTGAAAACCAGGAGCGAAATATTAGGGGGAATTCCCATGTTAATGAGTTTAGATTTTAACAACGTCAAAACCACTCCATCATAAGCACTATTAATATCAAGGAAAGCTGCCACAATGTTAGATTGGTTGGCAAATGCAAATTGAACATCAGTAGTTAACACAGATAAACCATCCAAACATGACTTACCCTTCCTAAATCCGAACTGCCACGGAGGTAGACAGAGTTTGTTCTCGCAATACCATTCCAAACGTAACTTAATCATTCTTTCCATTATTTTCAAAAAGCATGATGATAGTGCGATAGGCCTATAAGAACCACTTATGTTCGGTTCCTTTCCAGGTTTACGAATCGGGACTATAATTTGTTTCTTCTACTGCGGTGGGACCATACCGGAGGATAAGATACTGTTATAAATATTCAGGAGGTGCATCAAAAGTGGATCAGGAAACCTTCAGATAAAAGAATAAGGGATGAGATCTTCCCCTGGTGCCGAGTTTTTTGTCATCGCTAGTGCCGTCTTTAATTCGTTTAGTGAAAATGGTCCTGAAATTTCCGATGAATCCACAGTATTGATATTATAACCACTCGGCAACTCCGAGGCTAGGGGTACATATTGTGATGACCCTACCTATTTCAAACCATTCTAAGCTCCGAATTTGCAACATCCTAGCTTCTAAACTATACCTACTGTAATAAATGATTCCCAAACTAGAATTTACATCCCTATCCGACTAGCTAAGAATTGTATGAATTTTCGTATTGTTGCAAATATACGTACGAAATATCGCATTCCTAATTAAATTAATTAACGAATTTTGGCCTTTCGTGATCGTCTAGATTTATCTATTAACTATTTTCGTAGATTTAGGACCCAGTACGTTGTGTTTTGCCGATAATTTTACCTACGTTGTGTATTTTTGAAAACGCAAAATAAGTCACCTGAAATATACATTTCAATAATCAAAAAGAACAACAAAATCAATAAAACAATTTAAACATGAATTTTGATACATATTAACTCTGAGATCAACTTTGACGTCAGATCACTTACCTTGAGATACTGTAAAATAACATAATAAAAATAGAGCACAATAAAACATAACAAAATATAACATTACAATCATCATAAAATAAAATTTAAATAATATTATTCTATATCATCACGAGAATGTTGTATGGTAACTGGTTGCCGATCTATGTCCCTACATAAGATAACCATTTCATAGTATCTATAGTCCATGTATGTACATATGTTCTACAACATACCTACTAATTCGTTGCGTCGTAAAGGACAGTGGCGCACCCAAAAACATAACTTTATTACTTTTGAATATTAATTAAATTTCAACACGATTGCTTTGGCATCATTTTCGGAGACTATAACTACTGGTTGTTAATGCATGGAAAGCATGCTGTGTCCATGCTGAAGGAGCGCCGCCTTCGCTCCCTCACGTCTCAAACTCGCCATGCCGTACTTTGAGCCCGAGTGCACAAATCTACACCGAATATATAAAATAATATATAATATGTATACTCATTTGAACAGGCAGCTATATATAATAAGAATAATTATAAATATATGTTAAGAAGCTTTGTCTAGGACCCTGGCGGGAAACGGGGCAAGACCCATATTGACCCTTGTCTCAAAAGCTGAATCGAAGAGATAGGAGCAGGGCTTGCTAACGGTACACCTACATTTCGAAGCAGGATTAGGACTGAAATTGTTAGTATATAGTATATGTTTCTACAAAGTACATAATACGTCTCGTGCATAATTGTATAATAATAATGATAAATATGTGGTTACGAATAGATCAAACCCACACTATAGACACTAGGTAGCTAGTCTAGTGTCGATAGGCAGAAGGGATCCATATCCATAAGGTAATCTCGACAAGATTTAGCTATAAAAGACTACATATTTATGGTGAGGTGAATTTAGGAATCATGTAAGTCAAATAAAAATATATTAAGACCAATAAATACATAAATATTACTTATGATTAGTGTCATGCAAAATATCAAATTTGTTCCTTCCATGATATCGCAGCAATTACAGCATGTTGAATAAGTAGAAAAATCCAGTAAGTTCGTAGAATACAAATGACATTCGACGATAAAATATGTAATTAAATTAATAATCAAATAATATCCTGATCAACGTACAACTTCTCTCCAAACTGCATAATCTTTCGTTATGGTAAAATAAATTAAATAAAAGTATAATATTAGGTGGGTCGGTACGTCACTGCCGTCGGTCTAGTATTAGGATTGTGGGACGGCGCTATATAAATTCAGTCATAGGTACATACATAAAGTAGGCATACATAACACATAATTCCTTTGTTTTCAAAATCTGTAAAATTAAATAAATCCTTGTGTACGACGACTACTTTGTAGACAACAATATCCTCCTAAATATCACGACACCTAGATATAAATAAATTAATAATATTGAAAAATCTTATCTTATGACAGCCGGCAGGATCACGGATTTTAAATGTTAATTAAAAGTAATTTAGGATGATCTATATATATTCCCAAATGTGGAAATATCACTAAAATATAATGTACTAACTACTACGAAGGTGGGTAAATAAAAATATTAAAATATGTCGAGTTCAAACACAGAGATTAATATATGACTGAGTCCCACCTCTCCTAGGCTCAAAACTAAACTGCCACGAGTCATCTATCCTACCTCTTCAGATACTGAAAATGTCGACCCAAAACAACAAAAAAAAACTACATCCATATCTATCTGACACACACCAAAATACACCTGTCTCTGTCTCCTACATAGATAGCTTGCCATCCACTTGAATCAAACTAAGTTCCATCCCTTTATTAATTACCTACTACAAATATTCCATCTAGGTATACGAAAATAATAATATTAAATTTACAATCTTGTATATATTCATTTCATCACATACCCCCCTTTGAGATTACGCTGAAGACAAAATGGCTGAGGCATTATCTCACAACCAATTATTTATTTTCTAATTATTTTTCATAATTATTTAATTCCAACTTTCGAGTACGCCCCTGTATTCCGATAGGTCGTAGGTACCTCGCCAACTGTGTTCCTCTATTCAAGTCATCAATAATTATACACCCCAATGCATCCACTTGAGATATACTCGTTCAATATTATTGCCCTAACATAACATAATATTTTAATATTCTGTTATATTTTATTATTTCGGGTTTCGTTATTATTTTATGTCATCACATCTATAGAACATAAAATAATAATAACAAGTTTGTGCCAATAATTAAATGTCCAAGTTGCATTTTGTTAAAATTCCTTTTCATGTAATCATGTTCACACATCATTATAATTATGCATCGATGTTGTTGCATTCCATACATATATATACCTACATGTATTCATTAGAGCGATCCAATCCGCTGGTAACACTAATCCTGTATCTCACCTTTTGCATTGATTCACCAGATGTGCTTATATTCATGATACCTTTACCGTATCCGTAAGTCATCACCACTTCATAGCGATATTCCATGCATCGAAGGTTGTGTGACTTCCGAAGCAAGTTATACCATCTCTCCCCATGTTGTTTCTTATTGGACATTCAAATAAGTATATATGTATTATGTTGTGTTGGAGCTTTTATTATTTCGCCACGCTCAGCCATGGTACATCCTAAAAGCGATGCAGTCAGCAGTCCTGCAGCACACAATAGACATGCAAATCGTCCTCTCCGTACCTATACAAATTCAAGACATTCAAAAACGGCGGCAAACCTCATCGCTGTATCCAAGATGCTAAATGTCTTAATTTCCTAGAGCACCCGTCCTCCCACAGGACACACGAAGACTCACGGAAAAAAAAGTGGGAGACCAACTCTCCACCGGCAGCTCATACTAAATAACCATTCATCTCTCAGCACCATCACGCTGCGTCTCAGATGGGGTAGACAGAGAGAACCAAACGACAAATCCTTCTATCTTGGCACACATCCCTCGCCTCCATCACTGCCCTACAATCCCTCACACAATGCATACCGATTTCTCCTACTCAACACGCGGCCGTCCATAAGAATTCGATCCACGTGATCAAGCCACATAATTCTACAAGTAGTGCAACATCCTCCAGCTAACCAACAAAATTCGTGATAATATGTTGACAATGTGCCTAAATAATATCAAACGCGAACAGCTAACCCAAAATACCTATAATTACGTACCTAAATTAAATCATCCATAATAATACCACAAATAATTAGGAGAAAGATAACATATTATGTTCTAGAACATACAGGGGTAAGTGGTGGGAACCCCTCCCACAATGTGTTTACGCACATTCACGCATATAAGATACAAAACGCAATATTTAAACGAGTTGCATTGACAATATCTACATAATACATCCCAATATGTTATTCTATAATAGGTATATAGAATTACCCTCGTCTCCAATATAACAGTCACCTAATGTATACACCACATAATAGGTATATATAAATGAATCGTCCACATTCATTTCAAAAGTCCTGAAAAAAAAAACACTTAACTATTTCAAACTATCACACACACACAACTAAATATAATACATTTACACACAATTATAACCACAAAGGTACATATCATAACATTCGTTCCACTTGTAAAATAATATTAATAACTAAGCACTTTTCACTCTTAAAGTCTTAACACTATTGAATAATATTATTATAATATTTGACACCACAATTTTAAAATTATAACACATTAAATTTTAAATAATATTCCATTTGTAACATCGATAGATCCGCAAATGATTCTCTAGCATCCATAGGTTGTACATCTTATTTCTCTATTTGGAAGACATGATGTGTTATATCAGCGAACACCAGCCTCTTTCTTCTTAGAATATTTTCATAAATTCGTTTCTTCTTCCAGTCCTCCATTTTAAAATGATAGATACCACCTTTCAGGGTACACAAAGAGTTCCAACGTTTCCTAAAACTCAAGATCCTGGAATGCCCCTCCTGGTTTAAAAGAGTCTGCTTTCCGTGTAGACTGTCTTCCCTCTAAGCCGATCATTCCCCCCTTAGCCTGTAAGAATGAATATTCACTATTTCTTCCAGCTAACCGTTTAACATATAACTGTAAAAATAATCACCTAAATCGTGATTTTATCAAAACCCATCATTCGATTATTACCTATATACTTATCCGCTTCATTCATATATTGTATTATGTATGTTATCAGATACTCATAAGATCTGGTCTAATATTATTTCAAACTCAATAATATATTCACCATTCATGCCTCGATCATAAATTTATTTCACACCCCAAATAATTAACTTGACAGAATTCTAAAAGTTTATTAACAAACCACTTAACTTACAAATACTGTAAAATGTTAAGACCATATTCCTCAAGAAATAATAATGCTGTACCTACCTATTCTAGTCCCTAACAAACATCTACTTGATACATATAACTAACATCAAACTATATACCTATTATTTATCCATTTTACTCAAATACTACAATATCTAAAAATCCTAAAAACTCTAGTCATATACCCATATACATAAAATACACTTCGCATACATAATACCCATGTTTACAAGTCTATTTGGGAATATAATATTCAATTTTTCTAACACCCAATCTTCTTATGAAAGTACATATTTTTGGTACCTATATACATTATTGAATAAACTAAAGAACTATTCATAAGGACATAATTCCAAATGAACTCTTAAGGGTTCACCATTCTTATGTATAATGTAAGATATATACCTATAGACAGCCAAACATAAATATAATATGTTGCCGAATTTGCCTAACACTATAATCCATGGGTAACCAACCCGCGGTTCTCGAAGTAAAAAATCAACAACCAATTTCCTCGCTACATCTCCCAAGAATAAATTTTATTCCTCCCCTCAAAAACCAAACACATTCCTCTGTCCATAACCCAGTTCTACTCCTCAAAACCCATTTATGCTCTCCCCCCCTCCAATATTCATGATTTTAGTTATTTATCATCGCAAACCCAAAACCCACTTCTACTCCGTAAAAACCCAGTTTATGTCTGCAATGACAGACATAATATTCTGGTCCAAGGCACCATTTGTGATGACCCTACCTATTTCAAACCATTCTAAGCTCCGAATTTGCAACATCCTAGCTTCTAAACTATACCTACTGTAATAAATGATTCCCAAACTAGAATTTACATCCCTATCCGACTAGCTAAGAATTGTATGAATTTTCGCATTGTTGCAAATATACGTACGAAATATCGCATTCCTAATTAAATTAATTAACGAATTTTGGCCTTTCGTGATCGTCTAGATTTATCTATTAACTATTTTCGTAGATTTAGGACCCAGTACGTTGTGTTTTGCCGATAATTTTACCTACGTTGTGTATTTTTGAAAACGCAAAATAAGTCACCTGAAATATACATTTCAATAATCAAAAAGAACAACAAAATCAATAAAACAATTTAAACATGAATTTTGATACATATTAACTCTGAGATCAACTTTGACGTCAGATCACTTACCTTGAGATACTGTAAAATAACATAATAAAAATAGAGCACAATAAAACATAACAAAATATAACATTACAATCATCATAAAATAAAATTTAAATAATATTATTCTATATCATCACGAGAATGTTGTATGGTAACTGGTTGCCGATCTATGTCCCTACATAAGATAACCATTTCATAGTATCTATAGTCCATGTATGTACATATGTTCTACAACATACCTACTAATTCGTTGCGTCGTAAAGGACAGTGGCGCACCCAAAAACATAACTTTATTACTTTTGAATATTAATTAAATTTCAACACGATTGCTTTGGCATCATTTTCGGAGACTATAACTACTGGTTGTTAATGCATGGAAAGCATGCTGTGTCCATGCTGAAGGAGCGCCGCCTTCGCTCCCTCACGTCTCAAACTCGCCATGCCGTACTTTGAGCCCGAGTGCACAAATCTACACCGAATATATAAAATAATATATAATATGTATACTCATTTGAACAGGCAGCTATATATAATAAGAATAATTATAAATATATGTTAAGAAGCTTTGTCTAGGACCCTGGCGGGAAACGGGGCAAGACCCATATTGACCCTTGTCTCAAAAGCTGAATCGAAGAGATAGGAGCAGGGCTTGCTAACGGTACACCTACATTTCGAAGCAGGATTAGGACTGAAATTGTTAGTATATAGTATATGTTTCTACAAAGTACATAATACGTCTCGTGCATAATTGTATAATAATAATGATAAATATGTGGTTACGAATAGATCAAACCCACACTATAGACACTAGGTAGCTAGTCTAGTGTCGATAGGCAGAAGGGATCCATATCCATAAGGTAATCTCGACAAGATTTAGCTATAAAAGACTACATATTTATGGTGAGGTGAATTTAGGAATCATGTAAGTCAAATAAAAATATATTAAGACCAATAAATACATAAATATTACTTATGATTAGTGTCATGCAAAATATCAAATTTGTTCCTTCCATGATATCGCAGCAATTACAGCATGTTGAATAAGTAGAAAAATCCAGTAAGTTCGTAGAATACAAATGACATTCGACGATAAAATATGTAATTAAATTAATAATCAAATAATATCCTGATCAACGTACAACTTCTCTCCAAACTGCATAATCTTTCGTTATGGTAAAATAAATTAAATAAAAGTATAATATTAGGTGGGTCGGTACGTCACTGCCGTCGGTCTAGTATTAGGATTGTGGGACGGCGCTATATAAATTCAGTCATAGGTACATACATAAAGTAGGCATACATAACACATAATTCCTTTGTTTTCAAAATCTGTAAAATTAAATAAATCCTTGTGTACGACGACTACTTTGTAGACAACAATATCCTCCTAAATATCACGACACCTAGATATAAATAAATTAATAATATTGAAAAATCTTATCTTATGACAGCCGGCAGGATCACGGATTTTAAATGTTAATTAAAAGTAATTTAGGATGATCTATATATATTCCCAAATGTGGAAATATCACTAAAATATAATGTACTAACTACTACGAAGGTGGGTAAATAAAAATATTAAAATATGTCGAGTTCAAACACAGAGATTAATATATGACTGAGTCCCACCTCTCCTAGGCTCAAAACTAAACTGCCACGAGTCATCTATCCTACCTCTTCAGATACTGAAAATGTCGACCCAAAACAACAAAAAAAAACTACATCCATATCTATCTGACACACACCAAAATACACCTGTCTCTGTCTCCTACATAGATAGCTTGCCATCCACTTGAATCAAACTAAGTTCCATCCCTTTATTAATTACCTACTACAAATATTCCATCTGGTATACGAAAATAATAATATTAAATTTACAATCTTGTATATATTCATTTAATCACAATATGAAAGGGCTAGTTTATTAGCGAATTCATAGATCCAATCACCCAGGACATGAAACGTTTCGTTTGTCGCTGATGTTCCCCGAAAACGTTTAATAGACTTCCACACTTCCGGCAAAGGGGTATCTGGGGATAGTGCTGTACAGAAATTTTGCCAACCCTGTCGTTTTTTTCTTTTTAAAGTTCTTTTAGCTACCGCTTGTGCCTGCTTTGCGAGTATAAAGTTATCAAATGTCATATCTCTTTTATAAGTTCGTATTGCATTTCGGCGATTTTGAACAACCGTGGAGCACTCACTATCCCACCATGGTGGATTTGATGGCTTTCCAGGGGATTTATGGAATTTAGGAATAGATGCTTCTGCTGCCGAAACAACCATTTGTCTCAATTCGTCAGCCTGCTGAGAAATATCTGAATCGGTTTTAATATTTTTAAGGTGGGAAACACAGGAGTTTAAAGCGGAATGGAATTCATCCCAATTGGCATTCTTAATATTAAAACCTCGGGGAATCTGTTTAGTAGGGAGGTTGTTGGAAATTTTGCCCAGGTGTAACAAAATTGGGAAATGATCGCTTGAAAACGTGTCCTCGATTACACTCCAGGTTAAAGACTGTGCCAGATCGGGGGTACATATTGAAATATCCACCGCACTTGGGCGTTGGCGAGGGGAGGATAGCCTAGTCGGTTGTCCATTATTTAATATGCATAGATTATGAAGATCCAAGTAATCCAAGATATTATTTCCTGATGAATCTGTGAATGCGCATCCCCAAGAAGATGAATGCGCATTGCAATCACCCATAACAATGAATGACTTGTTAAACAGTGGTGTTATGCTATTCCAATATGATAGGTGAAATGAAGCTTTTGGAGGAATATATGTTGAAATGAAGGTTACATCTGCTACATTCACTGCAACAATTTGCATTGAATGGGAGGGTGGTAAATGTATTTGAGAGAATTGTAAACTTGAATGGATAAAAATGGCAGCTCCTCCTTTGCCATCACATCTATCATCCCTAACAATCGAGTATCCAGGGACTGTATAGTGAGACATTGGTGGAAACCACGTTTCAGAAATGGCAGCAATTTTTATGTTATATAGATTCAGCATTTGGAGAATTTCAATTCTCTTTGAAACAGCACTGCGGCTGTTCCATTGTAGAATTGCAAAATCATTGTTTTGAAATTGATGAGGGTCCATTTTCAGAGAGGAAAGTTTTTAAAGATGAAATTAAAAGAGCTGCGTTGGACGGTAATATATTCTGTGATGATAAAACTTCTAATAACATGTTTATCATCACTCTGATAAAGTTATTATTGTCGGAGTGAAGGTTGTTTTGTATGCTATCTTCATAGCTTGAGAGATCCATTTGGGAAGTTGGTCGGGTATTGGATGATATGACACAACCATCAGGAGCTGAGGACCACGAGGAGCCGTTGGGAAGGAAAACGTGCTTGTTGTGTTCCGACTTATCATAACCCAGAGTTCTAGGAGAAGAGGGAACCCTATATTTGAAAATAGTCTTCCTTTGTGAATGATTATCACTTGTCGTAGCAGATGAGGTATTAGGGGAGGGAGTCGCGAAAGTATCAGGTTCTGCGAAACTACTTGTAGACTTTGCGGTGACCTGGGCATATGAAGTTTTACCACTAAGTGGGTGAAGTTTTGAAGCTTGAAAGAATGAGATGTTATCTGATGCCATCGAATATTTGATAGCTTTCTGTCTGGCCAGTTCTGGGCATGTTAGGCTAACTGCCTTGTGATCTCCCTTACAATTTAAGCATTTGTTGTAAGCAGAAGTACATTCTTCAACTGAATGATTTCCTCCACAGTTAATGCATTTAGGCGTAGATCTGCATACAGCTTTGGTATGTCCGAATTTACAGCAGCGGTAGCACTGAATGGTGGGGTAAAAGTATACCTCCACTGGGAATGAATTATAGAAGATAAATATACGCTTAGGAAGCATCTGTCCCTCAAACGTAATCACTATTGAGTTTGACGGTTTCCAGGTAGGGGTGTCGGCTGTTCTATCTTTATAATTGAGGCGACGAATTTTCATAACATCACCGACATTTGGGTTGGACGTTCGGATTGATGAGATAATCTCATCGTCAGAAATATTAGGGGATATGCCTCTTATAATTCCCATACGGCTAACATTAAACGATGGAATAAAAGCTTTATATTTTGAATTCGAAAACAAGAAACAGTTTTTAATAAAATTATTTGCTGACAAACTATTTGTGAATTCCATAGATATCTTATATCTTCCTTCCCCTTTGATCGTACCATTTATTATATTAGGTAAATTTTTTGTATAGATGAAGCGTCCAAATTCCATCGGGTGTATGGGGGTGGAATCAGTATTTTGTACATAGACGATGAATGGACCACGTGTTTTTTCCGAATAGAAGTGTTGCCGAACGTTATGTATTGTGGAATTGGTTGGAGAAGACGAAGAGTTTTCTATGATCATCGAGGTAGAGGTAGAGGGAGTAGGAGCACAACTCGGATTATTCTGAGTGACGAGAGGTTGTGTCCCAGGATTGGAAGAGGGGGTTGATGTCTGATTTGTATCCGTATATTCAACATCAAATTTTTTGTCCGTTTTGGACTTCGCTATCTTGCGTTTTTTATCGGGCGGATCGGGTGGAATCGGAGGAAACGGAAGTGGTTCCATGATGAGAGAAAGAGAGGGATATGACTTATTAACACTAGTGTATATATACAGTTGTTATTTTATCTAACTACTGGTGAAAAAATAAAAATAAAATAATAAAGATTAGATCAATATTGAAAAAAATGACCCTTCAGTCTAACTAATTAATAAATGAAAAATAACAAAATTGTTGCAAAATGAAATAAAAAGTCTTATCTGGATCCAGTGGTGAAAGCGGGTAACAACACACGACCACACAGTACGCTATCCGAACGAGACTGATGTGTGTGAATTGTCTATGTAAAAAAAAATGAATGTAACTTTCGCAGTTTAGCGGCCCCACCCGTTGTCGAGTACTTTTTTTCCATAGAAAAGGTAATATTTTTTTGTTGCCATAATTATGTACATAGAATTATTTTAATTTGCCGGCAAAAAAAATCCACTTCGAAAATTAATTTCCTAAAATTCCGTACATATTACTCGACAACGGGTGGGGCCGCTCAAGTTTCATAGTTGCGATTTTTTTTTCCTATAAAAGAATTTTTCAAAAATTTGGTGACCAAAAAATAATTCACCATATGGCAACAATTTCCTCAAGTTTCGAAAATATTACTTTTACATGGAAAAAAGTACTCGACAACGGGTGGGGCTGCTAAACTGCGAAAGTTCCAAATGAATTATATTTCTTTACACTATACCTTCGATGACACACTTTGACAATTACGGGAGTTTGTAAAGAGATTAATAATATTAATCATTCATAAAGTCAGTGGGAGAGGGCAGAAGATAGGGCAGGTGTCGAACATGTGTTGAAAGGCTTGGTTTGGAGTGGCCAGAGGTCCTGGAAGCAGCGGTGGACAGTTATCTCTGGAGGAGATACTTAGGGGCAATGGGCCCCCGACCGAACTAGGACAAGGGGAAGAAGATGTATGTATGAAATCGTTCATTGATTCTTAGGCGGTACGAAGTTCGCCGGGCCAGCTAGTTAATGAATAAACATGAGTTATACTATAATAGGAACAGTTTTATTGTTATACTTTTGACGTAAAATAAACATAATTTTGCCATATTTTTCAATGGCTTTTTTAATAGACAGAGAGAAATTCAAGGAAAATATTGGTAATGCGTAGATTTTAACTTACTTTTATTCATAAATTATAGTTTTAATCTTCAGCCACACGCTGTTTTTTTATGTATACGGAGAGCACATCACTACAGAGTACCTACACTACATACTTATCATCTATGTACAGATATATCATTTTATCAAAATATACAAGTAAATATTCTAATCCTGCCAGAATTGATTCTTTAAGACTCACTATTTTAATATAATCTCAAGATCAACATAACCTTATTGTCCATATACTTCAATATAAACAACTTTACCGCACCATAATTTTAAGGGACAGATAGAGTACCTACTCTCATTAATGCCTATCAGTTCTGACATCTTGGGATTTTTAGATGTCTAATTTTCATAACAATGATAAAATTGTTAATCCATTAAGGTCACAATATAAGTAACAATGGTTTGGACATGTGGATAAAATTTAATTTAATTAAAATAGAATGACCCAAGAAGATATATTTAGCTGAGAAGAATGTTGCTCGTCGAGACGTGGCCGTCCGAGTATCAAATGGCAAAATAATTTAAATCAAATCCAATAGAATAATCACGTCAAATTGCACAGGAGAGCATGCATGAGGAATTGTATGATAGTGAGAAACGAAAAATAATATGTATGTACAAGGATAGAAATCGAACTTTTCTGCTTACTCCGCGAAAAAAGCGGTGGGATGGTATGTATATTTGTATAAATTGTCACTTTATTTATTTATTTTATTCTTCTTGAACATCATCATTCATAAAACAAAATAAATAAAGCAGTATATACATGAATGAGGACAGTAGATGACCTGTTCAGAGCAGCACAGGACAGGGAGACTTTCGCCGGAGTGATCGCCAACGTCGGAGGGACCTGACACGGCACAGAAAGAAGAAGAAGTATATACATAAGAAACCACGTCACATTAACACTAAACAGAAATAAAAATAATAATAGTAAAAACACAAACAATAAGAAAACTAGCTACATAAAATTAGATTGAAAAATAAAAATCCACAATCCACACACCAAACACTCCAAAGAGAATAATAATAATATGGAAGTTTGTTGGTTTTCAAAATTTTGGGTTAGTTGGAAGAGATCGCGCCTTTGCGATAAACTCGCCCTTTGTATATTGATTGTATTTAATTTGAATGTATACCTTTTATATAATTGTTTTTTATCAATGTACAGTAAAGAATGAATAAATAAAATAAATAAATAAAATTTAACCAGATTTAAGATAGATAGAAGATTAGATAGAACAGATCACTATAACTCTAAAATAGAATAATTTCGTCTCCAAGAAATACTTAAAATGTGAAAAACGCCCTAGGATATTTTATTTTAATATTAGATACTTATGTATTTTAAGATGTCGTTGTCAAATTAGGAATGCTGTATTATGAAAGAGGGACGCCCGGGCCGACGGAACCTTTACGGACGGAAAAACGGCGCTCTTTTTGGCCAACTATCATTGGGCATTATCAGAACATGTCCCAGCCAGGACCATCGTCTCTCCTGTATTACGGAGATTACAGGTCTCTGCCTGACGCGCTGGCGCACAGCATCATTTGTGACATATCCATACCATTTGATATCCAAAATCCTTCTAAGAGACTTGTTTTCAAAGCTTAGTATCTTTATTAATGACATCAGGGCGCAAAGAATATCGTGGAAAGAGGTGAAGCAATTGGCGTAGAGACGCTCTGAATGGAGGAGGCTGGTTTCTGCCCTTTGCTCCCAAGTGGAGCGTTGAGGGCGATGATGATGATGATTATTTTAAGATACTGTTGCAAATTGGCTTAGCTTAGTGTGAAAGGTGTATATGTAATGGATTAGTTGGAAGATATCGCGCTTCTACGATAAACTCGCCCATTGCACAAATTTATTTGTCTGGTTCTACAATATTTATATTTTAATAATGTTTGTTTTTTTGTGCAATAAAGATTTTTATTATTATTATAATCTCATATCTCATTTATTAAACAAAACAATATTTGATTCTACATTTTGAACACAATATTAGATTAACAATAAAATTTAAAAGTAACATTAAATAACAAAAACCATAAATATTAAAATAAATTTATGTATATTCAAAATGTAGAACCCCAACATTATTCGAGTTGATTCTCCCATGATGTTCTATGAAATAGTACAATCATGGGAGATAACTTACAGAGCTACAGGGACAAAAACCTCCTTACTATCCTGGTGGACGATAGAAGTACGGCCTTCTGCATGCTGTATTTGAGCCTGTCATCTACTCCCAGTTTTCTGAGATTGTTTGACAGACTCTTAGGTATTAAACCATTCACAGACAACACTATAGGCACGATGATTGTGGTAGGTGTTCTCCACATATCTTTGATTTCGTGAGCAAGATCAAGATATTTTATTATCTTATCTTGCTCAGCTTTATTTAAATTTTCATCGTGCGGTATAGTGATGTCTATGATGTATGTTTTACGGCATCTGCGATCAACCAACACAATATCTGGTCGATTAGCTAGAATAGTTCGATCAGTTTGTATTGGTCGATCCCAGTAGAGTCTAGTGTCATTGTTTTCAAGTACCGATACTGGACAATAATTATAGTATGGTAATTTTGATTCCGGTTCAATTAATTTAAATTTCAAAGCTAAATTTTGATGTAATATTTTTGCTACTTGATCATGTCTTTTCAAATAGTCTGTTCCGGAAAGAAGAGAACATCCAGACAAAATATGTCTTAATGTCTCTCCCTCCCGATAACAAGCTCTGCATCTATCCGAAATATTTTGTTTCATTATAAATTTAGAATAATTGTTTGTGACTATTACTTGGTCTTGAATGGCACAAACAAATCCTTCGGTTTCGCCAAAAAGATCTCCAAATCTCAACCAATGGACCGAATCCACAGTATCAACATTCTGAGATGTTAACGTCTTCATAGAATCGACCATGGAGAGACTTGGATTTCCATATGTCCATTCTATCGTCACTATTCAATATCGGTAGTGAGACACTAGAGTTCGATAAACACAACGGTGAATAACCCTGACCACAAGATATTATATCATCAAACCCATCTTTGTTCCTAGATTTTTGAAAAAAAGTTTTTAAAGATTGAATTTCCTGATTGTGTAAATTTTTAGTATTTAATAAGCCCCTTCCTCCCAATTTCCTTGGGAGGTAGAGTCTCATTATAGATGATCTTGGATTACTTTTATTATTATTATAAGATTTGTAACCCAGATATATCTTTTTTTAAATAAAAAAAAAAAATCTGTTCCTTGGGGTCTCCTGTAAATAATAATTCTCTCATTCTTTTCTGCAAATTGCCTGTCATGTAAAAGTTAGATATTTGTGAAACATTATGTATTTTATTTATTAATTTATTTTGTTCTTCACTGTTCATTGGTTACAATATTACAAAATAAAACAGTGTCATATAAATATCAGTTATACAATTCAATGTACAGAGGGCGAGTTTATCGCTAAAATGCGATGTCTTGGAAGACGAACCCGGTATCTGAATAGGATAGTTACAATACTAAATTTTATTTCATGCGACATCATGGCAAGCATAACAAATAATAAATTCTTTAGATGTCAACTATTCTAGAAAAATAATTTCCGTCGATTCAATTCTGAGGAACGAGCATTCTGTCTGAAACATTCAACATTCTGTTTACTCGAAATGCTGAATCCAAAGCTCCTCGCTTACGGAACGAGTGTGTAGAGCACTTTTTTATGTTGGGATACATTGTTAAAATCATAGTGTTGACTATTAAACAAACTTTATTGGATTTTGAACTTTTACTCAACACAACACATAATTAAACTATATTGTTCTTAATCACCCGCGCATTCTCAAATCACCTATTTCAGATAAGTTTATTTTGAGGGTTAATCTTTCTTCTTCCATTCGATCCAAATATTCTAACCATCTTATTTATTTATTTATTCTTTTTGCACATCATCATTACATAACAGTGTTAACAAAATAATATAAAATTTTAAAAACTAGGACGATGTGCAGTGGCGAGATTATCACTATAAAATGATTTCTTCCATCTAACCACGTATTTACAATTTCTTATGTATTTACAATAGGCTTACTTACTTAGACCTTTACTTAATATTTACTTAGGCATTTAGTGTTGTTGGGTCGGTTATGTGGAATCGCCTGCCGGTGCCACTGAGAGATAGTCAGACTGTGACCAGCTTCAGAAGCAAACTAAAAACTGAACTCTTTACTGGCGCTGAGACTGTCTAGGGACTGTTAAACGGCGTCAAAAAAATCATCCAAAATCATCATCATAAAGGCATCGACAACACACGACTCGCATCCACTTATTCTCCTAATATCCTCGTTCCTCACTTAACTAATACCACTATACAGGTAGCTCTCCGAATCAATATAAAATCAAAACATTCAGGATGGGTGGCAAACTTCATCGCTGAATTTAAGATATAAAATATCTTAATTTTTTCGTACGTACCTGACTTTTACAGGACACTAGAAAACTTGCGAAGAAGAGTGGGAGACCTATTCTTTACCTGGTGCTCCACGGAAAACACTCAGCCACAGAACCTCACTTTAGCATGCAAAGTTTAATTTTTCACATTTAATAAATAAATAAATAAATAAAATACGAAAAATTTCCAAAAATAATGAATAAAATTATTTACCTACTTATTTATTATTTAATACACGCCCAATGCCTTTATAAAGAATATTGCAAATTAAAACAAAAATGTACAGTTAATTAAAAATATCAAAAATAAAATAAAAATACAAACTTCACATTCATTTTAAAGTTAGCACTTACAAACAATCCAAAAAAAACTACATTTTATTAAAGAAAGAACGTTTTTTCTTGTTTTTTTTTTCGCTGATTTGTATAAAAGATGATACTTTGGCCATAACATCCAACGGGATGAGCCGCCATGTAAAAAAGGTATTTTTGAATTGCCATCTTTAAAATATTTATACATATCATTTTTATTTATTTGTTTATTAAGTACAAAATATTATTATTGTTATTTAGGTATTCCACCCAATTCTGAGTGATTTTGCCGTAATAACAACAAAAATGAAAAAAAAAAACTGTACAGTATCAATGTTACAATGCAACGTTTTAAGATGATTAACGATTATGGATAATAGCTACTTCTAAAGTACAAAATAATAAAACAGTATTAATAAATAATACAAGAAAATTTAATTAGTTTGATTAAAACAACAGAATGTAAATTAATAAGAAGAACACGGAAAGTAAATTAATATCTAGCATTGCTAGCCGGATTCACACGCAGAAATAGAGAGCAAACCCTATCAGTGCATAATAATTATCTATAGCCTGCACATCTGGGATGCCTTACTCGTTGTCTATTATGTGGTGTTCATACGAGGCGATATAAAGGCCTGACGATTTCGCTTGCATAAAAAACAAAACCCGTCGGTCGTCCAATGATCGTCAAACGTGTTCACACAGTCCACCGGCATAGATTGAATCTGTCAGATGCGCTTTGATTTTGTACGTTGTTTTCAAAATGGCGGACGTCGAGATAGAGATCGTGGAGTGTTTATTTTTATGATATTCTACTTTAATTACAACACAGTTAACTTTTCACTTAGATTTATTTAAATCTCAAGCGCTTTCGTCAATGTTGATATATCAAAATCTCGAGTTCTCTTGAAAATGTCAATATATTATCAACATTGACGAAAGTGCTCGAGATTTAAATAAAACTAAGTGAAAAGTTAACTGTGTTGTAATTAAAATAGAATATCATCAGTATGAATTTTCACTCTTCGAATGTACAAACCTTAGAGTTATTATGTTTATTATTAGTTGAAAATGTTATAGCAAAGGTTATAAGGCGCCTTTTAATAAAGGAAACAAACGCCACAAACCAGCAACAAAGATAACAACTGTCACGAAGCGGGAAACATTATAAAATGTATAGGTTATAATTTTTTACATCTTCGCATGCGCGCATCGTTCCACCAACGTAAACAGTTGAAAGGTGGTCAACTTGAGACGATATCGTTTTTACTGGTTTTTATCGTTTCAGACTAACTGTTAATTTGTTCACACTGTTCGAATTTATTGACTGACGATATTTTAGTTTCCTGACGAAATTCGCCTCGAGAGAAAAAGGTTTTATGTAAGTGCTCATAGTAGTTTGCATGGCAGGATAATTCCCAGTATCTCCTCATAGCGACTATTGGTCAGATGATCATTCATTACTTATTAGGTATACCATTATTATTCAGTGTTAGATAATACCACCTCACTGTTAGATAACATTGTCTATTTATAACTATAACCACGTATTATTTTCTACACCGAATTTACACTCAATCATTTTCAGTACGATCTCAACAGATAAAATTTCATTTTAACAAAATTGGCAAATCTAATATCAAAATTAATTTAATTTTAATTATATATAACTTGTCTCTAGAAGAGTCGGTCTCTCACTTTTTTTCGTAAGTTTTCGTAATTTGAAACAGAAGACAGTTTGCGTCTAAAATTCAGCGATGTGATTTTCCACTCATCCTGAACGAATTAATTTTTTGTTGTCATGAAAAGAACATTTTTAAAAAGAGACTCCTCCAATCGTAGGATATGCTGTGATAGTGACGCAGCAGTATATTACTTTTTAATCGTTCAATATAATTTCTCCACAATGAGTACCACCTGATGCATGTAATTTAAAAGCAATTTGCCATATATTATTGAATAAAAAGAATAGGCAGCAAGCTTTACATGTAAGGAAAACAACTTTATAGCTAGAACATGTTGTTTTGCATAAATGAGCAAGAAGATTTTATTCCGATCAAATTCTATTATAATAATTTCTATTTATTCCACGACATTTCCTATCGGTAGAGAAGTTAGCAAAGCTAATATGAAAGTGATGAATATTTATGTTATCCTTTCCGAACCAATAAAAATTAAATAAATCATTAAAAATGTGGATACACCTCAAAGATAAATTAAAGATTTTAAATGTTTTATTCGTAATATTTGACGAGGAGCACAAGTCTTTTACATGACACGCGAAAACAGAAATAAGAATGAGATACCTATTCTTGAGTCATTGCCAATATATTCATAATATTCCACCCTCTCCGCTGATTACCCCTTCTGTGAGAAATGTCATGATGGTAAAACAAAAAGAAAGGTTTTCATGTACTCGTACATTGAATACATATTTTATTTATTTTTCATACGTAACAGTATTTAAACAGCTAATTTTAAATCTATATTGTTAATGTAAAAATTTGGCAGAAATTTTAAAATATACGATTTTGTTAAGAGGAGCCTTTCAGGTAAGGCATCCCAATGCTTACGAATTGGCTATAGGCTGACTTAAGTGATTACTTTCGATATAAGTTATTTTAGAAGGATCAACTATGTAACAGTTATGAGACATTTTGAATGTTTTTTAGTATTCTACAATGCACATCCGTTACTTGATTATTTAAACTGATTGAATTGTATCGCTCGTCAATGGTATAGGTTTATCAAAATCGATCGCGATTTAAATAATCAAGTAACGGATGTGCATTGTAGAATAGTATATAACATTCAAAATGATTACTTTCGGTTCGCATGGACAACGTTCACCAACTCCACCATTCTTATTGTCATGAACGAGAAACACTTTTAGCAAACCATATAAATATTCTAAATATATAGCAAAGTTAATTAAAATTATTCGGATAATATGCTCAGACTGTTTTTTTATTGTAAACTTACTTCCGATGACCGAACAGCCATTGCAAAACCTTAGCCTCCGAAACAATAAATCTCCAAGTCTTTCTTTCTTGTGCAATGGACTGCCAGTCGTCTTCAACATTTAGCTCCTCTAGATCACGGTTGATGTTATCCAAAAATATTTGTCTTGGTCTGCCTAACGGTCTTCTGGTATACCCTCGGGTATACCCTTCAGAATATCTTTAGTCGCCCTTTCTTCTCAGGATATAACGACGTGGCAAATCCATGCCAACCTTCGGGATCTGATCTTACTTGTGATGAAAGGTTGGTTAGTTGTATAACAAATTGTATATGCTTTATAAAAATAAAATTTATAGATACTAAAGCGTAGTTATTTAGGAAGGTACATTTAAAAGGCCTTGAAAAAATCGATACTTTTCATATTAAGGCTATGCAGTATTTCCTAACTATACATACTCGTACTTACATATAAATTATTATTATTACGTTTGTACATAGAAATACAAATTAATTACTTCTTAACGGGGATTTATGCCGTATTTAGTAATAATAATAATAGGTACATATTCACAGTAAAAGGTATGTACAATACAATATTCTTTATTCCACATGAGCCCGCATTCATTCATCTCTAACCCCCAAAGTAATTAATCACAGCGCAAGGTTATTTGGACGACATTATCAGAACGTCATCTCGCCTCCACACTCTCTATACACGAGTAGGTACTACCTACCTACCAGTGCTGATACTAGATTTTTTTTAATTCTGAGAGGTCTATCTTTGGGAATCATTTCTTGGAGCGCTGAGGAAGGTTTTATCTTTAAATGGACAGTGAAATCCTTTTTATATAATGTGATAAACTTAATTTACTTATTACTAATAGTTTCAAATAGAAGTTAATTACAAGAAACACTTGGAGCGAATGTGGAAAAAAATATTATGATGAAGATAGTTTAACCCTCTGCAACTGAGGTGGCTTTTTAGTTATTATTCTGCTGAGGAGAGGTCTGACAGACTCATTTTAAGTTCCATTATTGCCATTATTTAAAAAGTTTTGATTATTTTTTTTGTTTTTTGTGAGTATTTGACATGTATGCTGACATCATTTGAAAAATATGGTTAAAAAAAACATATATTAGAAATTACGAGAAATTTATTAATGCTAATAAAAAATCACCATTTTTTTAAGAACAATTTATAAAAATTAATAAAATGAAAAAAAAAACACATGAAATAAAAATAATAAGTAGAAAATCGTTTTCTGTTAACTTTTGTTAAAATGTAAAAAAAATAATAAAAAATATCGTTAGAGCGGTTTCTCTAAAAATCGGCTTCAAAGTGTGTCCTCTCAGTCCTGGCAAATTTGTGCCGAGCATTGTAGGCAGATATGTTTTTTGCATGCATAACGAGTAAATTTTGTCTTGCTTTCAATTAAATTTCTTTTCAATTTACTCGTAAAAATTCTGCACAATATTCTTTCACACGATGTCCCAGGTTCGTTTTGTTCAGGGGCAGTTGGCAAATCTCGTCCTAAGACATGATTGCGCAATTTTCTTGGCAATTTTTCATTATACACCCGCTGTGTCATAATAGGAAGAACAAGTTCAAGCAAGGCCTTAAATGAAATCTGCTCTCCATTTATTGAAAAAAAGTTTTATTGAAGTGCTATTAGGTAGACTCTATGAATTTACTGAGCTGATGTATGTGAGACCCTATGAAAATATTAATATATTACTGACGTGAGGTCAAATAGACCCATCATTTATTACTGACCTTAGGTATGACAGACACCCATCAGCTATAGATCCACACATGTACTCACGAAGGCCGTCGTTACTGTACTGATGATTAAAGGAACATAAACTACTGAGCGAAACGGAAAGATAGGACTCGAAATGGCAACGTTGTTACTTAAAAAAGATTTCGCGGTGTCTGACAGACCTCACGTCAGTTGCAGCGGGTAAAATATCAGAAAGAGCGGTGTCAAACAAGCGCACATCAAAAAACTACGTGGATCTAATTCTCAATAATGGTCGCGTGTTGAGTAAGAGGACTCGGCATGCATGTATGAGAAATTACATGAATGGGAAAGAAGTAAAATAAATATTTATAGATTTTTTTTTTAAAGATATAAATCTGGGTTTTTGTAATAAACCCAAATACAACCTCATACACCTTTCACAGTAAGCTACTAAAAGCTTGTGTCGTGAAAGAGGAGTTTGCCGGCACCTGTTATCGAACCACGGACCACCTGTTTACGAGGCCGAGACTCTACTTCCAGGCTACCGACGAACTCGAAGATATATAACATAATACACAATGACTGACTTACTCCTACGTTAATCCAACTCGCACGATCTAAATGACTTGACGTGTTACGTTCTATATTTTATTATTTTTTGATTCAAAGTATTCAATTATACACGAAAGAGTTGTATTCTTTTGTTATGTTTTAAAATTGTATTTTTATTTTTTTTTTCTTAGTATTACCCCAGAAAAGATTTAAGTCTAGTGGAGTAATGTACGAGTATTCCATAATATTGTTCTTAAAGTTTGTTTGTAGGTACTATTTTGGAATAAATCGATGAAAAAGACAGATGTAGAGCGACTAAAGCAGTCAAGTGCGTTGTTATAATGTTACTGTATGTTATAATAACGTAAGACGTTGCTTAAGATTTAAGAAACATTTAAAGATATGACATTAATGATTGAAATAAATTTTGGAGAGTCTTTGTCGAAGGAAGCCTTTCAGGCAATGATTGAAGCCTTCCATATATAATTATAAAATTTAAATGAAGATCCCGTAGCAATTACGGTTCCTGTAACATTCACGGGTTTGGTACCTATAACCATGGTTTTTTTATGCTAAATTTTATCATTTTAACTCTATAAGATCGAAAGACTTTTCTTTTGTATAAAATGTTTAGAAAATACTCGATCATTTAAAATTAAAAATTGTATTTAAGCTTGATATTGGTATTTGAGATCAATTTTAATTTCAGATGTGTCTATATCATCTTTTTATATCAAAAAAATCAGAAAATACCTTTTACTTACTTTTTCTTATTTTTAACCACTCACCCATGAAGACTACGCTATGGCCAAGTATATAAGTGCGAATGTTGAAGGACCCACTGACCACCTCTGAAGCGTTCAAAAGACTGAGGACCTCTGTTAAATCGATTCTAATTTCTAAACTAGCAAAATTGTCCACAAGGAATGTCCCATATGAGAGTAAGTAGGAAATCCCCCGACGGGGTGGGGTGAGAGTTTTTAATATTACAGTTTCCGCTAACCCTTCCTCTATCAGCAACAAATTTTAAATATAGAAAAAATACAACCTTTTCGTGATGTAATTTAAAAACAAATGTTTTTCTACTACATGAATGAGACGTCTTACAAGGACATTGTCTATTTTGTTCTAAAGTTTAATTTATCGACCGACGGTTCTTGGGGGAAGTTAATATAATTTTTTTTTTTAAATTAAACAGAATATATAGATTTTCCACTTTTGCAAATCTTTACTTTTGCCTGTCGATGAGAGCGGAAGCTCTTGAAAGCCGGCTTGCAAAAATAAATAAAGTCAATAGTGGAATAACTACCTATATATTGTGTTTCATTGTAAAAATCATTCTATTCTATTCTATTATTCTCAATACCATCCACTCGTTTGCGAGTGATTGAGGCAAGGACATTGTCATTCAAAAGAATTTTTAAATTTTTAAGTTTATTAAACTTCTACAAAATACATGATGTGTACTTTTTGCATGCATGAAAGCACGCCTCTGCTTTTTTATGATATACGTACATTGCTAAATTAATTCAACCAAGTAACTGTTACTATAAATCTACAAACTAGGTAAGTACCTACCTTGTACAATTTTTTTCTCCCTTTTCAACATGATTTTCATTAAACGAATACCAACTTTAAACTCATTGTTTTACTATCATCTCCATTTAAAAATCACATTATTCATTTTAGCGTGAATTTAACACTTTTTGCGTTTGCTCAGATAAAATTCTTACCTCTTTATTTAATAAACATCTCGATCATTTTGGCTGGGCGTTCAACCGCTTAAAACAAAATGTATTCAACCGCTTAAAACAAAATGTATTCAACCGCTTAAAACAACATGTATTCAACCGCTTAAAACAAAATGTATTCAACCGCTTAAAACAAAATGTATTCAAACGATTCAAACAAAAAATATAATGAACTTTTTTTTCTGATCTATGATTTTATTATTTGTCTGAGTAAATCTACGTTTTTGCATAAATTTACATAGCATGTAGGTATAGACAATTCACACACATCGAGCTAGTCCCAAACTAAGATGTGAATCTTGTATTATGGGTACTAACGCAACGACACACATATACAATGCACTAAACACATATACATGTAATACCCAGATCCAAGACAATTTGAAAAAGGTCATTCTTCATTTTACCCTGGCTGGGAATCGAACCCGGAACCTTGTGACTCCAAAGCAAGGGCGTTACCTCTGCGCCACACTGGCCGTTATTAATAATAACATAATTTAACTTACTCGGAGATGTGATTACCTACTCGAGATCAGATGCTCAATGATGGACACGAGCCGAATAAAATGAAACGGAGAGCATAATGGGAAACTGTGTGAGCTTAGTAGAAGCAAAAGACGTTTAGAATGATGAGAATAATAATATCACTCAATCCTATCTTTTTACTCCACAAGGAAAATGACTTAATAAAATAATCATCGTCATCACCATCGCACTCAACGCTCCTCTCAGGAGCACACTCAGGGCAGAAAACGGCCTCCTCCATTCAAAGCGTCTCTGTGCCAATCGCGTCACCTCTTTCCACGACATTCCCTGCGCTGTGATGTCGTTGTCATAGGAACGGTGTATTATGAAAAAATGGTTTATTATGAAAAGGCTGTCGGAACCCTTGCGGACGGAAGAACAGTGCTCTTTTTGGCCAACTATTATTGTGCATTCTCAGAACATGATCCAGCCAAGAGAACCAAAGCAAAATATAAATTAATAATGATGACAACCTATTACCACCATTATAAAATAATAATGATGAAAAACTTTATAATAAAAAAATTGCACATGATGCATGTATACGAGTAGGTACACAGATTTCCTATGGTTACCCGGGATTCCTAAGTAAATAATATCTCCTACTTTTTCCTTAAGGATAAATTATCGAATTTTATACTGCTGGAGATAGCGACGATGCTCACTGAAAGCTAGAGGCAATAGCAGTAGTTGAGTAGGTACACTTAGATTCCGATAGTCAGACAACATGATAAAGACCATGAAAAACTGAAGATTTTTTTGAGAAAATTATAAATTTGTGCATCAATAAATTAATGAACGAACTATAATATCTGTTATGGTATGAAGTAAACACTTAACTTTTTTATAAATACACACTATATTTTATAAATGAGTAGACAATTGTTTCGTCTTTTACCAAGACATTATCAATACTAAATTTAGAAAGAATACAAATTGATTACGAAGGTACCATAAATAAATTATGCAGTTAACATTTTAAGTGGGGGATGAAGAGGGCGGGGACTTAGGGTGGAGTGGGAATATTTTTAGAATGGGTGATGCGTTAGGTACCTACCGTTATGTTATTAACTATATTATTACAACTATTAATGTTTTTATGTATTTCCAATGTCTCTCTCAAAATTAATCTTCTATAATTACTATTGCCGTTATGTAGAATCTTGAATGGTTTTCTATTGTTAATGTGATGATTGTTCTCTATGAGGTGTTGGCGAATTCCGAGAATCCCGAGTTCCTTACACAATTAAGATGTTTGGTAATCCTTGTTTTTATTCTCCTCAATAAAGTTGGTAAATACATACTTAACAACAGACAAATGACGGAACAGGGGGAAAAAAGTGGGGTTTACCAACTAAACTGTGAAGAGTGTGATAAGAAATACATTGGTATGACCACGAGGAGAATAAAAACAAGGATTACCGAACATCTTAATTATGTAAGGAACTCGGGATTCTCGGAATTCGCCAACCACCTCATAGAGAACAATCATCACATTAACAATAGAAAACCATTTAAGATTTTACATAACGGCAATAGTAATTATAGAAGATTAATTTTGAGAGAGACATTGGAAATACATAAAAACATTAATAGTTGTAATAATATAGTTAATAACATAACGGTACCTAACGCATCACCCATTCTAAAAATATTCCCACTCCACCCTAAGTCCCCTCCCTCTTCATCCCCCACTTAAAATGTTAACTGCATAATTTATTTATTGTACCTTCGTAATCAATTTGTATTCTTTCTAAATTTAGTATTGATAATGTCTTGGTAAAAGACGAAACAATTGTCTACTCATTTATAAAATATAGTGTGTATTTATAAAAAAGTTAAGTGTTTACTTCATACCATAATGGATAATACGCAAAAAGTTACGGATTATATTAAAAATATTATATTATCTGTACCAGAATAATAATAATTTTATCTCCACACGCATATCGATTGAAACCCAATTATCGTTGAATAATCATATTTACTTTATATAAAAGCAAATATGAATAATAATTTTGTAATATTGTAAATATTAAAATTTTGTTTTAATCGCTGAATTCAAGTAGAGTTAATAGCATATTACATTTACGCCTCTAAATGATGTTTGCTCAACCTTTGGCTACATTTGTATAATACGATATGTACCCGTTAGGAAAATCAAATTAATATCCATTTTTTATACAAAAAAGATTTCATCTTGATAAAAATATAAACGACACTGCATTTTCCACCAGTTCAATCAACAGCAATTTAACTGCTTCATATAATCAATCTAGTCATCCTATCGCTTCTGCAATAAACTCGCCCTTTGCAAAATAACATTAATTTGCATCACATGAGTTCGTCGGTAGCCTGAAGGAGTCTCGACACTTAAAAAAGGATTCCGTGGTTCGATACCGGGTGTCGGCAAACTCCCCTTTCACGACACAAGCTTTTAGTAGCTTTCTGTGAAAGGTGTATAAGGTTGTATTTGGGTTTATAACAAAACCCAGATTTATCTTTTTTTTTTAATATTAAGTCATGTATTTATTAGTGTGCAATAAAAAATAATATTGTTATTATTAAGGCAGGCATTTCTTTCAGCTTTTCCCGTGGAGCACCCGGTAAAGAATTGGTCTCCCACTCTTCTGCGTAGGTTTTCGAGTGTCCTGTAAAAGGCAGGTGTTCGAAAAAATTAAGACATTTTACTTCTTAAATTCAGCGATGAGGCTTGCCACCCATCCTGAATGTCTTGATTTTATATTGGCACGAAGAGGACAGCTTGCATGTTTCTTACATGCAGCTGATCTGCTGGCTACCCCACTTGTGGGATATGCCGTGATGGTATAGTAGTAGTAGTAGTTATTATTAAAAAAAAAAAAAAATCCTTACCCTCGTATATTGGGGCAATTTCTAAAGTTATCCAGCAGTAACCAGAATGGAAATATATATTGATGATCACAGATGTATTTATTTTTATTATTCTGTACAGTATACCGTTACAATATATCGTAGAAGTGTCTATATGAAACCATCGAAAGAAAGGGGTGAGGATCACCCAGGTATAAAAAGCAATAGGAAAATAAATAATTATGATTCATAAAATACAATAAATATGTAGAGGAATATATAATAATTGGAAAATTATATTCTGCACCCCTCCCCTAGCTCATATATGGATGCCCCATGATATCTTGTAACAGCGTACAGTGAAAGATTTTAAAAATAAATACAACTATAATCATCAATATACATATATTTTCGTTCCGGGTACTGCTGGATAACCTATTGTAGAAATTGACCCATATTTCTGCATCCCGTCCAGGGTAACCCAATTTTTTGGGTAAGTTGAAAGAAATCGCGCCTCTGCGATAAACTCGCCCTCTGTATATTGATTATATTTTATTTGAATATATACCTTTTATGTTATTGTTTGTAATCAATGAGCAGTAAAGAATGAATAAAAAAAAATAAGTATGTGAAGATAGCACGTGGTGCAACGGCTATCGCAGTCGACTTGCATCATCGAGGTCCTGGGCTCGATTCCCAGCTGGGTCGCGGAGTTTTGTAAGGAATTTTCGCATCCAGGGTTTGGAAGAGAACTGTCTCAGCAAAATTGAGACAGCACTGGTTGTCTGGAAGAAATTACGTAAGTGATAGGTAAATCCGCCAGCTATACTGACATCCGTGTATAGAAAAGATTTTTTTAAGATAGTACAGCTCATAATATCACATGGCACATGCCAATAAAAAGTCCAAACTACAATTTTAATGCCTTAATGAATAGTTTTAAAAGAGTATGCCACAGTAAAAATGTGCGCACATGTCTCTTTTTGAATATGCAACGACGATATGGGTTAGTGCTATTTAAATAGGCAAAGCTTAGTGAAAGTTAATTTATAGGTACTTTTATACTGCATGAAGTTTTGTCGATTTTACAGAAATTATTTATAAAGATATTTATACTATACTACTACTATACTATACCATCACGGCATATCCCACAAGTGGGGTAGCCAGCAGATCAGCTGCACGTAAGAAACATGCAAACTGTCCTCTTCGTGCCAATATAAAATCAAGACATTCAGGATGGGTGGCAAGCCGCATCGCTGAATTCAAGATGTAAAATGTCTTATTTTTTTCGAACACCTGCCTTTTACAGGACACTCGAAAACTTACGCAGAAGAGTGGGAGACCAATTCTTTACCGGGTGCTCCACGGCTACAAAAGGTAAAGATATTTTATGTACTTAAATCCTACAGTTTAGTTTGAATAAATAAATTAATAGATGAGCCTTTTCTTATGAAAACCCTTCATCCTTAAATAGGTTACCATCTGCTATTTTTTTTCACAACACTGTGCACATTGTTTATTTTCACAACATTGTTTACGCCTAACATGACTTCAAGGACGTCGGATCGTACGTCTATCGTCCGGGGCTTTCAGCAAAAAGTCCTCTTCATTCGTCTCCCTCCGGAGACCCAGAGACAGCTTTTTACAGCATCTTGGACAAGAAGTATGTAATAACTACTTCTGCAGATTTTTTTACATAAAAATAATACAAGGATTATTGGCATGTAGGAGAAGACTTACTCTTTATAAAACGTAGTAAGTCCGATGAATATTCCACTTGTGGAAAAATAGAAAAACATAACATGTATAGACAATTCACACAGACCGAGCTAGTCCAAAATTAAGGTATGAATCTTGTAGTCTTGTAGTTAGTCCTTTACTTTTTTTGAATGATTTAGGTTTTTATTGTTATTGTAATTTTTTAAACTTATCTATGTACTGTTATAATTCTGATTACATTTTTTTTTGTCAATCATGGTATGAAAATCATCTTTTTCAAATAATGATTTACATATAATTACTACAGTATACACATATATCAAGGCTATAGCCATCCAGGTAAATATAAAAAAAAACTGTAATATACATAGGTATCTATAATATTTTTATACCTTAGGTAGCCCAAACTCAGCAGGATCATGCAATTTAACTTAAATTTTCTTGAATTTCATTTTTTACCCTCACCGGTTTTCAGCAGGATACTTTATGTATTTATAGGCTCATTGAGTGTTTCAGTGTTTTACTGTTAAAGAATATTAACCATTCGTAAAAATATCACGAATTTGTAAGACATACTTTAAGTTAGCACAGAGAGGACAATTTGCATATTTATTATTACATACCATTATTCTACTAGCTATCCAATTTGTATGTAAGTGGTTGTACAAATTAAAAAACGTAAGATTTTTTTAATAAGTTCAGCAGATTTTAGCAGTTTTTCTTTCACAGACCTAGCAGGTTCTCCAAATTCAATCTCATCACTCAGTAATTTTGATGAAGGTTGGTTAACGATTTCTATCACGCGATATTATTGTATATCTGGTTTATACATTTTTTTATTCATAATCAAAAAAATATTTCAGTTCGTTTATAAATAGTTGTATGTGTATTATTATATTCATAGACATTCTAAATTAGTGTCGACTAGTGTAGCGAGGTGGAAACATTCTTGAATATAATTATGCCACGAGGTTCAGGGTTCATTTCTAGGAAAGATTTTTGATTTATAAGTATTGTTTTGTAAGGTATTGTGTTAAACTGGGCAGGTCATAATAATAATACAATATGACTATTACAAGACACTATATTTTATTATAAGGAATCACAACTACAGAGAGAGAAAGCGTGTGTACTGTGCGAGATTCAGATAATCAAAGATAATAATAATAATAATAAATCTTTATTTCAGTTATAATATGTATACATATAAGTTTTATAGGAATATACTTAATAACAATATGAAATTTAAATTACAACATGGTGGCCTTACTGGGCTTGCGCCTGTATTAAGACCTTACGATTAAAACAATATGAATAGAAATTTCCAGTTGTCAAAACTCTATAACACAATATTATGACATTATACCGGACTGATCCCACTATATCACTATATTTACATTTATTCATATCAATCTTGTCAACCCCAACTTATGCCATTACATCACACAGAATATGTTCACATTCATCTATTCCCCTATTAATCAGGAAAGCACGCAGAGCTGTCATTGATATGCTTCTCTCATTTTGCCCCAGTACACACTGCACAACATTGTTATATAAACGTGGCCCCAGAAATGTGTGAAATCTTTGTGCGAAGGTGGTCACAGTAGCTGGTGTAACAAGTCTTCCAATCTGTCTGGTATTACGATCATGTATAACAGTTTCCATGGTTCCTATATCTTTGTGTACTTTGCCCACCAACCTGCACATATATATCTGTCTGATATTTAACAGGCCTACCTCACTAAACAATTTTAGAGATGGGTATGTATATGTGAGTTTACGCATTACCTTTATGATTAGTTTTTGGGCTTTGTTTGCTGGTTCTAAAAGAGTCCTCGCTACTCCACCCCACGCTAAAATAGCATAATTTAAGAGAGAGTGAACCAATGCATAATATATAGTTTTCAGATGATGAATCCCCAAAATCTGTCTCAATTGTCTGAAAACGTACACTAATTTTCTCACTCGACCTGTCAGGTAGGCAATGTGTTCCCTCCAGTTCAGATTCTCATCTATTTGTACCCCCAAATATTTTATGCTCTCAGATCTACCCAGGCACTCACAAGCTGTGCAAGATGTGCAAACCAAAATATGATCTCTCGAACCCGCGCATTGGTGACTGCGAATAATTGTGCTTTGCTTTGGGCCTCCATTTTTTCTGATTGAGAAACAAATCAATTTAGTTTTGTTCGCATTAAGAGTTAAAAGATTGTGGTTCAGCCAAGTATTAACCCTGTCAAAGCCCTCCTGTCCACTATGCAAAACCTCATTCCATGTCCTACCCTCGAATAGCAAGACAGTGTCGTCAGCGAACGTTATTATTCTACCCTGTTTGAGAGTCAATTCACACAGGTCGTTTATGTACATTAGGAAAAGCATTGGTCCAAGAATACTACCCTGAGGCACACCATATGATATGATAGTAGAATCGCTTTCCATTTCATTATATTTAGTGACTTGCTTTCTATCATGTAGGTAACTCTCAAACCATTTGTTTGCCTTTCCCCTAACACCGCACAGATGCATTTTTCTGAGAAGTAGC
Source organism: Athripsodes cinereus (assembly GCA_947579605.1). Taxonomy (NCBI): domain Eukaryota; kingdom Metazoa; phylum Arthropoda; class Insecta; order Trichoptera; family Leptoceridae; genus Athripsodes; species Athripsodes cinereus. Next base: position 6,058,279 of record OX388323.1, read on the forward strand.
CGATGGTGTACGGTGTCAAAGGCCTTGGCTAGGTCCATAAACACCCCCACACATCTGCCTCCCCCATCCAAACTCTGCGACACATACTTTGTTAATTGCAATATTGCATCCTCAGTGTTAATACCATTTCTGAAACCAAATTGATTAGCTGAAAGCAATCCTCTTGTTTCCAAAAACTTAACCAATCTTATTTTCATTAATTTTTCCAGAATCTTTGACACACCACTCAGAAGTGATATAGGTCGGTAGTTAGATACTTCCTTTGAGTCGCCTCCCTTATAGATAGGACAGAGAATAGACTTCTTCGCAGAGTCGGGGAAAATCCCATCCGATACACTGAGGTTAAATATGTATGCAAGTGGATCAGCCAAATAATCCCTACATTCTCTTATAACTTTAGTACTTATTCCATCATGACCCAGAGCGCTACCCACATTGAGAGACGATATAACTGTAATCACCTCCTGTGGAACAGTGGGGGCAACAAAGAAAGAGTCTCTTGGCTGGACAGAAATCTTAATATTTTTTGTTAAGTTCTCAACGGTCATTGAAGAGTCGATTAACTTAGCCATCGCCAATCTCTCACCCACACCAGCAAAGTAGTTATTAATTTTATTCAATTCTTCCTTCAGTTCACATTCCTTTTTATCTTTTGTGAGATTACTAATATCCATTTTGGATTTGGTACTTATGTTTAGATAGTCTTTTATTATTCGCCAACATTCTTTAGGTTTTTGCTTATTTTCCCCCATTAGATTTTCATAGTGTTTTATCTTTGTTATTCTGATTAGTCTTGTGCACATGTTTCTGTAGCTTATGTAATATTGTTTGAGTTCATTGTTCGAAGGATTTTTTTGACTTTGTCTATGCAGTTTGTCTCTCTTTTTCAATGAAGTAACCAACCCAGCTGTGATCCATTCCTTCAGCCTTTTCTTATTTCCAGAGTTGGATTGAATCCTCTCATTGTTTTTAATGTGTCGTAAAACAATCGTTTCAAACTCATTTAGCGCCTTGTTCACATCTGAGGTATTAAAAACATTAGTCCACAATTCTTTGCTTAGTTCTAGCTTAAGATTGACAAAGTTCAGTTTTTTGTGCGCTGGTCGTTTCTTATCTCTTCCATGACATTCATCCTGCAATCCAATCATAACAGGGTAGTGATCAGTGATGGCTGTTTGACAAATTACTGCTTGTGCTTTTAATTTTGATTTTATCATTATGTGATCCAGGCAAGAGTTTCCTCTAGTAGGTTTATGTATTGCGGGTATAAAACCATGCATCCCAAGAATGTTAAGATAGTCCTGTGAGACTTCCGCTTCCTTGTCACAAATATCAATGTTTATATCTCCAGTCAAAATTGTTGTTTTTCTTTGAGGATTATTCTGTAAAATTGCGTTTAAAGATTCCAGAAAGGGATGCACATTTCGGAAAGAAGGTGGTCTATAAATGCAAATTATTCTAGTACAATCATTAATATCAGCAATCAGGCAGTTTGCATCCACTATTGTCATTGATTCTTCGATCGTCGTGTTGAGATTTTGTTTGATATATATAACAATTCCATCGTTCTGATTGTAATGTTTAGTAGTTTTAAATGCTCTATATCCCTCAAGCTCCTTAGTAATATATGCATCCGTGATCCAGCTTTCTGTAAGTACCATAATATCATAGTTTATATTAAGACTTTTTTTTAGTATACAAAATGAGTCAAAGTTTTGATTTATGCTACGTATGTTTACGTTCAGAAGTTTCATTGATAGTTTACTGGTGATAGTTTTTGCACATGATTCCATTTCTTCGTGTTCTATAGTTGCTATATGTTCATATTCATCCAGGTCAGATTGGTACTCCTGAACAACTTCAGCAGTGATATTGTGTTGATTCTCTTGCATATTGCTCATATATTGCACGCTGAGGACATTTACCACTGAGTGCTGAGTGGTTCAGTTCTTCTCTTCCCCTATTCATACATAATGCACATCGTAGTTCGTTTGAATCTGATATCTCACAACTATTGGACTCATGGTTTCCTGCACATTTCCCGCATGTCTCCTGGCGTGTGCAGTGCCTATGTATATGTCCAAAATGAAGGCATCTATAGCACTGTATAAGTGGACTCTCATCCAACACCTGGATTCTCTGGTAGCCGATAAAGACTCTTCCAACATCAGTAAGCGCTTTCCAGGTTTGAGGTGTAACCTGACAGACTATGTTTGCCAGGAAGTTGTTCCTGTGTCTTTTTCTGAATTTTATGTGTACTTCCTCTGTTATTTGTACAGATTTATTCTGTTGTTTCAGAGAGATATTTAGATCTTCTTCAGATATTCCTTTAATCACACCTCTAAATGACACCAACGGATTTTTTTTTGTAGGTTCTACAGCTGATAGGTCATTAGTCTTGTCAATTTCCTTTTTAATTTTACTTATATCTTCTCTCTTACATGACTTGATAATAACTTTGTTTTTTACATTCTTCAGATTTGTGATTCCAACTCCCAGTGTTCGGACATTAATGGCTTTCTTCAGCATTCCTTCCACCTCATTTCCAGTCCTCTCTCTGCCATCTACTTCCTTTGCGCTCACAATTAAAGTGTGCTGCGTTAGATCTTGTCCTTTTTTTAATGCAACGTCAGCATAAGTAGGCTTCGGTGCACTTGCAATATCAGACATAATCTTTTCATTTTGTTTCCTAATCACTGATAAGCTGTCATCAATGTTTGTCAGCACACTAGTCAAATCAGTATCATGTGTTTTCATATTTCGGAATATTTCACTCTGGTTCTTGTAGTAAATCACTAGTGACAGTAGTTCTCCCGTCCTCCTGGTGATTATTTCCTTATTCTCCCTCTTTATGCCATTTGAAGCATTCACAATATTCATAATCTCCCTCTCTATATCTTCTGGATCACCAAGATCATCAATATCTATAGTTCTATATTTTACATAAGGAGAGCTTTCTCTAGATGACTAATTAGACCTCAATCCAGCTCTCGTTATATGCTTTTGAGCTGGTTGCATGATTAGATATTCACTTAGTACAACCAAAACCAGCAACAGCTTTATATACAATGTCTATTACAAGAGACTATCGGTTTCACTCCTGATAGTATGCAACTACAGTGTCTCCGTAGGTAGTTGTGTGTGGTGTTGTTGCACTGTTTATATTCTGTATAGGTGTATTTCAGTTGTGTGAAATGATAGATTTCAACTCACTTTTTATATGAAAATCCAGCATCTAGGCACCTGCCTCCAATCTCACAGGTTTTCGCTAATGTCAGCCCCAAAACAAGATAATCTCCAGCACTGTACAAGGTACTGTACAAGATGCCGCTCTGTAGGCTGTTATTCCTAATATAAAACAACTACCTACTTATTTGCAGTATATATAATGAGTTACAATCCATTGGATTGGTCTGCAACGAGTTTGGTTTTTCTTCTCCATTCGTCTCTATTCTCAGCCAGTCTTTTCAGCTCTACGTATGAGCCACAGTTCATATCACTCTTCAGTTGGTCCATATATGCGTCTCTTGGTCGGCCTCTGCCATTTGTCCCCTCGGTCTTACCCTCCGCGATGGCTATGAGTAGTCCTGGGTGCCTGATGTTGTGGCCAATCCAGTTAGCTCGTTGTTGGCTGATTCTCTTAAGGAGTTGCCTTTTTTCGCCTACCCTGGTTAATACTTCTTCGTTTTCGACGTGCTCCGACCAATGGATCTTAAGCATGCGTCTGTAGCACCACATTTCAAAGGCCGCCAACCGTCCGCTTTCACTCTTGCTGATGGTCCATGTCTCACAACCATAAAGCAGAATGCTCCATACAAAGGCTTTAGTAAGGTTCTTCCTTACGTTTAAGTCAATATTTGGGGATTCCAATATCTTCGATTTTTTGTTAAAGGCAATCCTTACCTGGTTTATTCTGCTTACGATTTCTGCTTTGGAGCGTCCATCCTGGTTTATTCTGCTGCCCAGGTACACGAATTCTCTTACTTGTTCGATGCTCACTCCACAATGTTCGCAGTCGCTTCCTCTCTTCCTACGACCATACATTTTGTTTTTTCTTTATTTATTTTCATGTTGTACTTTGACAACAGTATACTTTCCATTTTTCCTAAGGCTTCGTTCAGCTCCATCTCGGAGTCTGTGGCCATAATATTAAAATACCTCAAATATCATGTTAGTACCAATTCTCTACTAGTTTGATTTGTGAGAATTGTCTATATTAAATTGTGTTATTTGAATATTGGAAACAATTCTCTTTATATACCTACTCATAAAACCTCACACTCAAGATACGCTTCAGTAAAAATATAACATTTTACATAGTTATATTGAAAAATTGTATGTAAGATTTATGTAGACATTCTCTTAAACTTAATATCCAAAGTAACCAATCAATCAATCAGTCAAACTAAAAATATATATTTTGAGTAAATATTATTATTTCGTTGTGTACCTACCTAATGTGAATTAATTATTATTCTTACTTGTCAAAAAAATATATTTTAGTGTCCAAATATTGCCACTTTTATTAAAAAAATCCGTTTTTTTTTCTTAATTTCTCTGAAAGACATGTAAATTATTGGTAGATACTTGATTTTGCTGCCTTTTCATGTCTTCCCACGTCTCATCTATCTTGTCTCGCAAATATCCATCACCTATCAGTTGATTCTTTGCCCTTTGCAGGAAGAAAAAATTATCCTATAACCTCATACCGTATCTATCTTATGTGGGGTAGGTAGAGATAACTGAACATCACACAGCTTAGTCTCAATACGCTTCTTTTTCTTTTTCTACATTCATACAATTTCTACACTGAGAAAAATATTAACGAAATTTCACAACGAATCATTGGTAGGTACGTAACAAGTTGTTGGTAAATTTACCAATGATTTGTTTGCGAAGAGTTAATATTATAGATTACCAATGAATGGTTTGTACGATCTCTGGTCCTAATCTGATAGTACTGTACCAATGATTCGTTTTGAGTATTTTTCTCAATGTAGTACACGCAGACTAACATACATCGGTTGCTCGTGAAAATTTGATATACTTGATCATGTTTAGAATATTTACTATTTTTTTAGGTTATTCTTATTCGCACGGCGCAGCTATATCAAGCCAAAGTGACATACGTCGAGAGTATGATAATTTTTAATTTTTTTTATTTGTTACTCTTAATTTCAATTTGTAACAATCAACCTTTATGTATCTATATCGTTAAACTAAAAACTATGTGTATATAGTAATTTTTCATCATTTTATCAGACTATTTGGCGTGTTTTCTTATATATTTTGACATAAAAACACTCCAAGTGTTATATTTGTTTGAAAATAATTCTTGATATTTTTATTTGTTAGTCTTAATTTCGATCTGCAACAATCATCCTTTATGTATCTACATCTTAAAACTAATAAGTATGTGTATTTAGTAATTTTTCATCATTTTATCAGACTATTTGGCGTGTTTTCTTATATATTTTGACCTAAAAACACTCCAAGTGTAATATTTGTATGAAAAAATTGTGAAATTTAGAAGGAGGAGGACAATAACATGGCATCTTATAGAATTTGAACTGACAATTTTAAATTATAAATTTAGACAAGGCTATACTATACTATACCCTCACGCCGTGTCCCAGGTGGGGTAGGCAAAGAGAACGGAACGCCTTGTTGATCTTTCCTTACATATCTCTTTCGCTTCCTCTACATTCAACCAGTTTCTCATACATGTACGCCGATTCATCTTACTTAAGACGCGACCGTCCTTGAGAATATGATCCACGTGGTCAAGCCACGTAGTTCTTGGACATAGATTGGTTATAGATGTAGACAAGGCAATTTAATGAAAAATGAAATACAAATACTATAAGATGTTTGGAGCAAGTGGACGAATATGTTTATTTAGGAAGTATGTTTGTAAGGGATGGTAGGTACGAAAGGGACATTGAAAAAAGAAAAGTGGCTGGTACGAGAGTGAACGGTGCACTTCGATCTATTGTTAGTAATAGCAATGTCTCGAACATGGCTAAAATGCTGGTGCACAACGCCATCCTCGTACCGACACTGATGTATGCAAGCGAGACTTGGACATGGCTGAAGAAGGACGAGAGTGGAATAAATGCAGTGGAGATGCGATCATTGAGAAGAATGGTAGGTAAAACATTGCGTGATAGAGTAAGAAATGAGGATATTAGAAGAATGAGTGGATGCAAGAGGAGTGTTGTTGATAGAATGCGTGTAAATAAATTGAGATGGTTTGGTCATGTGGAGCGAATGGATGGTGTAAGATTGACGAAGAGGGTGTATTTAGCTGAAAGAGAGGGTGTGAGGAAGCGCGGGCGTCCGAGAACTACGTGGCTTAACCACGTGGATCAAAATCTCAAGGACGGTCGCGTGTTAAGTAAGAGAAATCGGCGTGCATGTATGAGAAACTGGATGAATGTAGAGGAAGCGAAAGAAGTATGTAAGGATAGAGCGACATGGCGTTCCGTTCTCTCTGCCTACCCCACCTGGGATACGGCGTGAGGGTATAGTATAGTATAAGATATTACTGTAAGATGAAATTTTCATTTATAGGTAGATACTATATATTACCTTTTTCCAAGAATTTCTCCTAACTAATACTTACAATAATAATATCCTATTTGGTTCTTAGTGAAAATGTTGTACCATTCTTAAGAGTATTTTCAATGCAACATGTACCTAATTTATTTATTTATTTATAATAATATACACGGCTTACGCCTTTTATACACAGTGTTTATAAATAATAGTACCTACAATACTACTACCATATCATATCATAATTCAAAATAAATCAGTTATGGGTAATTGTCTTTCTTAGGTGTCAGATATGATAATAAACTCTTATAAATATGCTAAAAAAGAGTGAAGAATGAGGATATCAGGAAAATGAGCGGATGCGAGAAGAGTGTTGTGGATAGAAGGCGTGTAAATAAGTTACGATGGTTTGGACATGTTGAGCGAATGCAAGATGAAAGAATGACGAAGAGGATGTATGAAAGATGAGGTGCGAGGAAGCGCGGAAGGCCAAGAACCACGTTGCTTGAGCACGTGGATCAAATCCTAAAGAACGGCCGCGTGTTGAGTAAGAGAAATCGGCGAACATATATGAGAAACTGGATGAATGTGGAGGAAGCGAAAGAAGTTTGTAAGGATTGATCTATACGGCGTTCCGGTCTCTCTGCCTACCCCTCCGGGGACACGGTGTGAGGGTATAGATAGATATAGATAGATTATATGCTCAATACATAGTGTACGGCCCTCCTTGCCTTTGCTGCGGGTCACCATCGAACCATCTGAAGCGCACCCCGTGCTAGCACCCACACTAGCATACGTCATTGTTTCCACCAAGGAAGCCGTTCTGAGGAGGGACCATGCTCCACGCACCCACAAGTGGTCCGCCTGCTCGGAGGTAACACACAGATGACACAGACACTGGTATATTACGCCCAAAACCAAAATCGTTGCTTATTGTCAAAATAACCGATGGTTCCTCACTTTCATATTAAATTAAAAAATATGCGAATATCATTGCGAAAAAACTTATGGTTTAATCTCAATTTGCATATATTTTTGATTATTTTATTTGGAGATATTAATTTTTCATTACTTTATAACTATTTAATTTGATTTTTAAAAATATCCTTCATTCTGCGCTCCATACAAATTTGACATTGTTCCTCAACACTTTGATAGCTTTTTTAAGCAAAATGTAAAAATGCCATTATATTTCAACGAAAAAAAGTGTCTAGTTTAATAAAACTATAGTTAATTTCGTTATTTTTCTATTTATTACACTTTTTATTACCACCAAAATAAAAAAAAGCAAAAATATCTGCGTGTTCCTGCGTTATGCACAATTGTGCATAACGATATTTTATATAAAATTCTTTTTCAATTTTGCATAAAACGATATTTTTTTTTGTTTTAAGTATGCTGTAAACTTTTATTTCTTCATTTAAATACATATAAATATCATTCAAGTGGAAAAAAGACCGCAAAAGCTTATTATATTAGAGGTAGTATAATTAAGACTTTTCTTTTTGTATCAAAAAAGGTACATTTCTGGCAAGGAAAATGAGTATATCGCTAAAATAATATATTTAACACTAAGATAATACTCCCAACTTGTATTTAATTATAAAAAACACTAAGCAATTGCGCGAAGTTTCAAGTAAAAAACAAATTCACATTATAAATCACGTGTTTTTTGTTATGCACATAAGGATTTTGTATGTAAAGGACAGTTCACATTGTGGACCGCGGAATTACAACGGTGATAGATATAAATACCACATAATGCATGCGCATAAATTTTAAACACTTTTTATTTGAAAAATAAGTTATTTTATTCATAATATATTATATTTTATTCATATTCCTATATAATATAATATTTTTTTGCCATAGCTGCAATACATCATATATGTAAACTTATCTATATAATAAGTATACGTGATATACCATTGTGCTCTGAACTAAAGTCTAGTTTGAGAGATCTACAGGAGTCTGATATATAAAAATGTTAATAAACAATAAGGTGACACTGGCACTTGTCTTATTTTTATTCCGTAAATTTTAAATCCGAGCTATAAAAGTTCAATATCTTCAGTAATTTGCGCAATGTTCCCATATGTACGGGGGCCCCGGCGGTTGTTCTATTTCTCTGTCGTAAAAACAGTTAATTTATTTCTGTGTTAATATAAAATATTCTCATAGAATCATTTACATCATCATTAATTTCTAACTACCTGTGCAGGTACATTGAAAACTTGAATCAAAATTTGGGCGAGATGTGAAATTATCGCATTGCCGTGATGTCGATAATTTAGTCATTATTTTCCATATAGGTATACCCACCTATTTTGTTTTATGAGAATTTTTATGCCTGCGGAAGTCTTAGAAGGGTTTTATTTATTATTATTTGTTCACGGCTCGAGTCTTTTACATGTAGAATTTTACATGAATAATTTATATAAGGTAAGTATATGTATAGTGGATAAGGACACAGCAAGTTATATTAAAAGTCACCAAAAAAGTAAAAAAATAACAATGAAATTGTCTCAGCAATAATAATTATTGATATTAAGAAAAAACAAACTGTGCATGTAAACTGCGCTTTATGAATCTTGTGCATAACGACGTGTCTATGGTTTATAAGCAAAGATTTTGGTTTTAGGCGATTAATAAAATTTCACAATTTTTTAATACAAATATAACACTTGGAGTGTTTTTAGGTCAAAATATATAAGAAAACACGCCAAATAGTCTGATAAAATGATGAAAAATTACTATATACACATAGTTATTAGTTTTACGATATAGATACATAAAGGTTGATTGTTAGAAATCGAAATTAAGAGTAACAAATACAAATTTAAAGATTTTTTTCATACAAATATTACACTTGGAGTGTTTTTAGGTCAAAATATATAAGAAAACACGCCAAATAGTCTCATAAAAGGATGAAAAATTACTATATACACATACTTATTAGTTTTAAGATGTAGATACATAAAGGTTGATTGTTGCAGATCGAAATTAAGACTAACAAATAAAAATATCAAGAATTTTTTTCATACAAATATCACACTTGGAGTGTTTTTAGGCCAAAATATATAAGAAAACACGCCAAATAGTCTGATAAAATTATGAAAAATTACTATATACACATAGTTATTAGTTTTACGATATAGATATAAAAATGTTGATTGTTACAGGCCGAAATTAAGACTTACAATTTAAAAAAATAAAAAAATGTATCATTCTCTTGACGTATGTCACTTTGGCTTGATATGGGTGCGCCGTGCGAATAATATTTACCTCTTATTCGCACGGTAGTGTGCGAATAAGGATGAAATATTATTCGCACGCCGTGCGAATAAGACCAACCATTTTTTTATTGTTTAACCGGATTTGGGTGCAGATGACAAAACCAATCAGAAACCTCGATTGGAGAACCATGTCTACACAATGTTGCATTGTGTAGACATGGTTCTCCAATCGAGGTTTCTGATTGATACTTGATCATGCCACGCAGTTCTCGGACATTTTCGCTTTTTTACATTCATTCTTTCAGATAAGTGTCTCTTTGTCATCCTTTCCTCATCCCTTAATTCCACATGTCCGAGCCATCGTTATTATTTATTTACACGCATTCTGCATTCTATTAACAACACACTTCTCACATTCAGACATTCTATAGCGCAACGTCTTACAAACCATTTATGCTTGTATGCCTTATTGTTGGTACCAGAGTAGTAGGCATTGTGCACCAGCATTTTCGATGTTCGCTCATTCTTAAAAAAGCTCGTTTTTCTCTTAGATATCCAGTAGGTACAAGAAAGTTTCCAAAGGTTTTTATCACTTTCTTTGTCTAAAATATTTACTATTTTTTTATTGTATAACCGAATTTGGGAACCGATGACATAGCTAGTCAGATATCTCAATCTGAGAACCCTGTTTACACAATGTAATATTATTCAAAATGTAATCGGAAGAATTGAGAGAGGCGTCCCAACGCTTACGAATTGTCTCTAGGCTGGCTTAAGTGATCACCTTCGGTGTCCATGGACAACGTTCACCAATCCCACCATTCTCATTGTCACAATTTAAGGTCCACAAATCGAGAAATGCTTTATGCAAACGATAAAAGCAACCATATTTTTGGGATCATTATTATATTTTCTTTTTTTTATTATTCCGAATAGAAAACATAGATCCCTCACTCTGACGTTCAATAATTTCTAGATCTGATAGCATTTTTATAAAAAAATGGATAGTAAGACTAGTTCATTAAATATTAATAACTACAATAGATTTATCAGATAACGTGGATGATAATTATAATGTGATGGTAGGTTTGTTAAAATAAATACACATATAGAATTATTTCCTGAACTACGCCGGGCTAAGAACTAGTTCGAATAATCATATAAATATTAAACGAGGTCTTGTTAATAGTGATGTGCCGAATGTTTTATTTTGAAATTTGTAAATTCATTTATTAATTCAACAAAGAGGCCCACTAGCCTTTTAAAAGTAAGGTTGGCACAATGTAAAATAAAATACATCAAAAATCACAACCAATAGTAGCAAAAGTAACAATTATTAATACTTCAAAATTAAACAAATCAGCGCAGATAAAATAATATGGAAAAAATTAACGATGTTTACAATGTAAAATCCTTATCCAATAAAAAAACAGAAAAATAGGGGTGAGCAAGAATATACACAATAATATAACAATAATTTTTAAAATGAAACACAATATATAGTTATTCCACTATTGACTTTATTTATTTTTGCGAGCCGGCTTTCAAGAGCTTCCGCTCTCATCGTCAGGCAAAAGTAAAGTGAAGCTTCATTACAAGTTAAGTATGTGACAAACAAAAAACAATAGTTAAAATTAAAATTAAAAAAAAGATGTATTATTATCATGTATCGTCAACCATATTATAATAATTATGCGCCGCTGTGGAGCGTCTAATATCAAACATCTCCAGCATTTGCCTTTGTACGATAACGGGGAAACCACAGAAAACCCTTATCAGAGATGTGCATTATTATAGAGGTTGCCTCCTCTAGTTGAACTTTTATTAAGATTTTGATGTTTTTATATGATATATTTACAAAATTATTTTACAAAATTATTATAAAAGTAAACAATGTGTATTTAGGTAAATGTTAACATATTTTGAGAGTGACTTTATACAGATGGTAAGAAAGGGGGAATGGATTTTAATTATACAAGAGAATTAGTTGTCAAAATTATTTTTAAAGATTCGATGGTAACCATCGAATATTAATGAAGCTTCACTTTACTTTTGTCTGACGATGAGAGCGGAAGCTCTTGAAAGCCGGCTCCCAAAAATAAATAAAGTCAATAGTGGAATAACTATATATTGTGTTTCATTTTAAAAATTATTAATATGAACTTCCACCAAGAACCGTCGGTCGATAAATTAAACTTTATAATATAACAAATCAAAATGAACAATTATATAATCAATTAGTTAATACATTTCAATTAAGTGCTTTAAGTAAATAGGAACGAATAAAACAAAATAAGTCACAGAATAATTAGTTTATTTATTTACTTATTTATTAATCTATTTATTTTTAAATTTCAATAAAAATAAACAAAAAAATAACAACATAATAGAGAAAACATATTAGAAAAAAATGCTGTCACACAACTTATTGTGCTTTGAGAAGTTTCTATGCGAAGGTTACGATAGGAACATCAAAAGAAGAAAAGTGGCCGGTGCTAGAGTGAATGGTGCACTTCAACCCATTGTCAAAAGGTTTTGTGTAACATGGTACATAAAAATGTTGATATGTCATACCATTGGTAACGACACGTATGTACGAAAGAGAAACTTGGACGTTGTTGAAGAAGGATGAAAGTGAAAAGAGTAAGTACAATATGAATGCTTCTCCGTGATGTAGGTCATCGATCTGTTAGTTCGGAAATTGATGCCTCTTGAATGCTGAAGATCAGCTATCTTTCCATCTTTTTGCTGGTCTTTCTCTGGGCCGTGAACCGACTGGTGTTTCCTTAGCAGATATATGATAAAAGGATGTCAGGGTGTAGGTATATACTAATTTGAAAGAGAGGATGTGAGAAAGCACAAGCGTCCGAGAACACCGCAGCGTTTGATCACGTGAATCAAATTCTCAATGAAGGCTTTGTTAACCATGTATGAAAAATTGCATGAATATAGAAGATGCGAAAGAAATACGTATGGATGGATCTGTTCTTAGTATTTTATCCTTTCTACCTATCCCTTTTGATACATAAACAGTGTTAATGTATAGTTTAGAAAATATTATGTTAGAATCCTTATTCTTATACCAATTTGAAAATGTAAAAATCTACGTATTTAAATCATCATCATCATTGTCCTTAAAGTTCCTCACGGAAGCACTGGGCAGAAACCAGCCTGCTCCATTCAGAACGTTTCTGCGCTAATCGCGACACCTCTTCTCACGACATTCTCTGCGCTCTGATGTCGTTGTCATTGGAACGGTGTATTGTGAAAAAAGGACGTCCGGGCCGATGGAACCCTTATGGACGGAAGAATAGGATGAAAAAACAGCATATTTAAATAATTATAATAAATGATTGTAAATTAAACGAATTTATTTTTTAACGATTAAAACCAAACTTCAAACATGCTACGACCATATCCAATATTTTTTTATGCGAAATAAAAAGAGCCATTTAAATTTAAAACACATCACTTATGAATTATTATGATACCTATAAAAAAATAATTCTATAATAATAGTAAAAATATTATTTTATATCTATACAATGTTATAATGAACCATCAATCAAATAATTCAGCATAACAATAAACATATTGTCAAAGGCAACAATAAAACATTTACGGCGAATTATTAATGAATGATAAACGAAAAAATAAAGTAAATCATAATAATACATGCCATTATATTATGTATCTTAGTCAAACATAATAATAATATTATTCAATAGGCAAAATGTTTCTTTAATAAAATTATTTGAATCACACATTACTACAGTACCCACTAGATATTATGAAACCACAAAAAATGTTGTATTGTATATTTTGTATAGTGTCCTTGTATTGTATTATCGTGATAAAAGATTTTTATTTTACATTGAATAAAATATATTAATTTTTTGTTTTATAAAACCTAGTTTTTTTCAGCAAGTGTAACTGGAAATGTTATATTAATTGTTTGTATCGGCATTAACACATTTTTTTTATTAATACACACTTTTTTATTAAGTTACGAGTATTCAATGGTTTCGTCTGTTACTAAGTCTCGCGTACAAACAATCCCGCAATCGACATATACTCTACTTTCTGTACAACATCCTAAAGCACAATTCCCCACAATACCTTTTTAAGCGTTTTGAATACTTGTCTTCACATGGACGTCCTCTGAGATCTCAGAATAACCAGTTACTTGCCGTCCCTGCCCACACCACAGCCTTCTTCAGTTCATCATTTACGACCCATGCAATTAGAATGTGGAATAATCTACCTTGCAATATTAGAAATTCCTCTACGCTACACGTTTTTAAGAATAACCTAAAATCCATAGACTTATCCTAAAAAGTTCCTCCCCGTGCCTTTATCCTTCATTTTGTAGTATTTATTAGAGGAAACATGACATATATAATGTTCTACTTAGGACTAATAATGTAATTAGTTATAATTAAATTTAGTATTTACTGTTCACATTTAGTATTAATTACACATTGTCAACATAGTATCAGACATTATTTTGGTTAGCTGGAAGATATTGCCTCCAGGCAATAAGCTCGCCAATTGCTCATGATTATTATCTGATCAATAAAGTGTTCTTATTATTATCTCATATTTCATTTATTTAACAAAACAATATTAGATTCTACATTTGAACACAATATAAGATTAACAATAAAATTTAAATATAACATTAAATAACAAAAACCATAAAATATTAAAATAAATCTATATTCAAAATGTAGAATCCCAACATTATTCGAGTTGATTCTTCCATGATGTTCTATGAAATTGTACAATCATGGGAGATCACTTACAGAGCTACAGGGAAAAAAACCTTCTTACTATCCTGGTGGACGATAGAAGTACGGCCTTCTGCATGCTGTATTTGAGCCTGTCATCTACTCCCAGTTTTCTGAGATTGTTTGACAGACTCTTAGGTATTAAACCATTCACAGACAACACTATATATTATTATTATTATTAAGTCATTATCAGTTCCATGTTTGTATCAACACAATACTAAAACATTATCAATAGTTTTGATTTTGTTTAAGAGACGAAAAAATTGTGATATAAAAAATAAAATATCTCGTTAATTAGTAAAAAGTGTGTTATTTAAAAAGTATGTGTTCAAATTCTTACCAAGAAGTTACGAATTATATTATCAAACTTTGTAACACTTCATTTTAAAATTTCTTACAAATATTCATTTAATTAGGTAATCTAATATGTATTTTGATTGCGTGTAAGTACATTTACAATGTACCGTTTAATTTTAATAGATAACATTACATGCATAGACAAATTGACCCATATCGAGCCAGTCCCAAATTGAAATATGTTTGTTGCATTTTATCCATTCACATTTTTTTACTGCATGTGATGAGCATGCAAGCTATCCTCTCCGTGCCAACATACATTTTTACTGCGTTGGATGAACATGCAAGCTGTCCTTTCCGTGTAAATAAAAAAAATACATCCGGGATGGGTGGCAAGTGTAATCCCTGAATTTAAAATGTAAAATATCTACTTTTTAATCTCTGTCTTACAAAATACCCGAAAACTTTCGTTAAAGAGTGTAAGACTAATTCTTTCCGGGTGCTTCAAGGAAAACGGGGGGGAGAGGGCTATTATTATAATAACTATAACTATAATAATTGACAAAATGATGCATCTTGCAAAGATCGTTACAGCTGAAGGCCAATGCGACCCCTGAATATAACTTTAAACAATGATCTTAAACAGACATCGAGATGAAACAACTGCAATGTAATCACAATTTCCATAATAGTAACATTCAATTTCTACAAAGTTTACAAAAATCCAAAAATTTATAATTAATAAAAAATAATTTCAATCAAAATATTTCTAAAAGATCAAAATTATATTCATCCCCATCTCGTTGGAATTAAATAAAATTACGAAATTATTCATATACACACTGACTAAATTATGTATATTGTGTTTTACCTTGAGCTTTTTCCAGACATTGGTACCTACAATATTTAAAAAAAAAGAAGATATATCTGGGTTTTGTTATAAACCCAAATACAACCTTGTACACTTTTCACAGTAAGCTACTAAAAGCTTATGTCGTGAAAGGGGAGTTTGCCAGCACCTGGTATTGAACCACGGAGCCCTTGTTCACGAGGCCGAGACTCTACCTACAGGCTACTGACGAACTCGATGATCATTATTTATTTATTTTTTTCTTTACTGTACATTGGTTACAATATTACAAAATAAAACAGTGTCATATAAATAATATCAGTTATACAATTCAATGTACAGAAGGCGACTTTATCGCTAAAATACAATTTCTTCCAACTTAACCGGTTATTAAAAGTAAAACAATAAAAACACATGCATGTATTATATACACCCATACACAACAGTTAAAGTAAAAACAAAATAAAATATCACTTGAAGTATTATTGTTTTTGATATAATAGAAATATATAAAGTAATATAACTATAGAACTTTTATATTTCACTATAACTTGGACGGGATTATAGAAGAAAGAGAGTGGAAGTAATGCTGTGAAGATGTATTCGCGGAGAAGAAAGGTTGGTAAAACATTGCGTGAGAGTGAAGAATGAGGATATCAGCAGAATAAATAGATATGAGAAGTGTTGTTGATAAAATGCGTGCATATAAGTTGTGTCCTTGCAGTGGTTTTTCCACAAAAGGGCGCATCTTAAAAAAAGTTGTCTAGTTATCATTATTGCGATGTTTTGGAAATGTGTAGCGAATGGACGATAAAAGTATAACGGAAAGGGTGTATTTGTCTGAAAGAGTGGATTGAGAAAGCGCGAACATCCAAAAACTACCTACGTGGCTTGACCACTTGGATCAAAATCTCAAGCACAATCGCGTGTTGAGTTAGAGAAATTCATGTATGAGAATCTGGACGAATGTGTAGGAAGCTAAAGAAGCCTTCAATCCACGTTGAATTAGCGATAGGACTAACTGACGTAATGAATAACATGCAAATTATTTGCATGTCGATTAAAAGTATGTTTAATGTTTATTCGTAATCCTCTACAAGCACTTGCCTTTTTAATTATATATTATAAAACCTTATTGAAAAGAGTGGTTTACCTTTTCTCCGCCAAGAACTCCACGAAATGAATAATATTGTTGGCATTTAATAATATATTTCTGCCCTAAAAATTAAGCATAGAATCTGCTACGTTAATGTTTGCTAACTGGATTTAGGAATTTCATTAAATATGATAATTAAGTCTGAGCCTGTACTCTAATTTCTCATGAAAAACGTTGGATCGTCTAATTAATACAATTTTTAATGTAGCCATTAATATTTTTATCCAGAAAAATATTCATTATGGAGATAATAAAAGTTTCAACAAATTAACAGACTTCATTTAGTAGTAGATACAAGATGTTGGAAAATTTAATTATTTTTTCTTTTATTAGATATTGTTCGGATTTTATTTACTCATCCCCCAACATTTATTGACACTACATTATTATACTTTTTTTAGCTTTATAAATATATATTTTAAAAAGTTCTTTTTAAATATTTGAAAATACTTTTGTCGTAAGATGAAATCATTTTTTTTTTTGGGGATGTTACTTTTATGTAATAAAATCATTCAATTATAACGACATTAGGCCGTTTTGAAAATAATGAGAGAAGTCTTTTCAATTCTGCAAAGAAGGGTGTTGTTTGATTGCTTTATTTGCAAGAGAAAAAATATAAGGTTTCTTCTTCTTCTATCAGTGCCATATCAGGTCCCCCCGACGTTGGCGATCACTCTGGAGAATGCTTCCCTGTCTCGTGCTGAGCGGACCAGCTCTCCCATCCGTGTTATTCCGGTCCATTGCCGTATATTCCGCAGCCAAGACATCTGCCTCCTTCCCACTCCTCGACGTCCCTCAATCTTGCCTTCTATTATCAACTGCAGAAGCCTATACTTATCGACTCGCAGGATGTGGCCCAAATATGAGACTTTACGAACCTTAATATTTGTCAGGAGCTCTCAATTTGTATGTGCTCTGCGTAGTACTTCTGTATTGGACACCAAGTCTGTCCACGGTATTCGAAGCATTCTTCGATGAATTCACATCTCGAATGCCTCCAACCGATTCATTGTGTTAACCTTAAGTGTCCAAGTTTCGCAACCATACAACAGCACAGACCAGATATAACACTTTATCATTCTCTGACGGAGCTTCAAATTAAGGTTGTCATTGCAGAATAGTGCTTTCATCTTATTAAAAGTGGCTCTTGCTATTTCGATTCTGCGTTTCACCTCAACATCGGGATCCAGGGACTGCGTTATAACACTGCCGAGATATGTGAACTTTTCTACCCTTTCAACATTTATACCCTTTAACTGAAGAGATGCTGTAGAGTAGTCTAGTCGTCCAAAGGTCATATAAGGTTTAAAAAGAAGATTATCATTATTCATCCCTCATCGTTCTTCTCCCGAAATACAGGACAGACACCAGCTTCCTTTATTTACACTTTACAGTGTTTTTGTGCTAATGAGTAAGATCTTCCAATAACATTCCTAGCATTCTAAAGTCGTCTTCATAGTAGGGAAGGAATATTGAAAAAAAAGACTCCTTGGTCGACAGAACCCATGTGGATGAAAAACCGTTTACGTTTGCCCATTTATCATTTTACTTTGGTCATATTTGCGAAAATATATGCAGGCATTTTTATCAATCCCTTTTGCACATAGTACAGCAGAGCCAAGAAAAAAACATATACAAACTATTGCAATTAAGTGTACCTTTATGCTGTAGTGAGATTATTATTGTAAAGTGATTTCTTCTATGTAACCCAATGATTGTTAACAAATATTAAAATTCTAAGGAAAAAAAATAATTGTGAGGTTGACAGGAGGTTTGAGGTTTCAGTGTAAGAGGACAAAAAACTTACAAAAAGTATTTTTATTGTTAAAACGTATTAAATATTCTATACAATTTTCTTTGCAATGTTGATATATGAAAGAAAATTATTGATTTATTTTCCTTTCCTTTTTTGTGAAATTCAAATGTTGAAATATCAAATTTGTTTTTCTTTCTTTTTTCAGAGGCTCCAAACGCCCCAATAATCTACGATATTGATGGAAAGGAGGTGAATGGTAAAACGGGACCTTTCAAAGAAGGAGACACACCTGTATTTTTCTGCGTCGTAACTGGTGGTAAGTTACTTATAAAAACTATTTTTTTTATATAATTTGAAATAACTTATTCTTTATCTCGCATATTTCCACCAATACATCCAATCCATAGTGATTTTTTTTTAAATTAATCTCATTAAATAGAATCAAATCGAAGTAATCTAAGCTCCGAATGGCATGCATAAATCGTATTAATTGTGTCGGTGCACACGTAATAGAGTTTCATAATTATGTAATTTGAAACAAGCGTTTCTTTCTACCATAGGTAGATATTAATTCGTCGAAAGACGTTTCTCTCGGAATCAATAATCTATAGTAGAAAGGATCATTTGTTTCAAATTATTACATAATGCATAAATCGTGTTGGTCAATTAACTGTTGTACGAACATAAACAAAATATATCTTTGTGGACGAGTAACTTGATCAATGCATGCCGTTCGGAGCTAAAAAATCAATCTACAGTTGCAAAACAATTTTTAAAATCTGAGTAGCAAAATTGTATGGGTCAGGGTGTAAAACGATACCGAGATGAATTGAAACAGAGGTTGATGTGAGTTGTAACAGAGTTAGAATAATAATAATAAATTGATCGACCAATTCAAACTATTATAGCTAATCGACCAGATATTGTGTTGGTTGATCGCAGATGCCGTAAAACATACATCATAGACATCACTATACCGCACGATGAAAATTTAAATAAAGCTGAGGAAGATAAGATAATAAAATATCTTGATCTTTCTCATGAAATCAAAGATATGTGGAGAACACCTACCACAATCATCGTGCCTATAGTGTTGTCTGTGAATGGTTTAATACCTAAGAGTCTGTCAAGCAATCTCAGAAAACTGGGAGTAGATGACAGGCTCAAATACAGCATGCAGAAGGCCGTACTTCTATCGTCCACCAGGATAGTAAGAAGGTTTTTGTCCCTGTAGCTCTGTAAGTGATCTCCCATGATTGTACTATTTCATATGTAGAACATCATGGAAGAATCAACTCGAATAATGTTGGGGTTCTACATTTGAATATACCTAAATTTATTTTAATATTTTATGGTTTTTGTTATTTAATGTTTTATTTAAATTTTATTGTTAATCTTATATTGTGTTCAAATGTAGAATCTAATATTGTTTTGTTTAATAAATGAGATATGAGGTAATAATAATAGAGGCGAATTGTAATAGAGGTCGAGGTGATTTCTTACAAGTATGTATTTGCAACTAAGATAAACGCAAAATCATTATTATTTAGGCATTCCACCCAATCGTGAGTGATTTTGCTTTTTTACGCAAAATCATAATATTATACAAATAGTGTTCTCAGAATAGTGTGAGAATCGAATATATTGTCTCAAAATATATTTTTTTATATCAGTTTATCCAATTAAATAAACAAAAGTGGATATTATTTGAATCTTTTATTTTTTGAATAACATTTATTAATGTCGCCCTCAATCTTTTTATATTATTTATGTCCAAATTCATCAATCTCCTCATTGCTTAGTATCAAAATACGCCCACCTAACATCCCTTAATAGTTTGATGTATGTATAGATGGTCATGATGTAATTACAGCGAATGATAACGTACAAGACGAACAAAATAAATAAATAAATTATTCCTCCCCAAGTTTTATTTTTATACTCAGCCCTAATGATGCCGATTCGTTGCTGAAAGCGCTAGGCGTTTTTGTTGTTAATGTTGTATATGGGCTTGTGAAATTAAACATGTCCTAATTTTATATTTAAAAGTACTGAGAAAATCTATCACTATTTATCTATACCCTCAGACCGTGTCCCAATTGGGGTAGATGGAGAGAACGAAACGCCATATCGATATATCCTAACATACATACCTACATACTTTCTCCACATTCATATTAAAATCATGTGTTTTAAGATATGTTAAGTTAGAAGTACAATATTTGTGGTAGTAAGTTGTTTTATTGTTATATTTATGGAAAAATAAATGAAAAAAAAACTTGCAATGGTTTGAACTTTTGAAACGAAATGAATATGAAGTGATCACGAAGAAAGTGAATTTACCTAAAATAGGGAGAGCGAGAAAACGGACACGTCTAAGAACTACGTGGCTTGACCACGTAAATCTAATTTTCAAGGACGGTTGCGTGTTGTGAAATGAAAATCGGCGTGTATTTATAAAAAACTGAATAGGTAATAAAGAAGTGTTAAAAAATATATCAATTATAGATATCTTAAATCAGATCATGGGAGAGATCTGATTTAAGAAGTTTTTTGAATCTTAATGTTGCTACTTTAAAAAAAATTTGATAAATTTAGCATTGATATTTTTTTAAGGAATTTATTTGCAAAGTGGATTAACCCATTTGACAATTTGATATTAATTTCCTTGACGAAGCCTGAAGATCTTTACTATTCTAAAGAAATATAAACTTGTAATTTTTATTATCATCAAAATATTTTAAATTTATTTCATTTGATAAAGGAAAATCCTTCAAAAGAAAATTTCTACAATTGAATATAAAATACTTTTTTAACATTGTCAATTACATGCGAAGGAAATATTTTATTTATGTTCGTCTTGTTAATATTTATTATATTGCTTTTTTATAAATAACCTGTGGTTTTTTTCTAACAATCAATTATATTTCTCTTTTTATTATTCTGTTATATCAAGTATTTACTTGAGATCGAAAAAAGATAAAATTCCTTCTAAGAAACCATAAAATATACGTATATCTTTGTAAGAAACACCGTTCGTTTACGAGTATGTATGTATTATTATTATTTGTCACAGATCACAAACGGAGGCAAAGAATTTAGTATTCAATATTGATAGATATGTATACCTACGTACATTAAAAAATAATCATTTTTTATTTGTATTCGATGTTTCAGTGTTAACATAATAAAACAACAAAAAAAATAGCCTATTGTAATTGTTGTATATTAATTGTTTTGTTGGTCACGTGGTAGTTTCTAAACATTTTTTTTTTATTTATTTCAAACTTATTAATACGAATCGATCAGAAATCTCGATTGGAGAACCATGTCTACACCATGTTGCGTTGCCATCTGCACCCAAATCCAGTTAAAAAATAAAATAGTAAATAAATAGTAAATATTCTGAACGTTATTACGCATTTCTAAATCAATAAATTACAAAAAACACTGTTTGATTTTCACTGTAATTTTTTATTGCATCGAACGTTTTCGTCTACACTGATAGACATTTTCAAGCGGACGGAAATATCTGTTGAAACCACGGTTGCTTTATTTTATTTTTTTGTGCTATTAGTAAAGATTTTTACTCCTAACATTTGTAATAAAGTTTTGGAAGGAAACGCTGCGTGATTGAGAGAAAAATGAGGTTTTCGAAAAATGTACAGGAGAGGAATGTTGCGTATAGAAATCACGTTAATAAGTTTAAGAGATTGTTTGGACGAAAACTACATAAATAAGTAACGTGGTTTTCTTAAAACAAATTCTCGGAGTTGGGCCAACGCGTATCGAGTAAGATTAATAATCGGCATAAATGTATGACAATTGAATGAATGTAGAGGAAACGAAAGTGTTATGTAAGAACAAAATAACATGAGTGTCAAATCTCTCTGCCTGCTTCATTTAGAATACAGCGAAAAATGACAAAAAGAATCATAATTTTTAGTGCTGTTTTTAAAGCTTTATAATTTATAATCACAATGATCTATTGTATACATAAATCTATTATTATGAAAAATCTAATCATGACATAAATAACAATATTTTTATTGCTCATCATTAATTAAGAATTAACCAAGAGAAAATTAAGCATATTAAAAAGAGGACATATTTTTATATAATTTTTCCTTATTGACAAATTAAAGATGGCAGTTTTCATTAAAGTTTTAAAAAGAAGTTAATAGAACGATCCACTAAATACATATTTACTTAATTTGTATTGAAAAATCATCTCCCCTTAATGCAAACAAAAGATTACCACTTGGGGTCCGTTTCTCAATTTTTTCAATGTCCATTTCTATGAGATAATCATCTATTCCTTTCATATCGTCCTAAAGGACTCGTACATACTTCAGCAATCTCATATTATGAAAAGGACACAGTTTTATTTATTTTACTAGATTTTAAACCCGACATTACTCTGATAATATCGCATTGACATTTATTTATTAATTTACTGTCATCATCGTCACCATCACGACACTTTCCTTGCGGGGAAGATAAATAGGATCGAGTGCCACTTACCTATTCCTTACCTTGCATATGCTTTAAGTTTCTATAACTGCTATTGAATTCCTCATGCATGACTTCCTTTTATTTTTATTTATTTATTTTATTTTAATTATTATTCTAAATGGATCAAACTGTTGTAACAATAAAATATAAACAAGCAGTCATAACAATGAGCAAACCAATTAAGATCCCTTTCATACCTACAAATAAATATAAATTTGAGATACGTTATTGAATAAAAAGGTACAGAAAGAAACAAAAATGATAAAACACATATTAAAATGTAAAAATATGTAAAAAATGTAAAAAAATTATAAAAACGAAAATAATTCAAGAAAGGTAAAAAAACATAAAAAAATGTAAAAAACGGTTTGTATAAATTGTATACAAAACTTTGTTTGTATACAACTTATATATACAATTTGTTTGTTTGTATACAATTTGTCCGCAATATATCCTGATATATTGCGGACTCCAGACCACAAAAAAGAACTCCAGTTGACTTTACACAAACGAGAAACACAACACTCTGAGTGTAAAAGGGGACCTAAATAGTTTACCGACTCTAAGTACAAAACCAATCATTTTATAGGTCTTTTTAAATGGCCCTTTTAAATGGTTAATTTTATAAAAATGTTTTCTGAGTAACTACATAAGGTTGTGATTTTCACAAGAATTAAAAAAATGTTCCAAATTGAGATTTAATCAGAGTTAACGTTAGATAGGTACATTCTAGCTAGATATAGACATACACTTTTTTTGAGGCACGGCTGACAATGTTTAGCAACAAACTTAAATATTTATAAAATTACGACTCATAGATTCCACAACGTATTTATGTACGAAAATAATGAAGATGGTGCTTGTATAAAAAAGAAACATACTAAATAAAATATGTCCAAAATCCAGTTTTTCATTCTACTCTTAAAGTGTCCCGTATCCTGCAAAATAAGGGTAGCACTAAGGGTAAGTTAAAATTAAAATATCAGATTTCAAAAGTTCCTACTACAACTACTAGATGGCGTAGCTAGCAAAGCAACTACATAGTGTAATAATGTATACATCTAAATAGAGCTATCCATGCTAATAAAACACAAGGCATGCAGCAGTCGTCATTGCAGAATTGTAAATATTAAAATATTACATGGCTTAAAAGTGATGTTTTTACGAACACCTGCCCTTTACAGCAGGATCCCCGAAAACTTACAAAAAAGGGCAAGGAGGACTGGAGAGAGTAATAAAAGGAAATAAAATGTTTCAAACTATGTTTTTGTGTGTTAGTGATGGCTGCTTGTGCGATATGATAGTGAGAACAGATGATCGAGCGGAATGTGCGATACTTAAATAATTGACTTAACTGTGTTACATGTTTGTGGATGACAGCTGAGTTATGAACGACTTATTTTTGTAAACCATATTTATCAATAATTAAAATTCAAAAAAAATTGTCACCCAAATGGATAAATAGGAGTATTTGGACTCCTGAAATATCCCGGAAAAAGGTTATTTTAACAAATGTTTATTACTAATGAATAAAAAATTTAATTAAAAACTTTTTTTTCCTAAGAAAAGAACACGATTTTGGGTTAGTTGGTAGAGAACGCGCCTTTGCAATAAACTCGCCTTCTGTATATTGATTGTATCTAAATTGAATATTTACCTTTTATGCAAAAAAATCTGACATAAAACATATTTGTAAATAAAAAACTTATTTAGTACTTCCAGTGTGACTTTATGAGTCGAAAATATCGACTATGCTATTATTAAGCATTCCAAAAATATTACAACAATAGACAACGATAAAGTAAATAAATAGTAATGCCCAGACTTCTTTAATAGTAAGACATAATCCACAGATTACTAAAGGTGGCCCTCAGAATAAAACTCCCCTTAGAGTGGCCCAGATTAAGAGTGTCCCTCAAAATAAGACTCACCTTTGAAATATCGGCCCTAATAAGATATAAGATACCTTCTAATCCTTATTGGTATTGTCATTTCTCTTGTTGGTTTTATGTTCACATCACGCCGTTCAATAAACTGCGGTGTAAACTAAGGTTAATAAAAACGTAGAAGGAAGGAAAATGTATAAAAAATATATTTTATCTCTCTTAACATTTTGAGGTGTGTTTATAAGATGAAGCAAAATAATGAGAATAATAATGTTATAAATAGTTTAGATCTGTGAGTTGGTAATTTTTATGTGATTTTTCAGAACTTATTTTTGAGTATTTTATTATTTATGACTTAACATTATATTTAAAGACAATTTACATATATCCCAAAATGAGTTTCAAACTAAGATATGAATCTTGTGTAATGGATAGTAACTCGACGATAATGATAGTGATTTTTATATGTATTTTTTTTAAATAATAATAATTACTTAGGTAACACTTTGCTGTCACAATTCAATTGCACAAAAGGTGTACAAATTGCTTTGAGGCAATGTCATCCAGTGAACCTAATATATGTTTAAAATATTTTTGTTCTAGGTACTTTACCTCTTATTTATAATTAAAAATTATGTGATATATTATAACTGAGCTTTATACATAAAATTTGATTTAATTAAATCACTATAACTTTCACAATTTAATTATAAATTTGTCAGAGGCTTTTTAAAAATTAGTCCATCATCAGTGGCACTTAGTAACTTAAAACATAAAAAAACAGACTAAAGCTAGGTACTAAGTTAAGAGATAGGGTGTATAGGGAGTGTGGGGTTGATGGTGGTAGTGAGAAGAAGAGTGAGTGAGGAGTTGATTGTGTACTTGTATATTTATTATTGTTTCTTTACAATAATAAGTTTTGGATTATTAAATACGATAGACCAAACTCACATTTTGATGGACTTGTGCCGAAGGGTCTCCAAATATAATAATAATTGTTGTCCAGAAACTCTTGGTTCTTGAAAAATGTGTTCGGAATTTAAGATTAAAACGCGTTAAAATCGGAGAGAGAATGTAGTTTATTCACAAAGAATAATAAATGACAGAGAGCAAATTCATAGATTGCAAGGGTATCTATGTATATATAGATGTCACAAAATGTGACCACAGACAATTGAAAGGATTCAGAGCCAATTCTTAAGGTGGCATTTACATGTTTTAACAATAAATTTTCAAATTGTGAAGGATTCAGTGTTTTTATCAAATTATGAATATAGGTATAACTGAAAATAAACTTTCATCAAGTCACCGCCGAAAAAATCGATTCTATATAAAAATAAGATGTATATTTTTTTTAATTTATGCTTTTCATCTATTCCAGGAAATCCTCCTCCAACAGTTCAATGGTTTCGAGATGATGAAGTTTTAACCATCACTGAATGGGTAGAACCTAATGAGTATGGGAATATGATGGCACGTCACAGGTCCAAAGGAATCTTGAAACCCATGGGGCTTCCTGTTCGTCTCCCAGCACTCACTAGAGATGACCTTCTCAGCAAGGTCTCGTGTAGAGCAAACAATTCTTATCTTCTACCAACCTTACTTTCTACCATCATCATTGATATGAACTGTAAGTATTTTTTATTTCACTAATTACATAATATCCACAGACAATTCAGACATATCGAGCTAGTCCCAATCTAAGATATGAATCTTATATTATGTGTAATAACGCGACGACACACATATACATTACACTAAACACATATTATACCCAGACCCAGGACAATTTGAAAAAGGTCTTTCCTCACACTGCCCTGGCCGGGAATCGAACTCGGGACCTCGTGACTCAAAGGCAAGAGCGTTACCTCGGCGCCACTCCGGCCGCCAATAATATATTAAATTAATTTTAATTTATGAGTTTAATCATCAGTGAGTTATTTTTTTTGGACAATTAAACTTACTTTAATGTAATAAAACTCGTCAGGTTATGACTTTCCATAGTGACGTAGTTGACACTAACTATTTATATAACTCGCCTCTTCATAGAATGTATAGGTTGGGGATGTATATGGTTATTTAACACATATTTTTGGGCATTCCTTATCCAGATACAAACAGAATTTAACAGGGAATTTTAAATCCAATATTTAGATATGAATTCTATTATATAAATGAGATGTATATAGATATATTTTTTGAGATGGCAATATGAAAATACTTAGGTACTTTCTAAGTACCTACCAACTAATGGATGTGAAGTTTGTATTTTTATTTTATTTTGCATAGACATACTATGTAGACTTGCAACGCGGAACATTTTAACGGAATTTTAGTGTTCCAATATCGATGACCTTCAAGCATTAGCAATGTATTGTCTTCACGTTAGCGTCAGTTTAAAACTGGATGCAAAATTTGACTGGCCGCATGACCGATTTTTTAGCGAGAGAAAAATTATGATTATTAATAATTTACAAATAGTTAATACAGTCGTCTTATGTTTTCAAAATTAGTAGTTAGAAATAACATTTCAATCAAGTTTATAATAATTAGAATAGATACGCTTAAATTAAGTCATTAATCGAATATTGTTTTTTTTTTCAAATTCAATTTGCAAATGTCAGTAAGTAAAAGCACTAAAAAAGAATAAAATAGAATGTGCACTCAAAAGAGTACCCTTATATGTAAAAGAACAACATTAAAATATAATAGTACACAATATATCGATCGCAACCAAACTAGACCCAAATATTCAGTGTATTCCTTACATCCTTTCTGAACTCTGACTTGCTGATCGATAAGGTAGATTTACATTTTATGATCGATTATACAACGTACAAGTACGTCTTACAAATGAGCCCTGAACATGATTTGTGGTACTCGGTGGCAATCTAAACAATTGGATATTGAGTAGGTTTGGGTATAACATATTACCTTAGAGTTGCACGTATATTATTACAGGATTAAAATGCCTGCATCGTTCTAATAATTCTCTTATATTCAAGTCTTGGCATTATACCAATGCTCAAGTATTACTCAATTTATATAACTGATTACAATACGTGAGATACGTGTTACTAAATTGTTTCATTAAGTTACGTGTTAGTTTTGGAATAGATAATAATTATAATAATAGCTATGTCTGGTTGCATCCATATAAATATAGTTACCTTGATATGCAGATAAGTATTTAAAGATCTGCATTATCCACATAATAAAACATAGGACATTAATACAAAGAATTCATATATTGAATTATGTTTTACATTCTTGACGTGGATACAATATTGTATCCAAAATATTTCATTTAACTCAATATAATAGGGAAATTCTGACGTGGATACTTTTATGTATCCGAGATTCTCATTTAATCTATGTATTTTTCATTATTTATAATATCCTAGAATTGATTAATTGTAGAGTGTCCTTGAGGTGCTTTGGCACATAAACGAAACTAAAATGTTGTCAAATAATAATAATCCAGTGGTTTTAACAAAGCCATGTTTTAAATAATAACAAGGCTACTTATGCGCCGTTTTGTGGAAAAACCACTGCACGGGCCCATTCAAGAATCATAACACCTCCTGAACAATAGAGTTTTTAACCTCGCCTTGAACACCTCCACACTCTCCAGAGTTTAATTCGGTTATCTTCAATGGTTCAAATGGCTAAGACGTCCCACTTTCCCAATCTCAAAATTTCTCTTTCAGAACGCATTTCCTGCGATATTGACCGAGAGATGTTAGTTAGCACTAGCAATGTCGTGGAAAGATATGACTCAATTCACACAACGATGCTGTGAATGGAGAAAGCTGATCTTGACCCTATACTCCCGAACGTTGATACGAATAGTTTATTAATCGATTGGTTCGTTTCGTTCTTGCATTTGGTTTTGGTTAAGCATATTATGGAATGATTTGCCTTTGTTGGTCAGACTTGCTCCAACTATTTCCATCTTCAAGAGAAGACTGAAGCATCATTATCTCACTCTAAATGATTCATCTCGAGCTTTGACCCTTTTCTTTTCTTTTTTCCCTTCCCTTTACATCTTATTTATGTGCATTGTAAACTTTTTGTCTATATGTGAATGTTTGTATGTTTGGTTTGTATTCTATATCACATAAATGTTGTTTTTGAATTCTTAGTATGTGTCTCAGTTGTATAACTGGTTGGTTGTCAGAAATTAACCTGCAGAAATTAATTAATAAACCCGCCATTTGTACTACTTTTAAATGTACAATAAAGATTATTTTATTTTATTATACCTTTCAATGGCTTTGTTCATAGATATGGTGCCGCAGAGGTGATTTTACAGGGGAACATTTTGAAAGTTTAACTATTGATTTATTTATGACATTGAAGACTTAATTAATACATAGTCATAATCACTGATTTATTATTTAGAACTTACCATATTCGTGCACAGCAATCTTTGAAAAAAATACAAAGTTTTTTTGTATGTACTTATCTTCGTATCTCGATTAACCAAAAATTATTGCACATACCACATCTGTGCACTAAGCCATCAATATAATTATAATGAAATTTTACACGTTCTCGTCTCGTTGCCACAATACACCATTCTTATGACAGCAAAATAAGAGCATAAGGAAAATCGTTTGAAGGAGTAATTAATTTATCTGAAAAGCTTAATTTCCGCTTCGTGCACATAAGAGAAACGTCGATAAGTAATTGAATTGGATAATGTAATAAATGAGAGTTATGTGTAAAACAAGATAACATTATCATCATTTTATTTTCAAATAAATAAAAAAAAATATATTGGGAATAGGAATGAGCTGAGTCAGCAAGCTAAACAATATTATCTACATATCATAAAATATTCTGTTTGCTTCTCGTTTTTCAAACAAGTTTTTAGCAATATAATAAATACATACATGTTTAAATATTTAAAATTTCGTATAAAAAAATTAAATTCCTCTTTTTAATAACTGTTATGTCAGAGTGAGTGATACGTTTCTTATTTAATATTATCAGCCCTTTTTCTAAATGAATAATGAATTGAAGACATAAATAAATGAAAAGGAATAAATTAAAATGTCAATAAAAAATAACTATAAATTCGGCACCAACTTGTAATTTCTTTACTTTACGCTAGCCTGATGATGAGAGCGGAAGCTCTTGAAAGCTTGCTCGCGTCGAATAAAAGTCACAGTGGATGTACTATATAAAAGTGTTTTATTTGTAACTAGCTGACCCGACGAACTTTGTGCCGATTGACAATCAATGAATGATAAATATTATTTTTAATCTCTTTACAAACTCCCGTAATTGTCCAAGTATGTCATCGTATAGTGTCATCATCATCATCTCCGTCGGTCCCTCAATTCTGAGTATCGCGACCATCATGATTCGTTCTGTAGACCATCTGTCTCCACTTTGAGCGATCCTCCGCCATGTGCAAGGCCCCGTGCAGTGAGCTCTGTGTGGCCTCATAAATTTGGTTGCTCAGTCTTATTGGCAGTCTGCCCCTTCCCCGCTTCCCTTCTACAGCCCCAGTTATAATTACTCTTTCCAGGTTTTCATGCAATGTGCCTGAAATATCGCTGTCTGTAAATCTTTGAGAGTCGTGTCATAATTTTTAGCTCCCTCAAGATGGACTCATTGGTCCTGTGTTTAGTCCAATGCACTCGGAGCAATTTCCTCCAGCACCACATCTCAAATGCATCGATCCTCGCGCGCTCGCTAGCTCGCAACGTCCACGTTTTAGCTCCATACAAAAACATGCTGAATACCAAGGTCTTGACTATTGAAGAGAGACCCACCTCACACCCGGATATTTCAGGAGTCATAGACTCCTATTTATCCGCACATTCAAACCAAAATTGTCCTCACGGGCGGGTCATTGGGCAGGTCTGAAGGACCGACCGGCTAAAACCGCCGTCGTGGGAATCTTTTAAACTACACTCTCTTCAATGCCCCTTTTGAAAGTATGTTTATTTTATTGAATAAAAAAAAATACATAATTATATAAAAAAAGCATAAAACAGGACAAAATATAGTACAATTAATATAAGGTAGATAACACCGAGTAAATGATATATAAAAATTGCTGAGTAACAAAAGCCGAAGTGAGGTGTCCAGAAACTTGTTATTTGGCGTTCAGAAGGCGCGAGCCCGAGAATCACCAGTGCCGAATGGTGTGAAAACATTAAACCCTCCCAAAAGGGACATACCTCCCAAACCTACTCTCCACCAAGGGAGACAGGACGATACAACGAGAAAACGAGTTCACTATCGCGCCAACGCCACAAAGGGCAAAAACCAACCCTAAGACTCTCCCGCGTCAGGCGGGGGTGAACCCGGCTGACGCAGAAGCTCCCAACGAGATACCCATACATCCACAAACACCAAAAATGCTTTAAGGTTCCTCGGACATTGCAGAACCTCCCCAAACCAAATTGGTCTGGGAGTGCTCTCACTCATATCATCTATCATTGCATCTCTAGCATCATTCATCACGGAGCACTCCCAAAGGATGTGCCCAGCATACTGCGCCCCCAACCCACAAACACACCACGGATTCTCCGCTAGGCCAAGGTCATATAACCTGCCCTTTAGATCACCGTGTCCCGTCACAAGCTGGACGGCATGGTGATTGAGGGAAAGGAATCGCCTTTTCATTCTCTCACATACGTCAGGGAGAAAACTGTAGACCGATCTAGCAGTTCTCCCCCGATCCCACCTATCTTGCCAGACCTCCAAAGTTCTCTTTCGGATCATGCCGATTGCCCTACTGAGCCCTCTAGTCCCGGGCTCCGCATGAACGGAGATTCCGAGATGTTCAACATTGCCGTCAGCCTTGAGCTTACGCCTGGCTACACAATCTAAAATTTCTAAATCCGCGGGCAGCACACCAGCGATGACAGGAAGGCCATCGCTTGGTCTTGACTAGTCTTATCTTTGTTTTTCTCATAATTTCATGGCTTTTCCAAATTTTATCAAGACGACCCATTGCGTTCTTTGCCATCTGCGTGCGGCGGTTCACTTCTTGGTTGCTTGTGCCTCTATTGTATAGTGTAAAAAATAAAAATAAATTATGTGGAATGATTATACTTAACTCAGATTTGTTTATTAATATATGTAAATATGTAGGTACTAATTCATTTTTTTAGGTAGATACATACTTATTCATTTTAAATTTATAAAAAATCTTTCCATGATTTTTTCAAAATTGATATTTCAGAACCACAGATGTCAAATTATATGGAAAACGATTCTTATTTTGAAAATGTATACAATAATTATTCTATAAATAGGCCAATCTATGAAAAAACTTCACCGTTGATTTTGTATAATTCTACATATTGTTTTTTTAACACAACAAACGTCACTTTCATACAAAAACACAATCCGAATTTCCGATTTCCTGTTGGATTTTCCAAAAGTTGCATTCAAACCGTCTCCTGATAATCACAAACACAACAAAAAAAGTATCACCCAATTCAGTTCAGCCGGTCTCAAGTTATGGAGTGACATACATGGTCAATCCATTTTTATTTATAAAATAACCATCAGTTGTCTGTCATTTGCTGTATGTATAAATTACCTAGAAACTAAATTAATGTTAAAAATCATATATGAAAAATTATTATTGATATAAACTTCAATACCGCCTCATCAGACCCCATCTGTCATAACATATATAAAAGATACCTGTTTATTTATAATATATTTACATATTATAATGTGTTCAAGCACGTGATCCTTGCGTGCCTACCCCACTAAATGATAATTGTTACGAAAAGCCCACACGACTTTTAATGATCTTTGCCAGTACGCGTAGTTCCCAAAAGGTGTGATATGTCTCCAGTCGGCGCTGAAGCCTTCTAAGGAGTCGGTAGAAAAGACAGTGAAAATTGAATAAGGCTGTCTTCTTAAAATATACGCCCTGGACATAGCACTATAGTTTTTTTTTATTTATTCATTCTTTACTGTACATTGATTGCACACAATTTTATAGAAGGTAAACATTCAAATTAAATACAATATTTGTTTTGTTTATCTTACAAAGTATAAGCTGGAAGTTTGGGAGCCTCTAGTATATTCCTATAGGTACATATGTAAGCACACAGTGCTATTTTAAATATTTTATTTATTTTCTCTCAATACACGGCTGAATAGGTGTTTTATAAAGAAATTTCGAATAAAAACAGTTAATTAATTAATTTACATATTCATTATTCACAATACATAAGTAGATTACATAGAAGGTATACATCCAAATAAGATACCTGCAATCAATATTATGCAGAGGGCGAGTATGTTGCAAATTCGCGATCTCTCCCATCCCAACTAACCCAACTAATTTATCAGTTAACATGAAAAAGTGTCAACGAACAACGTAAGAAAAGAAGTAAAAATAATAATTGATAAAATATTAAAGTTTATGTTAATTGGAAGAGATCGCGCTTTTGCCATAAACCCATCATCTGTGTAGCATCAGTTGTATTTAATATGAAATTATTTCCTAAAAAAATTGTATTTAATCATAATCATCAGCCTCAACGCTCCTGTCCGTAGCACAGGGCAAAAACCAGCCTCCTCCATTCAGAGCGTCTCTGTGCCAATTGCATCTCCTCTTTCCACGACATTCCTTGCGCTCTGATATCGTTGTCATAGGAACGGTGTATTGTGAAAGAGGGACGCCCAGACCGAAGGCACCCTTGAGGACGGAAGAACAGTGTATTTAGTCGAATAAATTAATATGAAAAATACATCACTGACTTGTTCGTCTAATTATATTATCTTTGCCATGTTTTGTATTCCCCATCTCCCAAACGCTCTGTATTCTAAAGAATCCTTCTGAACAGAAACTGCTTCGTTTCGTTCCCGGGAAACACATAAACTAGAATGTATTATAATAATAATATTATTATTCCAACATCTTTCTATTGCTACATGCTACATTACTAGCTATTAAAACTCGACATAGTTTAAATTAATAAGCAGGTTAAGGAAAATGCACAACACACACAAAATAAATGAAATTCTCAATAAGACATTCATATTTAATGTGATTTAATGCAAGGTATTTACGTAGAATTAAGTATTAAAAATACTATACCGAATGTTCACTGTGTCGGTGTTCAGGTAGTTGAATTCCACAATAAAACAACAAAAAACAATATTGTTTTCTTCTACTACATACGTCATTCGTCTTGTGTCCTTATAAACAAAACTTATAGTAGAAAAAACATTTGTGTTTGAATTTCAGTACATATTCCTTTTATTAAAATATAAAGTTTGAAAACCCATATGCGCATATTTATTTAAAATGAAAACGGATATTGCTTTTTAGTAATAATTATTTTATTCTTTTTATTAATAAATTTATAATATTATTATTAAAATTTTAGTATCATGATAAACAACTAAGTTTAAAAAAAAGCTTTAAAAAATCAGCTAAAAAATCTAACCAAAGGATTAGATATCGTAGAAAGCATATTATTTAACCACTGTTTTCTATTTATAGTGTATAATTTAAAGTACATACAAACATATATTCGAACAGAAACAAATAATTACTTGATTTTATAAACATAGCTACAAGAATACAGGTTTAATAACATTATAAATTATGTGAACAGTAAGTATTTGTAATATATTCATAAAGTATAGAAATGCATTACATTATGAAAAATGTTCGACAGTAAAGTTTTATCGGTCTGTCTTTTGAAATACCTTATAATATTTTCAATGAATAAATCTTCTCACCCTTTCTATGACTATACATACCATCACGCCGCATCCCTCGCAGGGTAGACAGAAAGGATCGAGCGCCACTTCCTTCTATCCTTGCAGACATCTTTCGCTTCCATCACTGTCATACAATTCCTCATGCATGTTCTCCTGTTCAATGTACTCAACACGTGGCCATTCTGTAGGATTTGCTTGAGATGATATTGCCATTTGAATCTTGGCCGTCCACGTGTCCGAGCACCATTCCGTTTGGTCAAATATATCATATTTATCATTCTGTCCTCATTCATTCTTTCCACATGCCCAAACCATCGTAACTTATTTACATTCATCCTTGTAACTACACCTACTTTCATTCCACATTCCTCTCGTATATCACTGTTATGCACACGATCTCTCAGACTATTACCACAAATCCTTCCCAACGATCCCATTTCTACTGCATTTGTGCCACTTTCATCATACTTTAACCATGTCCACGTCTCACTTGCATACATGAGTGTTGGCACTAAGATATCAGAGTGCGCCAACCTTTTAGCTGTGATAGATTTTGTATACTGTACATATTGTGGTTTTATAATAATTATACTATTTTTTTCTCCCAAGCGTGAAAAATACTGAATCATCTCAGATGCGAATATGGAAATTTAAAACATGTAGAAGACAGATAAGCAACATGCATGAAGTTTTCTTAAAGATGAGGCAAACATATTATGTACGTGACTATTATGACATGTAGTTTGTCATGCAGTTTGACGCTACAAGTGTTTGACATTTGACATAAATATGCAGTGTGTGCTCTACATTTAATATTTACTAAAACAAATATAAAAGCATATAATTAAGTGGTGTTTTGTATCATACAGTAGCGAAAATTCTATTTTTTTAGTTTAACTGTTTTTTTTTCATTTTTTTTTAATACTTTGTGTTTTTTAGTGCCTCTAAGGAAAAGTACCTAAATGAAAATTGAACAGAAAAGTAAGAAGGCTGCTCCCTGTTAATCCTGGAGGGCTGTCTTTTTGTGTAGGGTGCTACCCCAAAGAAAGAACTCTTGGTGATGTTGATTTTCCGGAAAATTTAAAATTTTCATTATGAATTTTTTTCCGCAATATTTATTTTATATTCTTTTAAATAGTATATTTTTTTCTATATATATGTATATTGAAAAGAACTTAAAAAAATTTGAAATTAAAGTGTGGTTATATTTGAATGTGGACTAATAAATTTATACTTAATAATTACGCCAGGTAATCCCCTACACCAAATTAAGCATCCTCATACCAATTATTATACGATTGACGCTACTCCAGCTGCTGTGAAAAAAATATCATAACTGAAAAGATATCCAAAAGGTTTCATAGCATGCAAACTGACAAACAAATTATCCTCTCCTTGGCGATAAAAGTGAGTACAGTCAGAATTGATACCAGCATATCTCATTGCCACTGATTTCAAAATGGAAATATCTTATTCGAACTTTTTTTAAAGAATTACTTTACTCTACTATACTATAGGTACTATACCCTCAAGCCGCACCCCAAGTGGGGTAGGCAGAAAGAACGGAACGCCAAACAGATCTATCTTTACACACTTATTTTTTATTTTATTTATTTATTCTTTACTGTACATTGATAACAAGCAAATTTACACAAAAATACATTTCAAACAAAGACAATCATACAATCAATATACAGAGGGCGAGTTTATCGCAGAGGCGCGATTTCTTCCAACTAACCCAATTTCATAAAACCTTCACATAAAGAATTTTTTTTAAAGAAAGGAAAGAGGAGGTAAAAAAGGAGAAGAATATGTAGGAAGAGGGACTAGGATACAGAAGCCATATTTTGTGTGATAAAATGGTCCTTGACCGCCCGCTTGAAAGCTTGAAGAGTGGGGAGCAACCTTATCCTGGAAGGCAAACTATTCCAACAGCGAGCACCATGAACAGAAAAAGAGTTTGTAAAAAAGTTTGAGCTATGAGCTGGTATCGCCAGAAGACGCTCGCTATTGGATCGTAAGGGCAAGCCATGGCTCGAAAGATACTCAAACATTTCCTTAAGATAGTATGGTGAAGACGTAGAGTATAAACAATTATAAACCAGTGATAAGACATGGAGATCTCGTCTTTGGCGCACGGTAAGCCATTTCAGTTTATTCCTAAATCTTGTTATGCGGTCAGATCTTTTCAGATCAAAGATGAAACGAATGCCAGTATTTTGTAACCTTTCCAGTTTAGTGAGTAATTCCAAGTTACAACCAACGTAGGCACAATCGGCATAATCAAGGATTGGAAGTAGAAGAGACTGGACCAAAAGAGTTTTAATTTTCATGGGCAAGAACCTTTGCAATCTCCTCAGATTATGCATGCTGCAAAAGAATCTCCTCCTAACATTATTAACGTGTTGACGCCAAGAAAGCTCTCTATCCAGTAAGAGACCAAGACACTTCCTTCGCTTCTTCCACATTCATACAGTTTCTCATACACGCACGTGATCAAGCTACGTGGTTCTCGGACGCTCTCGTTTCCTTACACCCCCTCTTTCAGACAAGGATATCCTCTTTGTCATTCTTACCTCGTTCATTCATTCAATATGTCCAAACCACCGTAGTTTAAGATTAAGTAAGTAAGAATTCCTGACTTTATATTAACTTACTGACCATTTGTTATTCTGTTTGACATTTTATATTTATATAATTTCAATTGTTTTAAATTAATCTCTTGACCGAATTATTTTATTTTGACTTTTTTACTTAAGTTATGTTGTACTATTATTTGATTGTACTCTTGTTTTGTATCAAATTAATTGTTTTGTGTCTTTTTTTAAAAAAAAAATAATACTTTTTGTATGCATGTATTGTATGTATACTATGTTATTTTACATGTAAAAGGCTTCGGTCGTGAATATCTAAATAAATAAATAAATATGCCACTGAAAAACTTACAGACAAGAGTGAGAGGCATATTCTTTGCCAAAGACTCTACAAGGCATCCATAAGTAGTATTTAAATGGTACACGTAATCAAGTAAACGGTACTCCATCGAACCAAATAATTTGTTCATTACCTTCTCATATCATTTTACAAAAAAAATTGAAACAAATATAAAAATATTGTGAATACCTAATCATGTTTGTTCACTCTGCAATACATTAATCTCGACAGTTAAAACTTCAATGTATTCGTATGAAAAATTAAAGTAAATATATTTTGAAAGTTATGTTTACATGAAAAATATTTTGATGTCATGCTTTAAAGTTTAAATACATAATTTTCTATTATATATAGATCGACTAAAAGCTTTCTTCTCCGTATCCAATCTTCTCTTACTACTCATGCCTTAATAATATTTACCTAGAACATCTTCCTTTTCAGAGTCTCACGAGTTCACTTTGTCTGAAATTGAATGGTTTGCTATATTTCCCAAAAATCTCACAAATATCTTTATATAGATCCCTTGGCGGTAATTATTATATTTTACTCGATGGTAAATTATTCACACGAAAGTAAATAATATCATATTTAATATCTTATGAAACATACATACCAGGAAGAATAATTATTATAATTAAAACATTACTAATTTCTAAGGATAATATTCTAAGTGTTAAGAATTTTTACACTTGTTTTTTTTTGTTCAACTGGGTTTGGACTCAAACAACATAAGCCAAAAAACAATCGCGCATTTCGATTCGAATGATTTGAAATTAAATTGTTCCATTCAGAATAGCGATTCTGCGCTGATTCTGAGTTTCTTGCAGGCAATCTTCATTTTGGAAAAAAAATATATAACGGACACCCTTAATATACATATGTTGTGTCGTCAGGTTTCTCCAATACCGACTTTCACTAATGAAAATTTATATCCATATTATGGATAACCAGAAACAACTCCCTGTCAGACATTATTCATTCGTTCTTTCGGCGTCGTGTACAAGGGGTCCGTGTTTCGATACCAGGTGCCGGCAAACTCCCCTCTCACAACACAAGCTTTTAGTAGCTTACTGTGAAAGGTGTATAAGGTTGTATTTGGGTTTATAATAAAAAACCTAGATATTTATCTTTTTAAAAAAAATTAACACTCGTGTTTGTCATAGAACCAGGAGATTTATCATCTTTCAACACCTCTGCTATTGCCTTTCTTATCCTTAAAGATCAGACCCCCTAGACAAACCGTACATGGCGATCGACTACAAACGAATTTTCGACTATAACCGCAACAATAACGCATAATTACATGTTACATGTAGGTAGATTGTCAAAAAGTTCGCCAGTAGTCAATCGCTAAGTAGGTATGGTTTGTCTACGGCCCCTGATGTAGTTATATGTATTATTTGCGTATGACCTGAACACATGACTTAGTAGAATACTTTCCAAGTTTTAAAATTCGATATCAGTTCTCTATTTGTTTTGGCTCTTTGAAGAACTTTGCAATACTGAACATGTATTTACCATCCAAAGTATTTACTAATAAATTTTGTAAATGTAAAAAATAGCATGCAGAGGGAATCATCATCCTCCATAACATTTTTTTACTCCAATGGTTGTACGAAAATTAAGATCTGAATCGCTGTAACTCATTGAATAGGTATATGACGTTTAGTATTGTTCTGTTTACCTTTTGATGTAAACTCACTTTATAGTAAAACATACTTATCAAACATTGTGGTATGTTTACTGGAAAACATTGCCTCAAGGCAATATGTACGCCTTTTGTAAAATTAATTTTTGACAATAAAGTGTTTATTATTATTCATATCTCATTTTTTAAACAAAACAATATTATATTCTGCATTTTGAACACAATATAAGATAAACAATAAAATTTAAATATAAGATTAAATAATAAAAACAATAAAATATTATAAATAAAACACTTATTTATAGTATATTCACAGTGTCTTTTTATTGGATGCTATATAATATTAAAATAAATTTATATTCAAAATGTAGAACCCCAACATTATTCGAGTTGATTCTTCCATGATGTCCTATGAAAATAGTTCAATCATGGGAGATCACTTACAGAGCTACAGGGACAAAAACCTTCTAACTATCCTGGTGGACGATAGAAGAACAGCCTTCTGCATGCTGTATTTGAGCCTGTCATCTACTGCCAGTTTTCTGAAATTGCTTGACAGACTCTTAGGTATAAAACCATTCACAGACAATACTATAGGCACGATGATTGTGGTAAGTGTTCTCAACATATCTTTGATTTCGTGTGCAAAATCAAGATATTTTATTATCTTATCTTGCTCAGCTTTATTTAAATATTCATCGTGTGGTATAGTGATGTCATATAGCATTTGAATTAATGTTGTTGTAGCGTGCTTTTATTCGAACTTTTAACTCCCTGATTGTGAAAAACGGTGAGTAATAAAAGTTTTGACCGAAACAAAAATTTAATAAGCGAATATTCTTCGACATGCAAAGGAAGTGTATGACTCAAATCTGATAACAGAAAAATCCATAAGTATGTAGGTGAAAATTTTCAGAAACCAATGGAAAAATGTCCACGGTGAACCGTAGCCCGGTTGACAACCAGAGACCAATGAAAATTTGAGTAATATTTAAAAATTTAAATCGATCCATGAATTTATGAGAAATTAAATAAAATGTTTTGCCAACGGACGAATGACCAATGACAAAGGCATAAAAACTCGAATAAAGTTTTGGTAAGTACTTAGAACAATATTAAAGAATGTGTGAGGAATCAAATAATTTTTTTTGTAGAAATCTGAGTTAGGTACTTGATATTATTTCAGTAGAAATTGAACCGTACTTTCCGAATAACCCTTGTACTATACGAGTATTACACACTTAACGTAAACACACACAATCCTTCGATATTATCAGAAGGTGGGTAAATACTTATGTAATATGTGGTTTATTTATGACTAACGTATAATTTAATATTCATCGCACATGTACCTAAGGGACAACTAATCAATCAACTTTGATACTTCTCAGAACACACTGAGGGTAGGTACCATACCGTAATGTTTATTATGATTACCTTATAGTATGTACAAAATCATTTATTATTCAACACACAAATTTATGTGCTTTAACGTGTCAGTGTGTGCGTTATGGGCTTATTCATGGTTTTGTTTAAAGGGGAGCACCTAATGTGGTGTTCACATTTGGCGAATATCACCAGGAAACCAAAATATCGTCAGCCATTTGAACCGGGTAAACAAAATGACA
The DNA here is from genome assembly GCA_947579605.1 of Athripsodes cinereus. NCBI lineage: Eukaryota > Metazoa > Arthropoda > Insecta > Trichoptera > Leptoceridae > Athripsodes > Athripsodes cinereus. Next base: position 6,099,256 of record OX388323.1, read on the forward strand.
GCTAGCTTTACTTGCTGTTTACTCTCAACAACTTTTACATGCTTGGTTTGGAGCCACTCCTATTTTTTTGTAAAAATCATTGTCTTTTTTTAAGTAACTTCTTTTGTTGTAGTTTTATTTTTCTTCTTTTGTATTTAAATATTTGATTTTTTATTATCATTTTAACTTTCTTTTTTACTATGAAAAAACATTCGAATACAAATGTGCTATCTGTAAACGGGTTAATATGTTTGTATATTGTGATATATTGTGTAAAACCTGTAGATGTGCCAATAAAAATAAAATAAAATAATTAAACAAATTAAGCTAGTCTGAAACGATAAAAACTAGTAAAAACGATATCGTCTCAAGTTGACCACCTTTCAACTTTTTAATTTGGTGGGGCAATTCGCGCATGCGTAGATGTGCACAGCGTACGTATCTAAGGTAAAAACTTTATAACCTATAAATTTTATAATGTTTCCCGCTTCGTGACAGCTGTTATCTTTGTTGTTGGTTTGTGGCGTTTGTTTCCATAATTAAAAGGCGTCTTATAAGCTCTGCTATAACATTTTGGACTAAAAATAAACACATCGCGATCTCCATCCCGACGTCCGCCATTTTGAAAACTAGTCAAAATCAAAGCGCATCTGACAGATCGTATCTATATAGCTGGACTGTGTAAACATGTGTGACGATTAATTGGCATCCGGCGAATTTTGTTTTTATATGCAAATGAAATTCGCCTGGCGATATTCGCCAAATAAGCAAATTTTTATTTTTGTCAGATCGAATTTGTGGACATTTTACTTTCATAATTAAGCCCCCCCTCCCCCTTCCAGTCATTGAAATATCAACACCAATAATAATAACAACATCTGCCCTTTATTTAGTCTGACTTTGCTAGGAAGGGGACTTAAATATATTTCCTGCATCCCTTTTATTTACGGATGCGGGAAAAACAGTACCTTTCCAGGGTGCGCCTGTGTTTTGTGTATACGAGTACATCTAGCGAACGAACAAACGACAACGAGAGGTTCTCTTTTCTTCGAATGTGTGTGTTCGTGACAATACCTTCTTCAAGATTTTAGCCAAGGTTCTCTTTGTCAATATTAGATATGAAATACCTAGATACGAATCAATAATAATTCGATATCTTTATTTTGTTTATCAATATTTACAATGGGAGGAAAAGAGAGAAAGAGCATTCGATTGTACCGTTAGTTTGGTAGATGTGAGTGGGTTAAATCACCTTTTTACGATTTTTTTGTGGTTAAGAGTCATTTTATATATTTTTCTTAATTAAATGCATGTGAGACGTGGACGTGAATAAAGAAAGATGAAAGTGGCGTAAATGCAGTAGAGATGAGATCGTTGAGAAAGATGTGTGGTAAACGTCTGAGAGATCGTGTGCGTAACAGTGATATATGAAAGGAATGAGGAATGTTAGTTGGACTTATTACAAGAATGAATGTAAATAAGTTAATATGGCTTGGGCACGTGAGAAGAATGAATGAGGAGAGAATGACCAAGAAGATATATTTGGCTGAGAGAAATGGTGCTCGGAGACGCAGACGTCCGAGGATCAAATGGAAAGATCATTTTAATCAAATCCTACAGGATGGTCACGTATTGAGCACATTGAACAGGAGAGCATGCACGAGGAATTGTATGACAGTGACGGAAGCGAAAGATGTATGCAAGGATAGAAGGAAATGGAGCTCGATCCTTTCTGCCTACCCCGCGAGGGAAGCGACGTGATGATATGTATATATGTACTCAATTAAATACTATATTAATCTTTCAAGACAAAATACGTCTCTCTCGTCGGTGAAACATTTATAATGGGATAAAACCTTTGTGTTTTAACTTCGTTATATGGAATTCTACTACCTAAACACTGATACGAATTATATCTTGTATTGAGGTAGGTACTTGTATCATAAATTATGTTTTTATTTGTTTCTAACAATTGAAAATAAATACAACAAATATAGCTATAATTCTGTTAATTTATGTATGCAAGTGAAAAGTGATCGTCGTTGAAAAAGGACTAAAAAGGAATAAATGCAATAAAGATGCGATCACTGAGAAGAATACGAGTAGTTGATGAAAAGTGAGAAATGGCATTCACAATCTTACTAGAATTCTGTGAGTTCTAAAGCAATATGTAGGCATCAGACAAAAATATTAATAATCTAGTCAATGCTTGATAAAACACACGTGAGAAACTCGTCATTATTTAAAAATTACAAAAATTATTAAAGCTTTGTTAAATTTTAACACAACAAAAATTAAAGTTTTTCAGTGTTTATCACAAGCAAAAGTTTAAAAAGCTCCTCGATATTTATCTCCCATAAATATCTTTGAGTTTGTAACACTAACAAAAAATATAGAAAAGGTCGTTAAATTGCCCAAAGAGACAAAAACTTGTAAGCGCTTAACATGAACAAAAATAATAAGGGCTTATCGTTTCTGAATATTTTAATACAAGTGCTACAAAAATTTATTAGATTATACGTTATTTTAAAGAAATTGCATGAAGATACAGCATAATAATGTCATAAAATCATCCGAAATAGGTAAAAAATCTAAATACAATTTGTCACATCTAAGCATAAATTTCTCCCTGTCTATATTTTCATTGTATACATTAAGGTACGTTCCCTGACTAGAGTAGACATAATTTAGACCTGCCGTAACTAGACGCGTCTTAAATTAACCCTAAATAAAATGAATAGCCTTCAACACAATTTTTTTTTAAAAACCTAACATCCTCAAGATTAAGTAAACTGAAATATTTTTTCCATTTTTATATTTCTGTAATACTAACCATAGGTGTAGTATTATACCGTCACAAACAGTAAAACATTTATTTATTTATTTCCAAAATATTACATACTTAAATAACATGAAAACATCATAATGGAATATATTGCCCCACTAGATCGAAATCTGTTCTGGGGCAATACTAAGAAAATACTAAAAAATTAATACAATTAAACAACACAATTAAATCTAAGCGTGAAGAGAGCTTAAAGGATGACAAGTTAAAGGTTCATAACATCTTAAAGGAAGTTGATCAGTCCATATCTTGTGGTGAAATGAAATGTTTTAGGTTAGGATAGGCTTCAATAATAAACCACGACCTATTAAAGTCATATTAAAAAATCAGAATCAGGTGGGTGAGGTTTTAAAAAACCAAACTAAATTGCATAAAAACATAAAAATATACAGAGATCAGACTGTAGTTTAAAGAAATCAATATATAAAGCTCAAGGATGAGCTCGATGCAAGGACTCAAAATGACGAAAAAAATTTAATAATAAAATATATTAGGGGTTGTCCGAGGGTTGTTAAAGTTAATAACTCAAAAAACTACAATGTTACCTACAGAACGTCAGAGGAATGAACACTAAACTCCATGACCTTCGCCAGTCTCTATCATGTTTTACACATGATGTGATTCTACTTACAGAGACTTGGTTGAGTCCTAGCATCGGTGACTCGGGATTGGGTTTTTCACATTATTACAATATTTATAGATGTGATAGAAGCTCTAATACTAGTAGCAAGTCGAGGGGTGGTGGGGTTTTAGTCGCAGTCTCGAAGAAAATTTCCAGCAGAAAATTAGCCACTATAAATAAAAACATTGAACAATTATTTGTCATGGTTAAAAGCCCTCATGAATCCGTCATCTTTGGGTGTGTATATTTTTTACCAGGTTCTGACTTAACCCTTTACAAAAATTATCACGAGGAGATTGAGATGATAAGATCAAAGCATAAAAAATCAAAACTTATTTTGACTGGAGACTTTAATTTGCCCGATTGTAACTGGAAAACCGTCGATGGGATCAACAGCGACCTCTTTCCAGCTAATTTACAAATTTCCAACAACATTAACAATGAGAAAGCTGCAGAGATGGTTGACATGGCAAATTATTATGGCCTTCTTCAGGCGAATAATATTAAAAATAGCCATGGAAGGATCCTTGATCTGGTTTTCACGTCTGACTCCGGTGTCACTACGGTGAATGAGTCCTCTTCGGTCTTACTGCCGATTGATACTTACCATCCGCCTCTCGACATTGTTATTACATCGCAACCTTTTTGTAAAAACAACAAACCAATCTTCATAAGGAACTTCCACGACGCTGATTATCCTGGTATTACAAACTTCTTACTAAATACGGATTTCAGTTTTTTGCAAAACGAAACTAATATTAATACTGCTGTCGAACTCTATAACGATAATATTAGAACTTGTATCGATACCCATGTGCCTGAAAAATTAGTAAAATCTTCATCTTATCCAAAATGGTTCACCCCAGAACTTAAGCATCTTACAATAAAAAAGAAAATTGCACATAGAAAATACAAGGAAACATCGGACATTGATGATTACAACCACTTTTCCGACTTACGAAGTCAATGTACTATTTTGTCCAAGAAATGTTTTTCTCAACACATGGAGGCTATAGAAAGCAGGTTACCTAGAGATACTCAGGGTCTGTGGAGGTTCGTTAATGATTTGAGAGAGGATCGAGTCGAAATTCCATCAAAAGTATTCTATAACAATCAATACTCTGAGTGCGCTCAAAGCGCAGCATATCTGTTTGCTTCTTTTTTTCAGAGCGTTTACGACGTGCCTTCCACTCATACTGACTCAGATTTTTTTCATTAATAAGATTATCAACTTGCCCAGCATAATAATTACTGTTGACGAGGTCAAATGTGCAATCCTTGACTTGGACACTTCAACAACAGTAGGTCCAGATGGAATTCCCAACATTCTCTTAAAGAAATGTGTTTATTTATTTGCCACTCATTTACAAATCCTGTTTTCCCTCTCATTAAGAGCAGGTATTTTTCCTGACATCTGGAAGCAAGGTTATGTGAAGCCAATTTTCAAAAAAGGTGATAATATTCAAGTTATTAATTATAGACCTATATGCATATTATCAGCCATTCCAAAACTTTTTGAGTCCATAATTATAATAAAAATCAGACAACCCATCAACAATATTATAACCACTTTACAACACGGATTTATTCCAAAAAAATCTAGATTAACTAATCTTTTGATTTATGAGAATTTCATCCTAAGTACACTTTCTAAACGAGGACAAGTCGACTCTGTATACACAGACTTCTCCAAAGCATTCGACAAGGTGTCTCATGACTTGCTGCTAAATAAACTACGTGGATACGGAGTCGACGGAGTTTTCTTTCATTGGATTGAGAGCTATCTCACAAAAAGGACTCTCAAAGTAAAGGTAGGCGATTGTGTCTCAGATACAATATATGCATATAGTGGTGTACCACAGGGATCGCACTTGGGGCCAATTCTATTTAATCTATTTATAAACGACATAGTTGAGATCTTAAGTTATATAAATCTATATGCGGATGATCTTAAGTTATATCAATCTATAAAGAGTACTGATGACTGTATAATTTTGCAAAATAATTTAGATTCTCTGAATGACTGGTGTATACAGAACAAACCTCATCTCAACATAGCTAAATGCCAGGTCATCAGATTTCATAAAACTAAAACTAAAATTACATACAATTATGTACTCGATAGATAGTGTAACACTTGACTCCGTCGCTAGTTTGAAAGATCTAGGCATTACCTTCTCTGAAGATCTAACTTATAACCTACATATCGAGGAAATTGTCGGTAGATCAATGAGGACACTTGGCTTTATTTTTAGACTGACAACCGACCTCCAATTTATCCAGTCTTATAGACTGATCTTTGTTTCACTTGTAAGACCTTTACTGGAATATAACACTACAATATGGTCACCAAATTATGCTATACATATCAAGACAGTGGAGAGAATACAGAGAAAGTTCTTGAGGCTTGTGAATTTCATGTTAGGGATACCTGTCGAAGATATTGACTACCCCGTTCTAATGCATGAGCTCGGTCTCCTCAGTTTGGAGAGTCGAAGAATTATGTTTGATCTTTGCTTTCTGCACAAACTTCTGAATGGTGCAATCGACTCTCCAGAACTGATCGAAATGATCCAATTTAATGTTCCGACCAGAAGTACCAGACAATCTGTGTTATTTCGAGAGTTTAACACTAAAAATAATTACACCTTCCACTCTCCTATGAATAGACTTCATAGACTGGGAAATCTGGTCGGGGATAACACGGATATTTTTATTGACAATTTCCTCAAATTCAAACGTGAAGTTATAACATATTTAAGTGTATAAATTGAGATTGGGCAGTTGTGGTTTGTTGTTTGTCTATGGATTTTTTTATTGAATTTTCAATATCAGAATTCCGCGATGTTTTATATCTTTGTTCGGTATATTGTTTTTACCCTTATGAATTGACACTAAATAGCTTATTATATATCTTAACCTTTTAACATTTCAACATATCGACCACTTTAATTTATTTTATATCTCGTTCTTGACTTTTCTTTATTGACTGACATTCCTCAGGTGGTCTAAAAATATTACATACCTTTGACTTTTAATTTTTGACTTTGAATTTTTAAAATTACTTGCCGCCTTACGCCTTATCTTGATTGCCTGATACCTCTTGGGGCCATCATTGGGCTGGTTCGGGTTAAATATTGATCATATTATTATTTTATTTTTATTTTTTGTGTGTATTTATGTGTTTTTTCTTTTTTTTTTTATTATCTTGTCACATATCTTATAGGTGTGACTGATTGGGTATATATGAATTGTTTCTACCCTAAGATATAGGGTTGAGATAAAACAGAATATGTTTATATGTATGTAGTTTACTCCTCCCCAAAACACGAGCTATGCTCAAATTGGGGAGTACTTGAATTTATTACTTTGTCTTATGTTATTGTTTTGTTTTATTGCATGTATTTTCTTTTTTGATTAATAAAAAATATTTGAATTTGAATTTGAATTTGTTTTTTTTGACATCTCATTTGTTTTGTTAAGAATATTTCATGCTGACTATGTAAAAGATATTATCAAGTTGACATATAAAATCTAAAAAAAAAAAAATCCGTTCGTTTTCCCAATGTACCTACATTTGTTTAAATTTTTATTCATTTGTGGTTCTTATTTTATTGTCCATTTTATGTGTTGTGTGTGTCAATACTGTTTGTGTACATTATTATAATTATGTTAATATTTATATGTAAAAGGCCCAGGCCGTGAATTGATAAATAAATAAATAAATAACAAGAAAAATAAGACAATTTAATAATTAAGTAAAAATAACACAAATTAAAAATATAACTATATGTACCTACCTACTCTCCGATGAAATACCCGAATAAGCGCCCCTGCTACCCGTCCATGAGACGCAACGGGGCTCTCACCCGAACATCTCCACCGAGCACACAACAACACAACACAAGGGATTTATTTTATAATATGGATGAGATCTTTTTCACACAACTCTCTGCCCCTGTCCATCAACTTCCTCTGAGTAATTTGTTTAGGTTATTGTTATTTGATAATAATAAGTCGAGTATGTCAGGGATTATTTTATCATTAATAATAAATAAATGAAAAAATATTTATTGGCTTTAATTTTATAAATACATATACAATAATATTCAACGTTACAAAACGTGACAATTGACAAAATTAGGCCAAAAGGCGGACTTGTTGCTGAGCAACGTCTTCCAGTCAACCCTATACTTTTTTATTATTATTCAGGCATTCCACCCAACATTGAGTGATTTTGCAACCCTATACTTAAACATTAATAAATAATAATAATTAGTCTGTTTATGCCTACCCAAGCAATCAAAACTTATAATAAAACAAACAAATGAAAATACAGGAACCCAAAGTGAAAAGTTTTAAAAATAATGAATAAATTATATACCTATATAAACATACATACATTTGATAAAAATAATAATCATCATCATCGCCCTCAACGCTCCTCTCGGGAGCACAGGGCAGAAACCAGCCTCCTCCATTCAGAGCGTCTCTGCGCCAATTGCGTCACCTCTTTCCACGACATTCTTCGCGCTCTGATGTCGTTGTCATAGGAACGGTGTATTGTGAAAGACGGACGCCCGGCCCCACGGAACCCTTGCTGACTGAAGAACAGTGCTCTTTTTGGCATTTTATTTTTTTTATTTTCATTCTGTATTTTTGTAATACTAGCCATAGGTGTGTTGTTTTATGGTCACAAACAATAATTATTTAACATCGAAACTAATAATTTAATAACCCAGGCTTATAGTCGGAATAGCGCTTCTTTCTGATGTTTAGGTTATACCTAGCCAGGTATAATAGTGATTATTCCATGTTTGTGCACACATCTGTACCTATACCTACATAATATTTTCTAGGTATTGCATTGTGAACCACGTTCAATTGAAGCTGCATCGTTATACTTTATTTTCTAGAAGCTACAAAGCGAACTACATACATTCCTGTGTTATATGAAAGTCGCTTTAATCGTTTTATTTCTTCACTTTGAATTTATATTATTTTGTGCACAATCGATAAATTTTCACTATATTTGTCTATTCAACATAAGTTTCAATATATAAATGTTTGTATACACCTTTTAAGTTGTATCGTATTCTAATAACCTTTAGCATTATTCCACCTACACCTCGTAATAGGATACTGTTTGTTGTTAATATATTATTCAGGGTATGTCTGGACTCATTGAAAACTTAGATTTTATTTATGATCATAAAAAAACATTGAACATTTTTGTGAAGAATCATTGATACGTATAAATTATGAACAAAAATATTAAATACAGTGTTGCTACGCGCTTTTTGGCTTCTTGACATGTCGAAGTTAACATAATGACACCCGAATTCATAGTCGTTAACTTGAGTAATACTTGGCCGAGGAGCACTCAAGTAAAAAGCAATTCTCAAGATGTGGATCCATTCTATAGACAAACACTGGTCTTTTACTTCGCTGAGTTAACGCTTGAGTCGTGGGGAAAATATTATTGTGGCGAAAAGTATTGCCACTAAACAAAATGTATTTTTAATTATGTTTTAAAACATAAAAAAACACGGTTAACTCTATATTTTTGTGCAATTCTTCGATTAGTACTTTTTAAATATTGTTTTGTAACATTTTATAGTTTATCTAAACATAAAATGATAGTTCAATGTACAACCTCGTAGTATTGTTATATTATAGAAAAAGAAGTATACATCACTACGCCTGCCATTTAACATAACCTCAAAAATCACAAACGACAAACCGTCGTCGTTCCCCGTACATAAGTTTATTGTTCTATGGTTCCCTGTCGTCGGTCCCGTTGTCTTGTTTTTTTTTGCGTTTCAGGTTATAATATAAGAAATTTGTTTAAAATAAATTATAAATTAATTCATATTTAGCAAATTAATCATTAATTATTAAAAAGATTAGTGCCGAATATCTTGACAAAATGTAACATTTGCATTGTTATCTGACATGACGATCATGTTGTGTATAAAAATTTATAAATAATGTAAGTATTTATTACTTAGTTAGCAAATAATTTTATTTATAAATAGTATCTTTGCACACTATATACCTTATTAAAGGCAAATTACTAGAAAACGGCAAAATAAAATACATCAAACGGCGTTTGACATTTCTAAGTAACACTCTAGTCGTGTCGACGACTTGGGGTTCACAGGTACCTACTTGAGTACTACTTGGGTAAGTTTTATATCACTATGAAATGAAAACCGCTACTTGACTAGCACTCAAGTATCAGGGACTACTCAAGTAACGACTATGAATTCGGGTATAAGACTAGCTGATCCAACAAGCTTTGTTTTTCCATATATTTACCATATATGTACTAATATCGCTATTAAAAATAGTGGTTGATGGTAGAAAGGTGAAAATTTAGGGCTGTATTTATTTTTAATGCCTCATCATAAAAAATAAATAAAATCAAAAAATATTTTTAAAAAAACCTTAACTTTTAGGAGTATGAAAAATAAATGTTGGCTGGTTTTCTGACCTACCCGATAAGCTCACAAAACTTCATCAGAATCGGTCCAGCCGTTTCGGAGGAGTATGATAACAAACACCGTGACCCGAGAATTGTATATTTTATATTAATACTTTTGATCTGATTGTGTATTGTTTCAATTGTTTCAGTACCACCACTGACCGTAGAGATTATGCCACGAGACCCTCTGAGAGCTGGAAGAAATGAAGTAATTGAATGCAAAGTAAGCGGAGCAAGACCCCCATCAAGAATACATTGGCTACTCAATGGCATACCACTTTCGAGTAACGTATATACTCAAAAGGTTAATATTTTATATCCAATATTCTAATACAATGTCATGTCATAATATTCCTTCCTTCTTCAAACAACAACGATCATTTGGGTGAACTTTGTCCCGTGAAAGGTTCACAAATACCTTCCATTGTCATAGATATTTCTGAACCTTAACGCTCACCTTTCGCCAATTTATTTTCTTCTCTTGATCTATAATATGAGCTTCGGCACAAAATAATCCCTTAGACTTGTAAAAAGTTGTAAAAAAGCATTTTCAAAATAACTTCTAGATTCATCTGTTATTAAAAGTAGCTAAAACAAACAACCATTATCGATTATTCAGAATTTCCCTTCTGAATAAATACATTAAAACGTACGCTAACTTATGTTACTGCTCCTAGGAACAAAATGATATAATTGTCTTAAAAAAATTGGAATATTTCAATATTAGGCGATGATAATCTGTATATAATATAAAAAAAAAACATTACTAAAGAGTTACAAATTTCAATGTTTGTTTAAACCTTTCACTACCAAATTAAATTGAAGAGTCCTGTTATCAATCTTATATGTAAATGAATAAGTAAAAAAAAGGTGAAATATGTAGCTACTTTTTAATTGCCATTTTAAATGGAGGTTTGTACAAAAATATCGGCAGTTGTTGCTTATATTATTTTATTCACAATCATCACAACAAAAATAAAATTGAAAAAAATAATATGGATCCATGAATAATGCTAGCACCTATATTAATTTTCTAATCAAAAGTCGGGAATGTGGAAATTGTGGCCAAAAAATAAAATTAATGTTTGCAATAGGATAACATATTAAATAATTGACTTCGTTAGAAAAAATCTTATTCCACTTTATAAAACCAAGCTTTCCTAATCATTTCCACATGAAACGAGAATTATTTTCTAATCAGGCGATTTTTTACTTAACTTTTTCATGTTCCTGTACGGCCACACTGGAAACCATAAGGTTAATTTTTGATTCAATGTGTCAGAACTTATGTAGTAAAATTACAGATTAAAAACAATAATTTTTTACAGAGCAAATCGATTATATAAAATATCTCTCTCGATGACAAAATATAGAAAATTTCTCTCAATATAAAAAATAACATAGTAGCAAAAACATTTGTTTTGTATTTCATGTGCTAAGATATACCACAAAATAGTTTTTCTTCTCATTCTAATCTAATTATTCCTCATTATTCCCGATTTCCCTAAAGTGGGAAAACAGTTAAACTACATAGTTATTTGACTAATTAAATTTTGGTGGACTCATGTTAAATATCAATTATAACGAATCGAACATTCACTATAGTTATTTTTTTGTTTTGCTTTACGTTGAATACCAATCTGTATTTCAAACAAAATGAGAAAGCCTCTGATGAAAACGGAAAAACTTCTTCCGTTCTATAAACAACATGAATACCTACATTACTCTACAGATTAAACCTTTTGATTCAATTGAATCGTACATTTTTTTCGCTTTTTCCTGGTTGTATCGAGAACCGCTTTCATAAAATGAGGAATTAATTTAGACATCTTTCCCCAGGATTCTACCACGGATGATGTGAGCATTTCTCAGATAGAAATGGTACCAAAAAGAGAACATAGAGGACAGCAATTGACATGCAGAGCAACACACTCGTTGCAACCTCCTCTAGATCCTCTGTCATCTAGCTTAACACTGGATATTCTCCGTAAGTATATATTTGTTTTTGTAGGTTGATATTAATAATAAAGTCTATGTATATTTCATTCACATGGAAGACTGAGATGGGCTGGGCATGTGGAGAGAATGAGTGAGGAAAGAATGCCAAAGAAAATACTCCATACAAGACCATGAGGTAGACGTAGCGTTGGTAGACCCAAACTCCGTTGGATGGATGGTGTACAGAGGGATATGGACATCATTGGCATCAGGGATTGGAGGAGTACATGTCAAGATAAGGAAATGGAGGCGAATGTTGGAGGAGGCCAAGGCTCATAACGGGCTGTAGATCAACTGATGATGATGATGATATTTCATTCACATGCAGGATGAGATTTGGCCATTGTTTTGTTGCTTTCCACCTGTCAAGTATGAGTATCCTCAATTCTTCCATATCCAAACGCGAAACTAATTAAGAAACTCTGGAATCCCCCTACGATTGAAAATATTTTTTACTTATGAAAACGGATAACATCGATAATTTTTTTGTCAACATTTGGAACTCATTTCCCCAAAACTCTATGGAAACACCGAATATTATAATGTTAAAGTTTTAATATTTCATTTTAAAATATTTAACAAACTTATCGACTCGCCCTCACAATAATGATGTTGTTATTTTATTGGTATTTTTTTTTTTAGTTTTGAATGTTACTAATGACGTAGATATTTATGGTCTTAAGGAACTATTAAGTCGGTTTATTTACTTAGAAGTTTTCATAAACTGAAACTATTGTGGCCCCCACTCATAATTGAGGGAGTAGTATTTAAATATTTAAAAGAATAAATAAAGTGTAACTATTCTGTTAGGCGATTTAAGTTTTAAATAAACTACGACAAACGTAGAAGAAAACAGGTGGGTTAAGCATCCATGTTTCTTGCAATGAAGTGGACTCAAAACTTTCTTTGTACATTTCCAGTCATCTGAATGTACGTTTCGTCAAATATTCTTACCAACTGTCCAGTTCCATAGCTCCATAAGTTGATTGTTTGGTAAATTTTGATTTGATTTGTAGTTCACACTAGCTATTTCACATGTCGTTCTTTCGCTCTCATTCAAACACCAGCGCCCCGTAGACAAACCGTACTTAGCGATCGACTACTGGCGAACTTTTCGACAATCTACCTACATGTACCATATAATTATGCGTTATTGTTGCAATTATTGTCGAAAATTCGTTAGTAGTCGATCGCCAAGTGCATGTTTGTATAGGGGGTTAGCACTTTCGGCTTCGCAACATTAATTTTTAACCCATAGTATTAAACCATACAAAACTCTTTCAACTCTACAAATAAAATACAAGTTTCATTTAATATGTTTAATACTAAGTCGATTCCAAAAACAAATATTTCGAATTGTTTCGAATCGGACCAAAGATAAAGGGCATCATTTACAGTACGATTACATTTTAGCATACTTATTTTACTTTCTATTACGTTTTCAAATTATAATCTCTTATACATTTACCAAAATTACAGAAACAGCAATTTCTCGAATATAAGGCATTGATTTTATTTGTTGAGTTATGGAACAGTGGTTCTATAGATTGATATTGACAGTAACAGTAACTGGGGGTCCAAACCAGGGATGTCGCGAATATCCGCAAATGCGGAGCTTCCGCATGTATTTGGACATCTGCATCGGCATCCGCATCCGCAATAATCGATGCGGATGTTCATGCGGATGCGGATGTAAGACAACTTGCGACAAGAAAGAAATGGGGTGGGGCCGGCGAATGGCGCGTGCCGTTCGCACTTGACATTAACCAATGGGAACGAAAAAAATTGTGACAAGATCCGACGCGTTTTTATTTTTGCCGGTTTTATTTTATTTTTGCAAATAACAAAAAAGAAAAAAAATATTTCGCCATAAAAATCATAATATTATTGTAGCAACAATTTCGTCACATATTTGACAGTGGGGCCAACCAACTAAGATAGTTCTTACTTTTTTTCTATAACATCCTGAACATCCGCATCCGCGGATGTGTAAAAATCGACATCCGCAACATCCCTGGTCCAAACCATCAACGTATATATTATTTACGAAAAAATAAAACAGGTGTTTTATCCTACTAAAGATTTTATTTTGTGAGAGAGACGTCTTTCGTCTTATGAGGACATTGTCAATCCCTCATAAGACGAAAGACGTCTCTCTCACAAAATAAAATCTTTAGTAGAATAAAACACCTGTTTTATTTTTTCGATATGGAATTCTACTACCTAAACACCGACACAGTGAATATATTATTTACGTTGATTATCTATTGATATGTAAGGTTTGGATCCCTGCCTTTTACAGGACACCTGATTTTTTTTCAACAGTGAGAGACCCTTCTTTGCCAGGTAGGTACTTCATAATTTATTCACTGTTTCGGTGTTTAGGTAGTAGAATTCCATAGCGAATTAAAAGAAAAAATGTTTTATTCTACTATGTACCTATATAAGTAGGTAGGTACTTATATGATTCATTAACAAGAGAGACTGCTTTCGTCTTGTAGGATATTTTAGAATCAAATAGTAGAATAAAACCATTGTTTTATTTAATTCACTTCAAAATTTATATGTTAAGTATATATAAAATTATATTGAATTAAAATATGTTTTTGGTATTTTTTCCTTAGTTCCACCAGATGTGACCCTCCGACCGGGAGACGCAAACCTCGACAAAATAAATGTTGGTGACAACATACCTCTGGAATGCATGGTTCTGGCTCACCCTCCTCCCTACAAAATATCTTGGGAACACAATGTAAGAGTAAAAGCAAATTATTATTATTCGTACACGCTCTCTGAATATATTTCAATTACACAATAAACGATATTGAAATTACTTGAAAACTTTCATACATACACATAAATATATTCTCACATTTTGTTTATAATAATTATATTCTCACAATTTGTTTATGATTATATAGGGTGGGGGAAAAGTCCCGCTACCATTTTGATTGCCTATAACTTTGTTCAAAGAAGAGATAAGTAGGTTTGGTTTTCATGAAAGGTTTATTTGGTCTAAACATTTTTTTCGTTATGATTGGAAAATTATACCGGCTAAATGATGACCGCGATTCGTTATGCAACTCTAAGCTCTCTTTAAGACATTTTTCATGACATCCTGTAACATTTCAAGCTGGATTTCTTCAATTTCGTGATGAATATTGTCTTTAAGATGTTGAATCGTTTGGGGCCCATTCACATAAACTTTTGATTTTAAAAAACCCCATAAGAAAAAATCTGGTGCTGTTAAATCCGGAGATCTGGCTGGCCATGCTAACTCACTGTTTCACGAAATAAGTCTTTGTAGAAAAATGTCATTCAATTGAATTGAAATTTCGTCACTATTTCTGCTCGTTCTTGTGGCGTATACATATTTATCCATTATTAAATTGGGGCGTCTACACTACACAATGCTTAAAGCGAAACTGATATAAACGTCACGTAACCAAAATGGCGCGCAACCAAAATGGTAGCGGGACTTTTGCCCCATCCTATATAAACAAAATGTGAGAATACTAACATATTTTTTTTATTACAAGTAGGTATTGTGATTTTTTATCATCGTTATGAAAAAAAAGTTTTTTCTATAATAATTATGAGACGGCCAAAGCCCTTTCTCTTGAGTTACTGGGTCCCGGGTTTCAGCAGACCAAAATGAAAATGAACATTTCAAGATATGCAGCGTCTAGGTGTTACTTATACGTATTAACGAGTATATGGGCTAAGATGGTGAAAAGGCTTTCTAGCTGTCATGCCGTTAATTATATTTTGTTCATTATATCTATAAATAAATAGAATCGCGTCAGTACCATAAAACAATATTCTCCTTATCTTATTATTTAACTAGCTAGGTCATTGAAAAAAGTATGAATTGTTACCTGTTTGAATATTACCCTACTTACAAACTAAAACTTGTGAAAAAAAAAGTTTGGGTAAGTTGGGAGAGATCGCGCCTTTGCAATAAACTCGCCCCCTGTATATTGATTGTATTAAATTTGAATGTATACCTTTTAATGTCATTATTAATAATCAATGTTCAGTAAAGTAAAAAATAAAAACAAGAAATATGAAAACACTGATACAACTATTCATCATGTTTAAATTATTAACCTATTCTTCGACTACTGTATGCGACCTGTGAAAGAGATGGATGTTGGTGTCGAGCTGAATGGGTTTCGGGTGAATGCATTGATGTACGCAGATGATTTGGTGTTAATGGCTGAGAGTGAAAGGGACTTACAAGAGATTGTTACGTGTGTGTATGATAGCTGCAATTTGAATGGTTTGAAAATGAACGTTATGAAGACGAAAGTTCTTGTTTTTGAAAGAGAGAATGAAAAAACGATTTGCGAGATTAAAGTTGGTGACGAATGTTTGGAGCAAGTAAGTGAGTATGTATATTTGGGAAGTATGTTTACGAGGGATGGAAGATGCGATAGGGACATTGAAAGAAGGAAAGTGGCCGGTGCTAGAGTAAACGGTGCACTTCGACCCATTGTCAGCAATGACAATGTGTCGAACATGGCTAAAATGCTGGTGCACAATACCATTCTGGTACCGTCACTTACATATGCAAGCGAGACATGGACGTGGTTGAAGAAGGACGAAAGTGGTATAAATGCAGTAGAGATGCGATCGTTGAGAAGAATGGTTGGTAAAACGCTGCGTGATAGAGTGAAGAATGAGGATATTAGAAGAATGAGCGGATGCAAGAAGACTGTTGTGGACAGAATGCGTGTAAATAAATTGAGATGGTTTGGTCATGTGGAACGAATGAAAGAGGAAAGAATGACAAAGAGGATATACTTATCTGAAAGAAAGGGTGTGAGGAAACGCGGGCGTCCGAGAACCACGTGGCTTGATCACGTGGATCAAATTCTCAAGGACGGCCGCGTGTTGAGTAAGAGGAACCGACGTGCGTGTATGAGGAACTGTATGAATGTGGAGGAAGCGAAGGAAGTGTGTAAAGATAGATCTGTTTGGCGTTCCGTTCTCTCTGCCTACCCCACTTGGGACACGGCGTGAGGGTATAGGATTTTTAAGGACAATTTTGTGTTAACAAACATAAGCAAATAAAATTTTGTAGAAAAGTCTTTAAACAGTATTACTGATAAAATGACATCTCATGAGAAGCTTCTTTTGTGACTTCTACTTGTTCTTTGTACCTATTACTTTTAACTAATCTTATTTTTGTTAATGCTGTCACACATGTATTGTGCGTATTTCATTTTCTTTTTTTCCATCATGGGTTATTTCTTATTTTTTGGTTTATTATCTATAACAAGGCGACTTCCCATAATCTGTACTTCGGGTCGTCCGTGAGGAAAAGAATATGTATCTGAAAGCTCGGATAAATAGGATTCCCCGACTCCTGAGTTATCCGAGTGTGTAGAGGTTCTTTCAACGTATTCTTTGTATTAATATTTTTCTTTTTTTCTGTAGGGAAGAATGATAGCGCACCAAACCACTGCTGGAATAGAAGTTGACTGGGGTCGCCTAAAACTATCTAATATACAGCCTGAAGATAGTGGTCTATACAGCTGCACTGCGTCCAATGTGGAAGGAGATACTAAATCTAATACCATCAACATACTAGTTCATCGTAAGTACTTCATTTTGTATAATTACTATTCATGACATTGATTCTTATGACATTTAAATTATTTGTACCATTTCTTAAAGATTTTTTTCTTCTATCTACTTGCCATCTTCTACCTTCATTACAATTTTAATTCTTGACATATTAAGTACTAAACATTTCATTGACATTCTATACTGACACTCCAATATTTTGTGATTTGACTAAAACTATTGTTGTTATAAATTGATTCCCTTTTGTGTTTTGTACTTCTCTTACTCCAACTGAGTTGTGGATGAGAAATTTGATTTGTATAATTGTGTATTCTTAAACATGTAAAAGGCACACTGGAAACAAAAATTCTTAAGGTATCACTGTTGGCATTTACTTTAGGTAAATGCCGAGCTTTTGTTTGTTTAAGCTGCTCCCAAATTATCAATTATATTTTGTCAAAATCTAAGAATAACCATTGTATTAATTTGTTCGTTATGTTGTAATAACTTGTTTACAATCGCTTGACGATTGCATGTCAAATCAATCACTTTCGAGTGATTAGGATAAAAAAAAAAATTATAAAATGTATTTTTACCTATTTCAAAAAATATGATGATTAATAGAGGTGTAAGCTATTTATAAATTATTTATTCTTTATTGTTTGTATATGGTTAGAATATCTATTTAATTCTATTCTTCTCAAGACCATCCACTCGTTTGCGAATGAGTACTTAAGTGGTTACAGCATATATCATTTCAAAATATAATTAAATTATCAGTAATACAATTTAATGCATAAGGCCAGTGTGTTGCCACAATAATTATTACGGTATCTTCCAACTTACCAGGAAAATTTCACAATGTTAGTGATTTTATTCAATCCAGTCATGGAATTTTACAGCAAAATATATAAAATACAATATAACTTTTCTATTTTTGAAGAAGTAACACTATGAAAGCTCATTTTAAAAATTAGGTAATAAAATTAAAAATAAAACACTGTATAACTTTCACTAATTAATTAGTGAAAGTTATACAGTGTTTTATTTTTAATTTTATTACCTAATTTTTAAAATACAATAATAATCGGAAGTAGGTAAGTATGTAAAAGAAAAATCACCTTATATATACAAAAAATAGGTCGACAACATTTTGTTCCCAATACAATATAATAAAACACAATACAACACTATACAGCATAATTCTAATAATAAACAACAAAACATCATCAATTTATTTTATCAATGTACCTGTCCCAGAATTGAGCGTGGCTCGTGCTCTGGGACAGTATGAATAAAATAACTTTCCTATGACATTTCTCAAGTTTGAGAGCTTTGATGGTCCAGGTGTTGGCTATATACAGAAATATAGAAAAAAACTGATATCTCACCAGTCTGATCTTCGTAAGTAGTCTTATATTTATATTTTTCCATTTAAAATTATTTATAAATTTTTCTTTAAAACTAAATTATCAAACTTTTAATGAAATAAAACTTTTCTTTGTTTTCAAATAATATATTTGGGATGTTACAATTGAAAGTTCCGCACGTCATAAAGTACCAGTACCTACCTACCAGTATGTCCAAAATTATATCGTTTGTGATCCTTTGTTATTACAGTTCTCTGTATTTCATTATAAATAACCCTGTAATAGGTACTACTACGAATTTTAAGATTTTTCACAAAAGTTATAATATTATTTAGCCTATGTCTACGTATATACCATGACGTCATATACCACAAATGGTTTTGTCAGTGAACTAATGAATTTCTTGTAAAAAAATACAAGTCATTTTCACCATGTCGACTTAAACAAAGTCATTTAGGAAAGGTGGCATATCTCATGACCGCTGAATCAAAGATATTACGTGTCGTATAATGATATTTTACAAATATTTTCCTTTTAGCAGATTTTCAAAAATGTATTGAAAAGAGTGGATGATTTATTTTTATCCAAAAACTAACATTAACATACGATAAATTCAAATAAGTGCAATCCCGAAGCTTATTATTATTATTATTTGGATGATTTTTAAAGCGCCGTTTTGTGAAAAAAATCCACCTCAAGGGAGCTCTTTGCTAACTAAGGTTGTGTCTGAATTATTCCGTGAGCTTACATACATTTACACATTATAAGCTTTTATAGATATAAAAATCAATTACATGATAGTCAAAATAAACAAAACAATTAAAAATGGATACCTATATAAAACGTAAGATACTAGTATTTTTTGTGTCGTATCGTAAGCCGTGGAGCACCCGGTAAAGAATTGGTCTCCCACTCTTCTCTGTAAGTTTTCGAGTGTCTCCCTTCATAAACTTGACACAGATCGTCCTATAAACGATATTTTGCCACAATATCAGTAATAATTCTATCGCAAACTTAGTATGCAGTCTGTCAGCAGCAAAATTGAAATTAGTCAATTATAACTTCAAACGGTAAACCACCTCTGTGGCTTACCATCCATATGATGATGGACATACATTTAATTATCGATAGGGGGGAAAGTTCCTACTTAATTACGTCTAGTGTTCCCAATTAGCCAATTATCAATACACAGTTATATATATTGAGGTTACATATTTGACTTAATGAAATGGAATAGGGATGCAGTTGTGACGGAATAGAACTATACTCAAGGCAAAATAAAAAATTTCACCGCAAGCATGATTTCCAATCAGTCGTAAAAGTTATGTAGGTACTAGAATATAAAAAAATACCCTTAATTACTTACTTATTGACTGCTTGCCTTCATTTTTCCACTGCTGGATAAAAGCTTCTTTCAGACTTTTACATTTTTAACTATCTTGAGCAACAAGGGGTCCGTGGTTCGATCCCAGGTGCCGTCAAACTCCCCTTTCACGACACAAGCTTTTAGCTTACTGTGAAAGGAGTATAAGGTTGTATTTGGATATATAAAAAAACCCAGATATATCTTTTTCAAAAAAAAAACTCACTATTCTCCTACAACTCGAATAATGTCATCTGCCATAAAGTTTTCTTATTTTTTTCATCAGAAATAAATAAATATTTTATATATAATTAAGTTTTTTATGTTTCATTTTGTTCACAGACTCTCCCATTTGTAATTCGGGAAAAGAGATGCAAAATCTTGTCATTCCATTTAAAAAGAAGGAATTAGAATTGGAATGTGAGGTCAGCGCTCATCCTCCACCATCAAGCTTCACATGGGCTTTCAATACATCTTCAGGACTTATACCTATTCCAAAAGTAAGTATTTATTACAAATAATTTCAACCTATTCATTACAAAAAAGTAAAAAAAAAAACAAAGATTAGAACAATTAGGAATATGTATCTACTAACTTATGGAAAGAGGTCGACACTTAAGCTCGTTATATAATATTTTTTTTTGTATTTTAATCTAGGACAAATATTCCTGGACCGACACAACATCCATTCTTCGTTTCCTGCCAACGACTCAGATCCTTCAAGAGCCAATAACTGAAGTCCTCTGCTGGGCTAGCAACAAAATGGGCAAACAGCAAACACCATGTACACTTTTGTTAGAGCCACCGACACCACCCTCTCCAAAGCATTGTCTTATCCAAAACCTTACATCTAACGAGTTCACCTTATTGTGTAATGATGGTAAGAAAAACTCTTTTTTCATAAAATATGTATCTCAACCTTTGCTCAGGAAATATTTATTTATGTTTATTTAATTAAAATTACGCATGACTGGAAATCGACAGGTTGTAACGGAATTCATAATTTCTGGTATAAACGTTTCACATCCGTACAACCTCATATTGACTAATTGCTTAACGAATCTTATACAACACCCGCAGAGTTCTCCATAATTTTTGACAAAAACTCTGACATACCTATATTTATTTATTTTGGATTATTAAACGTATTTATCAAGTTTATTACAATTTCTATAATTCATAAGTACTGTTGATAAGATTATTTTCACAAATATCAAACTGTGACTGCCTGAAAAAATATTAGTTTGTGCAGATAGAGATTATTTGCATTAAACTTTAATGAATTGAGTGTTGTAAAAGTCTGGTCAAAATTATTTTATTGACGAGTTTAAAATTGAACGCATACTATTGGCACGGAAAACTTTATTGGAAGAGCGATGTCTTTAGTTGTTAAAAAATAATGTTTACGAAGATATTGGGGAAGTCGATTCCAGATGACGGATCCCGCGATACTAAAAGCTCTGTCTTAGAAGCAGAACTTTTTGGCACTGTTAATCTCGTCCAGCATGGATGTTTTTGATGTATTAAAGGTGATTTGAGAAAACAGAACTCAGAAAATGAAAAAGGCGCCTTATTAATCACAGACTCTTGTAGACTACAAAGCACAGGTAGAATTGAACCCTTTTACTTAGTTTTAACTTTCCAAGCTATGGCGTGATGTGGCAACCTTTTTCCTTGGGGAAAATGAGTCTTTTAGCGCCATGGAATGCATTTGTAGACGGTTCTGGTGGATCTGCGCCAATCTTACATTTATACTGCAGTAGTCTTTTCTAGAGACTGTTAATTTTGCTATTTTGTGTGAGGTTTTTCGACACTGAACATATCTCACGTATGTACATAAGCATTGAAATTTTGCGTAGGAATGTAATTAAATAATATAATAGCTACAGTAGTTTTACTATAGGTTGTGTTGAATTAATGTTACATTTGCATAGATATGATATCAACATACTATTTGTTTAACACACTGTGAATGATGAACGACTAGTAGGTAATACAATACAAACCGCAAATTATTAAAACATCCTTATAGATAATACCTAATAGGTAGATGAGTTTATTGTACCTACATCAAATTAATCAGAGCCAAATGTATATTGTACATCAAATTAATCAGAGCCAAATATCGTGATATGAGACTGAAACTGTTTGCTACAATATTGATTTATACGAGTACTATAGGTAAATACAATCTAGACTTTGAGCGGTGGTGAAAATAATTGGTTTTTCACCCTTTTTGCGAGTTTTTGGGTGTACTGTAAAAGAGGTGATCGAAAAAAAAAATTTACATCTTGAATTCGGCGATAATGTTTGCAATCTATTAATACAATCTAAGACCATCCATCTGTTTATCCTGATTAACTCAAAATGAACGTTGCATTATATAGAATTTAATTTCAAAAACTCAATAATATTGTTTAGACTTAGACACATCATTATTGTTTAGACTAAGATTTATCAACACACCGATGATACGTAAATAATAAGTAAATAAGACGTGGTTACAACATGGCATGCAGTAAAATCAGTTTGACAATGACTTTGTAAGTTGAAACCTCAATTGTGAAAAAAATTATAAAACGTAAACCGTTTATGTTTTCTGGTAAACGAAAATGGGCGTTTTTTTTTTTTATTATTTTTCTTTTGTATTTAACATATATTTTATCATGTAGGTATTTATAATTTTTATTATTTAATATGTGTTTAACATTAATGTAGGATAACGAAAAAATACAGTATGTAGTTAACTTCCAAATGACTTTATTAACTTCGCTTACCTACTAGTATTCGGAGCCTCGATTAAATTTGACTAGGTTCTTAAATACTGCATAGTTTCCAA
The DNA here is from genome assembly GCA_947579605.1 of Athripsodes cinereus. Classification (NCBI taxonomy): domain Eukaryota; kingdom Metazoa; phylum Arthropoda; class Insecta; order Trichoptera; family Leptoceridae; genus Athripsodes; species Athripsodes cinereus. The sequence goes on from OX388323.1 coordinate 6,122,330, forward strand.
GGATATATTGGATTGAATTCATCATATACTGAATAAAACTGAATCTCAAATCTTCCATTTTCACTTCAAGAAATAGTTTTAGACAAAAAACATTTCACTGTGAGAAAGATATCTAATTTATCTTCCACCAATTTCATCATAAATCTAACTTGGATTCAATAAAATGGCAACTCAAATCTAAAGAAAATGAGATAAAGGTGCGTTGTCGACTATTGCGTCGCATCAGGCAGCAACGCAGCAGCTTGTAAACAAAGCTTAAACACACCACAACTTTCGTAAGCGATACTATGTATGACACTATTAAAGATATTTCAATTGTTGCAGACAGAATATCTAACTTTATATTTTAGACTTTTTAAATAAATAAATACTTTATTCAAGCAATAAATAACAAAGTACAAATGTTGAGACATTGATCACCAACATGGCTACAATTAAGTTGCAGCAGCCTCACTAGGTTGCCCTGTATCGAGGCGTGTTGCGTATAAGAAAAAACAACATGCAATTAACAAGAATAAATACATCTTAACAAAAAAAATCACAATGAATAAATCAACCAATTTTTTTTTTATTATTATTTTATTTATTTAACAACAATTATACAGACATGATAATACATGGACTATTTGATAAAACTTAAATCTAAACATCCTCCTTATAGAGACAAGTCTCGTGTAAAGGAGGGTGATATTAATTTAAAAATGAGAATATGTCAATGAATCAAACAATTTAACGCATGCATAATAATGAAAAAAATGGATGTTTTAATAAATTTGTTTTTTTTTAATTCACAGAAAATGATCCAGTAACAAAAAAATACGAGTTGAATGTCAGACTGTCAACCGATAATGATCTTTTAGTCAATTTGACTGCTAAACATCCCATGTTCAAAGTCAGTGGTCTTCCGGCAAGCAGAGAATTGAAGACCATTGTTTTTGCTGTAGGAAGTCATAAAAGATCGAAATCAGCTGAGCTATTTGTAATAATGCCTGATGCACCTATTATTGGTAAGTGGAATGGTAATTTATTCTATCTATTCCCTCACGCCGTATCCCAAGTGGGGTAGGCAGAGAGAACGGAACGCCATATAGATCTGTCCTTACATACTTCTTTCGCTTCTGCTACAGTCACACAATATATCATGCATGCACATCGATTTCTCTTACTCAAAACACGGCCGTAATAATTAATTTATTTCTCTATTTATGCAATCAGTACATGGTCTTTTACAATACCAATAATCATTTAAAAACATTACACAATCTTCAAACATAAAGAAAAACAAAATAATCAATGTTACAAAATTTGAAATATCTTAAATCAAACAAAATTGTTTTCAGTTTAACATAGTACAACAAAACACTTATATGAAACAAAAAAGGTAGGTACCAAAATATTAGCGCGCCCATTCAATATTTATTTATTTATTTAACACAATATATGGCAATTGCCTTTACAAGTATACAGAAAAACTTTATAACGTCACACAATCATTCAACACATGTACAAAAATATAAAAACATAAAAACAGACAAAACATTATCCAGTTAAAGACACAACATTATCCAGTTCAAGTCAAAAAATAAAAATGAAAATTTAAATACAAATAAAATAAATTCATTAAAAGACAAATTTTAGTCACTAGTCAAGATATTAAAAAACAAAAAATATTGATAATAATATTCCAGACAATACACAGCTATGGCAAAACACTATTTGGCAATACACTATCACATTAGCTCATTTATCTACATTACCCACTCATTTATCAATATTAATACACACGCAGTACTCTACAGAGCTGTTCATTATATTTATTTATTTATTTATTCATGTAATAAACGGCTTTCGCCTTTTACAATGTTAAATCATTCTATAACAATTTTTATACACCTTCAAAACTTACTCTAATTTCACATTAAATAATTTATTCCACTGAAAACAGACCAACAGATATAATCTGTATTTATGTAAGCTCTAGATAAAATTAAAAGTATATATTTTTTTTTTTTTTTTTTTTTTTTATTTTATTAAAAATATTACAAGTAAATATTACAAGTCCTGTTAAGTCTTTTATAAGACTTGTCAACAGGTTCTTTTTTATATATCCATATACAAATATAATTCAATGTTTTGATATTTTACAAAGGTTACAAAATCATTTTTACATATAAATTATTATTCTAATATATTATCTTAATTCCTTACTTTAAAATATATACATAATTTTCCTGACTATAATACTATACTCATTATTATAACTAGAATACTACAATACTAATATGCTAACATGTCTGAGACTTTACTAGGTAGGTACTATAAAGCATGCTTATTTATCAACTTATACTTGATACTAATACATTGTAGTATTTAAAAATCAACAATTTAACTTAAAAAACGAAATAAACTGTGGTCTTAAGTACTTTAGTACATATAAATCTATGGGTCTTAATTGCAATTATTCTTGTAATAAAACTTTTATAACTCTTGTTCCTTACAAATCAGTCAACTCCCTATAATTTATTTTATTTTGTATGACAATATTAAATTTTATAAAGCATTTATGATATCAATATTATTTACAGTCCATTGTTTCATAAGAATCTTTAACTTACCTAGTCTATGGGTATTTTTAATATTTTTTGGTAGCATATTTATTATTTTGGGTATTATATAATCTCGGGTTCTCATACCGTATTTATTATTTACTTTTGGAATTACCAATCCTTCATTATGTGTGTATCTAGTATTATAATTGTGTGTTAGCTTATTTCTTTATCTATTGTCCAAAAAGTAAGGCAATGAAAATTTGTTTAAAAATATTCCTTTTGAAGTCATTAAGTTATTAGCCCTATATGTATCGTTGGCATTGAAATGACTACCTGGAATAGATTTGTAATTAGTTACTATTTTAATAAGTATGTTTTGAACACTTTGTATTTTATTTAAATTAGTTTTTGTTGTATTTCCCCAGACAGAAATTCCATATCTTATTAAAGACTCTGCCAACGATAAATAAATGGTTTTTGTTATACGATTAGGTACAAAATATTTTACTTTATGAAGGCGACCAGCAACTGATCTTAACCTATTACATAGTTTACTTATATGTTCGTCCCATTTAAAATTATTATCAATTATTACACCTAAATACTTATATGTTGTTACCTGATCAATATGTTTACAATTACAATTACATTGAATGTTATTGTGAATGCAGTTATAATCATGTGAAATTATGTAGGGTTTAGTTAACGTAATAGTATGGGGAGTTTTTATATGCATCAATTTAGTTTTTTTAGCATTTATTATTAGGCCATAATCATGTGACCATTTAATCAAGTTATTGTAATCATCTTGAAGTAATTTACACGCCACATCAATATTTTCATGCGTCATTACTAGTGCAGTATCGTCAGCATAAATAAAATGCTGAACATTTTTAAAAAGATTTTTAAGCATGGAAACATAAATTAAATACAATACTGGTCCTAAAATTGATCCTTGCGGCACACCCGATTTTATGTATTTTATATCACTAAATGTATTGTTTATTTTAACTATGCATCTACGATCACTTAAATAATTTTTGAAAAATAGCAATAATTTACCAGTAATCCCAATTAATTCTAGATACTCTAATAATTTTTCGTGATCGATGGTATCAAAGGCCTTAGAATAGTCTATGAAAATAACAAGAACATGTTTTCTTTTGTCCAGTGCGTCATTCACTAGATTTCCAAAATCTTGTAGAAGTGTCTCGGTTCCCTTATTTTCTTGATATCCGTATTGGGATGGATCCACAATGTTATTTTTTTCTATGTATTTTTTTAATTGGTTACACACATACTTTTCCAGAATTTTTTCAATAGCTGGTAAAATGCTTATTGGTCTATAATTATTCAAGTCATAGTGTTGTCCACCCTTATAGATTGGTCTTAATATTGCAGTTTTTAGTTCTTGAGGTATGTATCCTTCCTCTATAATTTTGTTGATGAGATGAGTAATAATGGGGCCAATTTTCTCAACATTTTTTTTCAAATCATGCATCCTAATGTTGTCTATACCCGGTGATTTTGAGTTTTTCATGTTTTTAATAATGTTTATAATATCGCTGTTGTTTGCAGATCGAAGGAACATAGAGGTATTTCCAGTTACATTAATAAGATCAATATGATGCATCGTTTTATGATTACATATGTGAAGAGTTTTGTACACTTTATCAGAAAAATTTTCATTAAATTTCTCCAGTATTGTGTCTAATTGATTGTTTTTTAAAATATATTTTTGTACAACTTCATCACAACTATTTTTAGTTTTTCTTCCTAAGATAATATTTATTTTATTCCAAGTTTTTTTGATGTCACCAAAGCAGCTATTAAATTTATCTTTATAAAAGTTTGTTTTAGCATTTAATATAAGTTTATTAAGCTCATTTCTAAATCTTTTATATTCTATTTCATATGTTTGATTAGAGGGGGTATTTTTCCATTTTTTAAATAATGCATCCCTTTTTTTAATCTCTTTTAAAAGATCATCTGTCATCCATAAGTTCATTGAACATGGTCTCTTTTTAACTGGTTTCTTTTCTGTAATTTTGCATTTGGTATAAATTTCTTTAAAGGTTTCTTTTATCATATTATATAATGCATTTACTGAGTTCTCAACTAACATACTATTCCAATCAACTTCTTGAATTAGACGAGAGCATTTATTTTCAGAAATCACATGATTGTCATTAACCTCTACGTCTTGTAGCTGATTTTTAGATTTTTTAGTTTCAAAAGTTACTTTAATTGCAACCATATAGTGATCTGCTATTGCACATTCACTAACACAAGTAATTAAATTATCACTCGAGTGTATATTTTTACCAACCCTCCTTACGAAAATATGATCAATACATGATATTGTTTTTCTTCCAGCTACCATCACTTCTCTCGTGACGTCATTAATACATTTCACAAACTGATTGTTAATAAGCATATTTTCATAATTCATCACAATATTCTCCTGGTCAGATAATAAGTTAATATTTATGTCTCCCATTATAATATATATACGACTATAATATATATTTAACTTTGACAGACGTACTATTTTTGCTCTCGTTTAAAAAATAATTTTAACGTGTTGAAACTGTTCACAAAGTGAAGTAGAGCAATCAAACTATAGAAGAAAACGTCGCGCATCTTTTAATTATACTTAATATTACTGTACGATTCACATAAGGTACGCATTTTCGTTTTCAATTTATACCTATTTACACATCATACTTGATTTGAGTAATTCAACTAATCAACAACAATACTGCAACTATAATAAACGGGTAGAATAATTATTTATTACTACTCTAATCAAAATATATACTAATTTTTTCTCGCTTTGACTGTGATATCCCGTGGCTGATTTTGTTAAAACGGCAGTTATTTCACGCTGATCGGGAAGCCTGAGTTCGATCCCAGCACGAGTCACATCGAAATAATATATTTTTTTCACATTACCTATACATACACTAATTTGAACATGCAACCCAAGACTCGAACCAGATCTCAGAAAGACAAAATCATGACACCACCGACATCTAACGGAAACAATTCAAAGCAAGAGTCATCTGTAGTACAAAGTTCAATTTACAACAGGATCTCAAGAAATTCCATTCCACCTAGCGAAGGTAACTCAAAGCAAAATAATGTACCTAGTTCAAGGAATAATGATGGACTGGATGATGACTCATTGAAGGAATACCTATCTAGCTTACATTGTAATTTCAATGAAGTTAAGAAGCAACTAGAACTGCAGAATCAGAATTTAACATACAAGTTGAATGAATTATCAATGAAGCTATCTTTGATTGACAAACTTGTGGCAGAGAATACTTTGTTGAAGGAGAAAATTAACAACTTAGAACACAGAGTTGATAGACTGGAGAGCAGTAATACTGGAGGTGACATGGCAGGTATGGACTCGATTGCAAACGAAATCGAAGAGAGAAGCAGGAGAAGAAGGAACATCATAGTATGCGGCGTAGTGGAGAGTTCGCAGTTAAGTAGGGAGGAGGTTATACGTGATGATAGGAATAGGATTTGTAATTTATTAAGAGAGGTAGATCAGTCGGTAGCTATCAATGATTTGATGTGCTTTAGGCTGGGAAGAAGGAATTCTAACAAACCTCGTCCCATTAAAGTTATTCTTAAGCATCAAGGTCAGGTCAGGGAAATTATGAAAAATAGAATGAAAATTTCAAGGGGTGTTGTGATTTATCACGACCAAACAATTATTCAGCGCAATCAGTATATGAAACTAAAAGAGGAATTAGGTGCAAGGGTCCAGAACGGAGAAAAAAACCTGATAATTAAATTTATTAAGGGAATTCCCAAAATAGTTCATAATAACAATTTAAAAAACTTGAATTCTACTACCAGAACATCAGGGGCGTAAAATCTAAGCTAAGCCAATTGCGCCAGTCTCTCCCGTTTGTTAACTATGATATTATATTGTTTACAGAGACTTGGCTGGACCCTTCCATTTGTTCTTCAGAGTTAGGTTTTACAAATTATAATGTATACAGATTCGATCGAAACTCACAAACGAGTAGCAAATCGAGAGGTGGTGGAGTTTTAATCGGAATTAAAAAATCTTTAGTTAGTAAAAAAATACACTCGAAAAATGTAAATATTGAACAAATCTTTGTTCATGTGAAACTCCCTCACGAATCAATTATTTTGGGATGTGCATATATTCCACCCAACTCCGATATTAATCTATATAAAAGCTATCACGAGGAGATTGAGTACTTGAAAACTAAGCACAAAAATCATAAATTTGTTTTAACAGGTGACTTCAACTTGCCAGATTGCGAATGGGAGACGCTCAATGAGATTGATGATAATCATTATTCTGCTGAACTGCAAATCTCCAATAATTTAAAAAATGAAAAGGCTGCAGAATTGGTTGATATGGCCAACTTTTGTGGCCTTCTACAGATGAATAACATAACAAATAGTCACGGGAGAACTCTCGATTTAGTTTTCTCGTCGGATTCTGGTATTACAGTTGATAAGTCTACCTCGTCTTTGCTCCCGGTGGATGCCTACCATCCCCCTCTCGATATTGTTTTACTGTCTAAATTAAATGTTTCAGAAAATAAATTGGTTGTTAAACGTAACTTTCACAGAGCTGATTATCCTGCAATTAACGCATTTTTGAAAAATATGGAATATAATTATTTAAATGATGAAAATGATCTGAATACAATGACTGAACACTATTATGCTAGTTTGAGGCTATGTATTGATACTCATGTACCTGAAATATCGGTTAAGCCTTCGAAATATCCAATTTGGTTTAGTTCTGAGTTAAAAGATATTGTTCATCAGAAAAAAATAGCACATAAGAAGTTTAAAGAAACATCAGATATAGATGACTACAATATTTTTTCTGATTTACGTTCTCAGTGTTCTTCTTTATCCAAAAATTGTTATAAGCTACATATAGATTCTATTGAAAGTAATTTACCCAGGGATTCTCAGGATCTGTGGAAGTTTGTAAACAATATGAGGAAGGATCGAGTCGAGATACCGTCCACTCTTTTCTTTAACAATCAGCATTCTGATTCACCACAAAGCGCGGTCAATCTTTTGGCTTCCTTTTTTCAAGATGTTTATGATAAACCGACTGAATCTGCTGACTTCGATTTTTCCTCTGACAAAATAATCGATTTGCCCAACATCACTATTTCTATTGACGAAGTCAAGGATGCGATTCTTGCGTTGGACGCTTCAAAGGTAGCTGGTCCAGATGGTATTCCCAATGTGTTCATTAAGAACTGTATGGAAATTTTTGCTGGTCACTTACATATTATTTTCTCATTATCATTGAAATTGGGAATTTTTCCTAATATTTGGAAAGAGGGCTATATATGTCCAATATTTAAAAAAGGAGACAATACACAAGTGACTAGCTACAGACCTGTGTGCATACTGTCGGCAATTCCCAAACTCTTCGAGTCAATTATTGTTCGGAAAATAAGCAGTTCTATTAACAATGTAATTACTTCTATACAACATGGTTTTATACCTAAAAAGTCTACTCTCACTAACTTAACTGTTTACCAGAATCATATCGTCAATCGTTTGTCAAAGAGAGGTCGAGTCGATTCCATATATACAGATTTTTCTAAAGCTTTTGACAAAGTGCCACATGACCGGCTATTGTCAAAGCTATTTGGGTATGGAATCGGCGGTACTTTCTATCATTGGCTGGAAAGTTACCTCACAGGGCGAACTCATAAAGTGAAGATTGGGAGTTGTATATCTGATACAGTCTATGCATACAGTGGTGTGCCGCAGGGATCGCATCTGGGACCGATCTTGTTCAATTTATTTGTGAATGACATAGTTGAGATCTTCAGAGACATAGAGGTTTTACTGTTTGCGGATGACCTGAAGCTTTATAAATCTATTAACAGTTTGGAAGACTGCATTATTATACAAAATAATCTGGATTTGTTAAATGACTGGTGCATACAAAATAAGCTAAACCTAAATGCAGCGAAGTGCCAGGTTGTCCGCTTTCATAGAACTAGATCTCAGATAACTTATGAATATTCAATTGATAGTGTTGTTCTCCAATGTGTCTCAAACATTAAAGATCTGGGAATCACTTTCTCTGAAGATCTAACTTATAACATACATATAGAGGAAACTGTCAGCAAGGCAATGAGATGTCTTGGCTTTGTATTTAGATTAGCATCTGACCTGCGGTTGATTCAGTCCTATAGGCTACTTTTTGTATCCCTTGTGAGACCTCTCTTAGAATACAATACAACTATATGGTCTCCTAATTATGCCATCCACAATAATAGTGTGGAGAGGGTGCAGAGGAAGTTTTTGAGACTGATAAACTACAAAAAAGGAATTCCGGTTGAAAACATAGATTATCCTGCACTAATGGACGAACTTGGTCTCCTCACCTTGCAAAACCGAAGGATACTGTTTGATATGTGTTTTATGCATAAAATACTGAATGGTGCCATTGACTGCCCGGAATTGGTAGAATTAATAAAATTCAGCATTCCTGCCAGGTCGACCAGACAAACTGTGACGTTTCACGAACCTAATACTCGGAACAATTATGTTTATCATTCACCACTGATCAGAATTCACAGACTGGGGAATCTGGTAGGAAATTGCGCTGATATTTTTGCTGACAGTTTCCAGAAATTTAAAACTGACATTATTAAATACTTGAAATTACATAACTGACATAGGGCAATCGAAGTTTGCGACCTAATTTTCAAATTAAACTATTGTAATGAATTTTTATCAATTGGACCCATAATATAGTTGTTTCTTTGACTTTATTTGATCAATACATTTGTTGACTGTAGAATTTACTTTCTTAACGCTGTTTAAATATTTAATTTTGTTTTTATATATATAATCAGTTATATTAGCCTTACTTTTTAGTAATTTACATTTATAATCTTTTTAAAATTATCTTGATGATTTCTTTTATGTCATAATATTTTATTGCTAGTGCCGAATTAATGATTATTTTATTTAGACCTATCACTCAGATTTATAATTTTACAATTTAATAGTTTAATAATCTGATAATTTAATAATTTAACAATTTAATAATTTGATAATTTAATAATTTGATGGTTTAATGATTTAACAATTTAATAATTTGATAATTTGATAATTTAATAATTTAATAATTTGATAATTTAATAATTTAATAACTTAATAATTTGATAATTCTATAATTCAATAATTTAATAGTTTAATAATTTTATGGTTTAATAATTAAATGGTTAATGTTAAATAATTTATAATTTATTGATAATTTATTATTTAGAGAACATTATCGATTATGTTACCTTAAATATTGTTTTTTTTTCTGTTGTACTTGTTTTGTTAATGTAAATTCTTTTTAACTCTGACCTTGATGTGTAATTTTATAAACTTTGACTTGTGTATATGTGAATTGGTAATGTGTAATAGTATGCTTTTGTACTCTGTCTCATAATTTCAACATGTAAAAGGCTCACGCCGTATATAATTGTAAAAAAAAAAAAAAAAATAAAAAAAAAATTATCAATACATTTTCATTGTCTTTCATATTACTAGTCAATATATTATTTAATTCATTTATATAATGATTTTTATTTAAATTAGGAGGTCTATAAATAGCCAATAAATAGAAATGGAAATCATCAAGTGTTATCTTACCACACACCATTTCACTATATTCACTATCACACTCAATTTGTTCAAATTCAAAAATAGATTTAATAAACACCATTACACCACCACCTTGTCTATTTGTTCTGCAGAAACAATAAGATTCAAATCCTTCTATTTTATTTATTTATTTATTTATTTATTCTTTTTGCACATCATCATTACATAACAGTGTTAAAAAAATAATATAAAATTTTAGAAACTAGGATCTATATATAGATCTTTACTAAAATAATCTGTTGATGTTTCAGTCAATACGAGCAAATCTATATTATCTATATAGTCTTTCATCTGTGTAATTAAATGATCCCAATATTTGTTAATTGATCTTATATTAATATACACAGCTGTAATATCTCCATGTTTACATGGGTTCAGTTGAGAGATCCAGTCTTGTAAATTTTCTTCTCTCGTGTATAATACTTCATGATCTAACTCGATGAAGTCTTGATCCATAATATATTGTTGCTTTTACGTTCTATACCATTCTCTTAAATATTCTAATAGTTGATTTTTTGTTTGATAAAAAATCAATAAGCAAATAAAAGAAGCAGTATATCTATACTAATATATACTACATACTACATACATACAAACATTTAAATACATTCTACACAAATATACACAGGCACTCGCAGCCAATACAATTTACATCCAGGCCCACGGTACTCCACACTATATACATACATCTACACTTTGTATGAATATACAATATCAATACCGTACTTATAGTATACATAGGTATATGTACATATTGGCAAAATAATAATATTCCACATTGTCCTATCTGACGCACCGTTGACGTGATTATATAAAACTAGAGGTAGTAATAAAATCAAAAACACAAATTAAACAACATACTAGAGATGCAATGTATATTAGTCAACTATTCGGTATTCTGTCTATTTAGAAACATTTATATTATTCGACCAAATACCGAATATTGAATGTAAAACTGGATGGAACTAATAGCTTCTAGATCAGTGGTTCTTAACCTGGGTTCGATGAGTCAGTCTTGGAGGTTCGGTGAAAATCATTTTTAAGGCAAGATAGTTTTGCGAGTTGGAAAAAGGGAAAAATACTCCGATAATTCCTTCAAACCGCCATCACAAGTTTGAAAAACAATGTTGCCAGTTTATTCTAACAATCCAAATATTACATCTGGCAACACTAAACTTAGTAATGTTTTGATCTTTGTTTTTTTTTCTAATTTTGTACACCTATGTATAAATGATGGTATGAACATGTTACAAATGATGCTGTGCGCCGGCGCACCCAGCAGAGACCTGTAATCTCCGTAATACAAGAGAGACGATGGTCCTGGCTGGGACATGTTTTGAGAATGCCCAATGATGGTTGGCCAAAAAGAGCACTGTTCTTCCGTCCGCAGGGGTTCCGTAGGCCCGGGCGTCCCTCTTTCACAATACACCGTTCCTATGACAACGATATCAGAGCGCAAGGAATGTCGTGGGAAGAGGTCACGCAATTGGCACAGAGACGCTCTGAATGGAGGAGGCTGGTTTCTACCCTGTGCTCCCGAGAGGAGCGTTGAGGGCGATGATGATGTATAAATATATACCATGTATTGAATTTGTAAAAATGTAATTTTATTTTTCAAATTAGGAGGGGTCCGGTGAATGCATATGTAACTGATGTGGTTCGGTACCCCCAAAAAGGTTAAGAACCACTGTTCTAGATTATTGCTTTTTCATTATTAGCTGCAGATGCATAGTTTTGTAAATACTCAAATATCTAATTGACTAATTTAAGTTGATATGGAGTGAAACAACATTATTATTGTTGTTATTTTTTTTTTTTTTTCATTTATTTTCCATAAATATAACAATAAAACAACTAACTACTACTACAAAAAAAATTGCTACTAACTAAACATCATATCTTAAACACATTCTTTTGACAATAGAAAAATGGAATTTACTGCGGAATGTTAATGTGGAACTTTGAAAAAATGTACCGCGCTGCAAGTTTAGTATATAATTATGTCTAAGATGTATCAACACGAAGATGCGCGGTCGGGAGTACCGCACGCTCTCACCATTGTTTTGCCGAATAATCGGTTATTGCATAATATTCTGTATTCGGTCAAATATACCATTCGTTGCATCTCTAAAATATACATAAAAGTTAAAGCTAAAAAAGTCTTCAGACCACGTACATGGAGCAACGATCGTCAATCATGTTTATATAATTTACTGATTTATGTTTCACTTCATAAATACATAAGGCTATGCCACAATAATGTCTAAAGCTTTCACCAACAAATTAGCATCATCAGGGTTAAGTATTAAACATAAACAAAAAGCGAAACAGTTATCTATTCAGGCATGTATACAATCATTAATATATGTCAACTGAGTATGTTCTGGTGCTAAGGAGGAGTTTATTAACTTATGAGTTCGTCGGTAGCCTGGTGGTAGTGTGTCGGTCTCGTGAACATGGGGTACGTGGTTCGACACCAGGTGCCGGCAAACTCCCCTTTCACGACACAAGCTTTTAGTAGCTTACTGTGAAAGGTGTATACGGTTGTATTTGGGTTTATAACAAAAACCAAGGGTTTTTGTTATTATTATTATTATTATTATTATTATTATTCTCTTTAAATTTCCTTTGCACATCATTACAGCTTTAGGCCAATGCGATGTGCAAAGAGATACAATTTATACATAGCAACACAATATTGACAATATTTAAAACAAAAACAAACAAGTAAACAAAAGATCACCACAGAATGCTCGTTGCCTCAATTAAGGCAACGAACTCTCTGTAGGACAGAGAAAATATGTCACAGTTCTGAGCCAACAAATTAAAAAATACCATTGCTCTGTTGGCCGGAGAATTCATCGCCAAATTCGTTCTTCCATGGGTAGGATAGAACAACAAATGCCCCCGCGATCTATTGTAGGAGTGTGGTACGTAAAATGACAGCTCTGTCAAAATCATTGGATTATGAATTATTCCATTCAACAATTTTAAAAAATGTTTTAGTAAGAAAAATGTTCTTCTCCTCTCAAGTGTATCATAACTCAAACATCCAGCGACAAACAATGAAGGATACAGAAATGGGTAACATCCATACGTTCGATAATACAGATGTCTTAAAAATTTCTTTTGAACCTTTTCAAGCATTAGAGTATAATTATCTGCTTTCGTGCGGATTCCACACAATTGAATTCGACTCGAGAATACTCCTATATATACTCGTTATATACTCGCCCTCTGTACATTGAATTGTATAAATGATATTTTCTATGTAAATTTGTATTATTGTAAACAATGTACAGTGAAGAATAAAATAAATAAATAAATAACCCCAAATACAACCTTATACAACCTTCACAGTAAGCTAAAAGCTTGTGTGGTGAAGGAGAATTTGCTGGCACCTGGGATCAAACCGCAAACCTCATTTTCATGAGGCCTAGACTCTACCTCTAGGCTACTGACGAAGTCGTTTTTTAAATTTTGTCGAACATTATTTTATAATTTAAAATTTTAAGGTAGATATTTATGATTTTTCAATTATATTGAACTTACTTTATAAATTTTATTGTAATTTATTTTATGATACTTCGAATTTATTGGTGTAAAAAAACACAAAAGTTCTCTTATAGAGTTTCGACAGAAAGGCGCTGGTTTTAAATTTTCAGAATTGTTTGATACGTAGTTTCAAATTCAAATACCAAAATAATTATTTGGCAAGGGGAGTGGAGAGGGACGGGGGATGTGGATATTTTGCATGTTTACTAATTTACCAAAATGCGAAATAGAGAAAATCTTGAATTTAGGATACTCCTTCACTATATAACAAATTTCTACTAAGAAATTTCAATAATATAGTCGTACATAACAACTATTTAGGGAAATTCTACAAACATTCCTTTAAATTAAAACGTCCTTGAAATAATAGCAACTGCTTAGTAGATACTTACATAATGTGTATGTATTGATTTTTAAATCGACATATTAATTGTGTTTTTTTATGTTGTATTTTTTTTTATTTGATTGTTAACATGTCACCTTTATCCTTATAAGGCCGTTAATATACCTATGTAAAAAATAAAAATAATTAAATAGTTGACAATACTCTCCGACAAATTGTTAGCAATAGAATAATGTGGAAATGTAATCACTGAGAATAATGAATGACTGGTGAACAGTTGCCAGATAGGAGAAGAAAGAATTAATGCAAGAGGAGGAATGTTTTGGACTGAATGTGTAGAAACAAGTTGCTAAACTATTTTCAACGTGTGATGATCACTCGCAACAAATTCTTAAAGACGGTCGCTTGTTAAATAAAAAAAAAGTAAGCATGCATGTATGAGAGAAATTGTAGGCATAAATTTGGAGAAACCAAAAGGCGTACTTAAGGAACATGTCTTTTCTTTTTCCGAGAAAGTTCTCGTAGTCGAAACTTAACCACGAGGATAACATTCTCAAAGACAGTCGCATTTTGAATAAAAGGAATCGGCGTGCATGTATGAGGAACTGAATGAATGAAGAGGAAGCGAAAGAAGTATGTAAGGATAGATCAACATGGCGTTCTGTTCTCTCTGCCTACCCCACCTGGGACGCAGCGTAAGGGTATAGTATAGTATTCAAGGATGGATAAATTCTCTTAAAAATAAAGTATTCGTCCTCTTAACACACCTAATGTGGTGTTCTCACTTTGGCGAATATCGCCAGAGCACCAAAATATCCCCAGCCATTTGAACCGTGTGAACAAAATGACAGCTAGTCTGAAACGATAAAAACCAGTAGAAACGATATCGTCTCGAGTTAACCACCTTCCAACTTTCTCGCCCGATTGAACGATTTGCGCATGCGCAGATGTGCGCGGCGTTCGTATCTATGGTAAAAGCTTTATAACCTATAAATTTTATAATGTTTCCCGCTTCATGACAGCTGCTATCTTTGTTGTTGGTTTGTTTCCTTAATTGAAATGCGCCTTATAACCTCTACTATAACATTTTCGACTAAAAATAAATACTTCGTGATCTCCATCTCGAGGTCCGCCATTTTGAAAACAGTGTCAAAATCAAAGCGCATCTGACAGATCGTTTCTATATCGGTGGACTGTGTGAACAGGTGTGACGATCAATGGATATCCGGCGAATTTTGTTTTTTCGCCTGGCGATATATTTTGAAATTCGCCTGGCGATGATATTCGCCAAATGTGAACACCCCATAAGATACGAACGTGCCCACGAGAGTGGAGTACATACTAGTGATGTATCGAATGTGTGATTTTGGATATTCGCAAATGCGAATATTTGTTGTAGACATTCGCAAATGCGAATAGCGAATATTGACTTGCTTGAATTTTTACAATTGCTGAAACATCCAAATTTTAACCCCCCCCCCCCCCCCGTCACCGAAATATCTAAAAAGTATAGGTTTTAAAATATTTCAAAACTCCTCGGTTTTCTTGAAGAATATTTTCATGCAGTGCCTTTTTCTACAATGTATCCGGTACTTTTACCGAATATCCGATACTTTATTACCAATTTTATTTTCCCAAAAGATTCGCATACTTTTTGCGAATACGGATATTCGTTACATCCCTAGTATACGCCTATATTATTATTCAAAGATAGGTAGGTAGGTACTAGTCAAATTTGAAAATATTCTTGTTTTTAATGATATTTTTGTGTTTTTTTTTTTACAGGAAATGGATCAATGCAGACAACTTTTATGTTTATCGTTATTCTAATAGTTATTCTTGTCATCATGCTGGTAGTAGCCTTTTTAAAATATAAAAATAGAATCTTGGAGAGATTTCAAGGTAAGTAAGAAATATGAAAAGTAAAAATACTGTTTTACTAATTTAGAGTTTTACTCGAAAGACACCTCAATTGCACAATCAACAAATTGTGCAAATTGCCATAAGTAGGAAACACAAAAGGTGTTTCAAAGGAGTTGTTCGTTTTGGCTACTCAGTAATAATTATTATATTATAAGTATGCCAATAATATGAGTTCTAGGTTTTAATCAACATTTTACTTTTTTAGTTTAGATTTTTGTAAGTTGAAACATTTTTGTGATTCTCTGTCCAATCAAAATTTAACCTTTACAAGTCCACATAAACTTTATAATATCTGAAACGAAATTCGTTACATCTTATTGTTTTACTAATAATGTCGTGTGTTCGTCTTTCAGGAGATTTCAAATCATCTAGACACCTAGCTTTAGGTGTCAGGGAATCAGAGTGCTCATCCATTGTGCACGAAGAGAGGAACCCTGATGTTGTTCCTCTCAAAAAAGGTAAGAAATATTTAGTTTAATTCTTCTTTTTTAATTTCTATGTCAGGTCCCACCCCCCCCCCCCTCCACCCATAATTCTGGCGTAACCACAATTTAGAAAAAATAAACCTATTCAGTTTCCTTGAAGTAAAGACATCGGACTGAAAAATGCCTCTCTAGATTTGGCTGGTTGGCCTGAGTCAATAACACATTTTGACGTCATGTTTTCGTTCTGTTAACGTTCGAGTACAGACGAAGTTGCAAGCAAGTATCAATTTCGTTGCTGATACACAATAGTTACGAAAATTAACACTTTGGCGCAACATCGTCTACATTTAAACGCTAACGGAACGAAAACGTAACGTGAAAATGTGTTATTGACTCAGGCCTCAGGCCTGCCCAATGAATTCAAGCCCGCCAGTAAGGACAAATTTGGTGTTAATATGCGGATGAATAGGAGTTCACAACTCCTGAGATATCCGGGTTGAGGCAGGTCTCTCTTCAATGTCTTGCTGTATATAATCTGCTCTGAGACAGTGTCACGATTGATTACAAAATGAGTAAACCCAGCAATGAACATTCTAACAAACCACAATTAATGAATATTTATTATGATTTTCTTGAAGATTTCCAATTTAATTATTTAGTCGAAGATGTGTATAAGAAAGTAAGTAGGTACATATGTCGAGACAACCGGAATGCACATAATGCATACTATTGAACGAAAGTTAACTTTGAAAGTTTTACCTCTGTACCTACTCATAACCTTATGCAACTTTGAAAACAAATAAACAAGCCAGCTTTCCTATTTCTCTTTAGTTTATTGGCTACTATTATAATAAAACTTTATTTTAAAAACTCTTATATCAGGTTTTGATATAATGCAGCTTATACACTAAACAATAATTATTTCTGTCTGTGTATTAATAAAGCCATTGGATTGTTGCGATTTGAAAACCAATTAATAAATAATTTGAAATTGACTTTAATCTCCACTAAAAGCAACCAATAAAATACGTTCGTTCATTATTCTTCTAGAGCCGCGTGGGTTTACGGCTGTAATGATTTCGGAAAATTAATCATACTGTTTATACACATATAATAAATTAACATTCAATATTTATTTTATGTTATATTCAAATGTATAATCTAATATTATTTTGTTAAATAAACGTGATATGAAATAATAATAATATGTCTTATCAAAGGATTCCATATTCATATTATATTATTAGTATTGATATTTATTTTTCTAATCATCTTAGACCAAAATGGAACAGTGCAAATGAGAGCTGAAGAAGAGTGGGAAGTGTCAGCGAGGAGTCCCAGACTTCAAGAATCTACTTCTCCTGGTAGAGAGGTATGTAAAATAATATCTTTCATATTCTCTTAAATATCTATTAAAAAAAATTATAAACTTTTAATGTGCAAAAAATGTGTGTGTAATATTTTCAATTAGAAAGTAAAGGTTCATAGTCAAAATATCGGATTGCATATATTTGTTCACAGATGCCAGAAGCCATAGGAACTTGGTCTATAAGGACTCAACATGGTAGAGAAGTGGTAACGTCTTGCACACCACTTCCGTTGACACAAGAAAGCTGTGTATAAACATATATACCATACATAGACAATAAATATTAATTTTAATTTATGTATAATATTATAATTATCTTTCTATAGTTATTTTATGAGGGACCCAACTGTACATTATTATAAGCCATAAATCATAAATAACTGCCCTATTTTTTTAATAATCTGGTGTGAGTGGCTTTGTCGGAGAGTGTTTTGTAACCAAACGTTTCATCATTTGTGATCATCTTCATGAATAAGGATGTTCACAATGGATGAGTTCACAACTATCTTCTAAATCCTCTCTCTTACAGATTGACAATTTCCTTACAAGACGAAATACATCTCTTTTAATAAATAACATATAGTAGAAGTTAATATGTGTTTTAAAATTTCGACACGAAATTCTACTACCAAAACTCCGACACAGTGAATAGTATTCTCAATATTAGGTTTGATGAAAATAAAAAAAATTGTAATAAATGTACCTAAAGAAATAATAAATGATTGAGTAGCTTTGAAAGCTAAATTTACGACTTATAATAATGTGAAGTTAGGCACCTCACTATGTTAAATACTCATGAGCTTTTAATATTATTATACCTGTTACTTCATATTTTTTCTATGAACCCTATTTCTAAAAAAAATCTTCATGAAAATAAAAAATGACTATAATATTTTATTTAAACGTGGCCATTTGTTTTGACATATCCAATTTCGACCATTTTTTTCGTAATAAAATATGAATGATAGGCTAAGACATTATGTGTGCTATACTTAATAGGTAACATTACACATATTAAAAATATATCATTCTTTGTATTTGAATTTAAATAATATATAATATTATTTTTGATATTTCTTACTATCACATATAATTTTTTTAGCATTCTGTCATTTTAACCGTTTGAGTTATATGTACTAAAATGTGTATAAACATGAATAAAAATCTTACTGAAGCATCTTGTAAAGACCGCTATATTATGAATCTATTCTCTGAACCTGTCAGAAGCAAACGTTAAGAGTTACGTCTAAAGTTTCTTTCTGAAATCCTTTTATTTCTTAAACACAAAACAGTGTAATCTTAAAAGGATTATTATGTTTATCTTTTCTAACATCTAACTATAATATTATTTACTGTTACGAAAGCTTCCATCAGTGAGAAAGTCAGTAAACAAACTGCATACAATAAACATTCTGATCTTCATAAACATCTAGACATATTATATATATAATGAGTTACAATCCATTGGATTGGTCTGCAACGAGTTTTGACTTATTTCTCCACTCCTCCCTATTCTCAGCTAGTCTCTTCAACTCCATATATGAGCCACAGCTCATGTCCCTCTTCAGTTGGTCCATATAGGCGTCTCTCGGTCGACCTCTGCCATTTGTGCCTTCGGTCCTGCCCTCTGCGATTGCGATGAGCAGTCCTGGGTGCCTGATGTTGTGGCCAATCCAATTAGCTCGTTGTTGGCAGATTCTTTTGAGGAGTTGCCTTTTTTCGCCAACCCTGGTTATTATAATATGGATTAAAAGCCTCATCGTTGATCTTTCTTTTTACCCGTCAAATTTTCGATAAAGAATATGACTGTATTCAAATTTTTCCTGTTAGTTTTCGAGTTTCTTTTAAATTTTGCACCCTTATTGAATGACTAACCTTTTATTGGCAAAGAGAGGGTAACTTGTATATTTGTTACGTGCAGTTGATTCGCTGGCTCTCCTCCTGATGGGAAATGCAGTGATAATATGAATGTATTCACGAATGAGTGAACATTCTTTCTGTAAAATACACCAATATTAGAATCATACTCTACCTTAAAAAAACACTGAATATTGAATTTTTAAGATGTGGCAACTGACTTAAGTCTTTCCATACGTAGGCTACTGTCTCACAATAGCTGATTACAAACGTTTTCAATATTAATATGAGTATAATTAATTGTGTTTGTATTGTGTAAAATATTCCCAAGAACGTATCAGAAATCTGCGAACAAATTTATTAATTTTTGTGATGTTTGTCTTTATTTAAAACATATTTGCCGATTTCATATTTTTTACATCGGATATACCTTGCCCCCGACGACCGGTCTATTCATAATGCGTACATTGGACAGGAGCACCACCGCTGTTGGTATTCATGAATTGTGCGTTTCAATACTTCTTCATACGTCTAATCATAATATGCGTACTTGATACATTAAATTGATTTGTTATTATTTTCATAAATCGGTATGATAAATATGAAAAGACAAAAATAAATGCAAACGCTCAAATGGTACACCGATTAAATCTATGTTAAATATTTTCTTCAAATATGACGTTTAATTTGTTAATTAATTTTGTCTAATAATTTCAATTTATTTTTCAATTAAACATCAGAGTTAGTTAGTACACATGTTTTCATACCCTTATATTAAATAAATAGCGACATTAAAATGAAATAGGAAGAACCATGTACGCAACCGGTATTATTATCATACCAATTAATTAATTTTACAATGAATTTTGTACGCAACCGGTATTATTATCATACCTATTAATTAATTTTACAATGAATTTTGTACGCAACCGGTATTATTATCATACCTATTAATTAATTTTACAATGAATTTTGTACGCAACCGGTATTATTATCATACCTATTAATTAATTTTACAATGAATTTTGTACGCAACCGGTATTATTATCATACCTATTAATTAATTTTACAATGAATTTTGTACGCAACCGGTATTATTATCATACCTATTAATTAATTTTACAATGAATTTTGTACGCAACCGGTATTATTATCATACCTATTAATTAATTTTACAATGAATTTTGTACGCAACCGGTATTATTATCATACCTATTAATTAATTTTACAATGAATTTTGTACGCAACCGGTATTATTATCATACCTATTAATTAATTTTACAATGAATTTTATTTTAATAATTTCTAAATAAAAATAATATTTCATGGCAGGAAGTATCATTTTATTTTGAATGAACTTAAAACTGACATAAATTATTTATTTATAACAAAGCGAATAAAGCCGGAGCGAAAATCATAATGTGTTCTAATATTACAGCTGAAAATATTAATTAAAGGCTCTATTCAGTTCATTTTTAATCCATTTACAAACAGGTACACATTTTCGTTAGAATTCGTAAAGATAATTGGCAAAGTATCTCAAGTAATCTGTTCGCTACGTTTTCGTTATAACAGTTAACTTCACACAGGGATTTAATGAAAATAAAAAAAAAAACTGCACATATAAAAGGCAGAAGCAATGCAAAATAAAATCCATCGGCGCTGTTTCTAAATAAACAGAAAAAAAAGAGTTATGGATACTAGCTCCAAAAAAATGTGTAATACATTCTGCGGAAAAGTTATTGAATTATTTGAGTGAACATTTTTAACGGATTTTAACGTTATAATTTTAAAAAATTGGGAATCGTTTATAAGTTTGTGATTTAACGCAATCTTCAACGTTAAGTTATTTTTGATTTATTTATCAAATAAACGGCTTTTGTCTTGTACAATTTATAAACAATAAACATTATGTTATCATAGTCTTCATTTAATGAATAATTAAATTTGAAAATATCTATAAAAACAATAAATATATTGGTATTTTTTTTTCATATTTCATCAAAAATACATTTACAAAGCTGTTTCAATGTACCTGCAGTAAAATCATTTTAATGTCGCGTTAGGCAACTTGTTTGAAACATGTCGAATTTTTTGAAAGCCTACAAGAAACAGTTTGATCTAGCAATTACATATACATTAAACAAAATATTTATAAGAACCAATTTATGATATCGTATTATAAGTTACACAAAAAAATGTATTATTAAATAGGTATTTTTATTTCCATTTTGATTAATGTTATAAATAAAATAAGTTAAATTAACAAAAATATTTATAAATTATGTAGTTTATGAAATAATTTGTTAGTAGGTAGATACCTATGTGTAAAATATATATTGTAAGTAATCAAATAACATCATCTCAGAAATGTATCATGTTTAGATATACAAATAAAAAGTGTGTATTTAAAAATATTAAAATAAAATAGGTACCATACTATTATACCTGTGGCCAAAATACTATTTTAAAAATTGACACAGTTTACTCCTTCATATACGTATACAGAGGATGATTTTTGACACGGTCTTACGTTCGATTCCAATAATCTATCTATCCATTACCATCAGTTAAAATATCTTGTGTGCTACATTATTTTTATACAATCGATTTTCACAGATGGTAACGATAAACAGATTATCGAAACAGACTCGTTCGACTCGCCTATCTAATAAACGTGAAATTAATATTCTTCATAATAATAAATTATGTCTTTACTGATACCTTGTTTGATTTAATGACAGGCTAACATTGTTCTTAAAATGAATCAATTTTTTGTATGAAAAAAATTGTATAAAAATTGTATAAAAGACAGAAATAGGTAGGTATGTAGATATTTCTTTTGAACAATTTTTTTCGAGAATAAGATCGTGGTTTGAAAATCATTACTCTAAGACATAGCTAGTTAAACGAGTCTAAATCATGTGATCGAATTACAAGTATGTCTAGATTTAGACTGCATCAAAAAATATCCTCGTGTATCTATTGAATTCATTTCCAAGTTAGGTGACATTTCTTACTACATTGAGGTAAGGGGACTATTTTTTATATATGAACAAACTCTATCATAATTTACTCGATTGCCAGTATTTTGCCATGAAATAAAACAAGAAGAATAATCACTTGTCGCATTGATCGAAATTTGGAGGTAAATAATATTATGTAAATTATAAGAACAAGTAGGTACTTATAAAACGTTTTATTTTTTTCTATTAAATATATTGCAAATGTAATTTGCGAATGATCAATTTAAATATTTTATTTATTGTGTATAAAAAAAAAACTATTATTTATGAAAATATAATTAAAATTGGTGCTATTAATATAAAACTATGTATCAAAACTAAAAAATCAAAATTATGAGACTCATAATTTTGATCAAATGGTATACCTACCTACCTAATGCATGGCCAAGAGTTACACAATAACATGTCCAAATTGAGGATATTTGCATGTCCATAATATTATTTCATCTTGTTGTGAAATTGAAATTAGAAAATCAACAATGAATAAAACAAGATATTAAAATATAAATGCAAAACCTGGGAGAAAGGGAGAGGGAAAAATCAAAAGACATTCAGAATTAGTGGCATATCTCATTGTTGCTGAATCGCGGTATATTATATGGGTATCGTTTTACGAATACCCTTGAAAGCCTAAATAAAGAATAAAAACCCTTTACTGTACTGGGGACTCCATGTTGCGATTTTACGATTACTCTTGTCTGTTTTGCATTTTCTCTCCCATTCTCTTCTTTTTCTTGGTAGTAAATTAAACTAAGGATAACAACTTTGCTCTCCTCAGATTACTCATCGCTAGTAAGCCATGGCTAAATATTTTTTTATGAGTACGGTTGAAAATAAATAAAGTTTGATAATAATACTGAGATTTGCGTACTTTTTTGTAAAAAATACAAAAAATATTTTATTTTATCTTATGTTTTTTTCTATATTTCCTCAGACATTAGATATTTTTGTTTGTACATTTCTAGCCCATTATTCATGTTTTTTTTTTATTTGTATTTTTTTTTTCAAAAATATACACTAATGACTTATTTCTTCCATTACGGACAATGTGATGTTAAGCTTCAAGTAAGACTCTTTTAAAAATAACGATTTTTTGTTCGCTAACTACGACTTTTTTATTAATTAAAATATTATATTTTAATACTGTAACATTTTTTAAAGTTTTCATTCAACGTAGGCACGCCAAATTCTGTTAAGAATTTTTCTAATTAATTTTAAGTTAATCCCCATTTATTTATTTTTTTATTGGTTATATAAACCCCTATAATTATAACTTATATTACTTATCGCTACCTTAATTCAGAACTATCGTAAGTGTTTTAGGGTAAATTTTCAAAGGGGCAGTTTAAAATATTGTTTTTTGTAATGAAAATAAAAATATTTAAAATAACTATAGCAAATTATGACATGCCTTATTGTTTACGAATATAATTACTTTTATTCATTAAATTATTTCGTATCTCTTATTATTATTTTTTATTGTTTAATTTTTTTTTTTTATTTGAACATAGGAAGGTTTTGCATTAAGGTAACGTAATGTGTATTACCTGATTTTCTATCTATTTATACGACTAACACATCTCCTAAACCATCGACATACAATATAGACCAAAAACTTAGTACTTATTAACTGAATTTGGATTATTTTAACTAAATTAGCTGAATTTGGATGGACCTTGAATCGTTCTGGGGTAAATTGCTTTGTCGGACCTTTTATATTAATCTAAAATACAAATAATTTTATCATCTTTTTATTTATTCAATTTTCCCTGTACACTAATATTAAGTGATTTCACAAGCAAATAATATAATCAATATACAAAGAGCGTATTTATCGCTAAAGCCGGAATCCTTCTCACAAACCCAAACACGACTTAACTCTTAACATGGTGTTTGTTTTGTAAAATAAATCAATCCACAATGAATTAAGAGATTGTAAAAATGTAATATAATTATTTTAAATGATTAGTTAACGATTAATATTATGTTAATCCGTATTTATAATTAACATTTTAATGTGAAACATGAATGTGATGAAAACTATGTATATCTAATGAATAAGTTGTCATAATATGTGTTTTCAATGTAATTTCTGTCTCAAATATGTAAGTATCGAAAACAAAGCTGGACCATAACGGTTAATGGAATAATAAGTCATCAATTTATTGATTTTCTTTAAATAAATGTTGTATTCTTTTTATCTCATTTTTTTGCACTGGAGACCTTTCATCAGTTCTCGGTTTTCTCAATTTAATTATATCTTTAAACTTGTGTTACATTTTATCAAAATGGAATGATTAACTAAGTTAACAAGTTCGATAAGTGATTCATAATGAACTTTTTCAAATCTTGATTTTAGGCGATCAGCGTTGGCAGAAAGGTCAAAGCTATAAGTAAGTTCAAAGATAATAAATATTATATTATAATACACAACGGGGCTACTGTAAAAAAACATAGTAACATACTTGAGATAGTAATAGTTTGGGTGTATTCCTTTACAATACATTTATATTAATACAATAAATATAGGTTTAAAATAAAACACTGTATTAATTTCACTATGAATAATATTTGACTCAGAGGCCTTTCGGGTAGATACTAGTGATGTAACGAATGGGTGATTTTGGATATTCGTGAATGCGAATGCAAATATTTGTTACCGACATTCGCGAATGCAAATAGCGAATATTGACTTGCTTGAATTTCTACAATATTGCTCAAATATAAAAATTTCTACCCCTCCCCCTCCCCCGTCCGCCGAATTTTCAAAATGGTATAGGAATTTAAAATATTTTAAAACTCCTCGGTTTTCTAAAAGAATATTTTCTTGCAGTTCTTTTTCTACAATGTACCGGGTAAGTATGCGGTACTTTTACCGATGATCCGATACTTTATTACCAAAATAATATTCGCAAAACATTCGCATATTTTTTTGCGAATACGAATGCGAATACTTTAAAATATGCTTATTAGAAAGTTATAAGGTGATTTTCTAAAAAAAAACTCACTGATGATGGGTGTCTACCCGAAAGGCCTCTGAGTCAAATATTATTCGTAGTGAAATTAATACAGTGTTTTATTATAAATCTTTTTTTAATTCTGCTGAAATGAACTTTTACAAAGTTACCTATTCCAATTCTTATACAATCACATTTATATTACTGTATATGCCTACTTAATTATCAGTGTTATGCTTTCTATACACGCAAGAAAGCACCGCATTCCTACAAAATGAAAGCTCGAAAATTGTTGTCAGTATAATTTAAAATTGTTATGTCTCAAAATCCTTTACCAAATAAAAAAAAGCGACGGAGGGTTAGATATTTGACAAGTCGGATGTTTTTTTTCAAATTCCTTTACCAATTTTTGTCGACAATGAGCTTTTTTTATCACGAATTCATGACTAATATTAAAAGTTTAATCCCGTCACTGCATATTATATTTATTATTTTTTACGTACTGGTAACATGTAAGAATGTGATAACATCCTTACAACCACTATTTCACTCGGTACGCTTTATTTATTTATAGGACATCTAGATCTCACTGCTTTGAAAGAGAGAATATTTTTGCTTGAATTTGATTAAAAAGTGCAGCCGTGTTTTGTATCATATATTTGAGTTAATAAGATAGAAATATATTGAGTTGTCTGTTTTATAATGATTATGGTATTTGATTAAAATATGAATATAAATGTATAAAATACAATTATTCATAATTATTTATCTGAGATACGGTATAAACATTATATAATTAGAGATAAAATGAATAAAAGTTTTATGAAATACAGATGTTACGGAAGATTTTGTACCTCCCTGATATTAGATCTTCACAAGCAAAAAAACATCGATCTTAGAACAAAGGCTCGATCTCGTTATTTAGCCGACACGGGCAAAAATAATATTTTCCGCCCTTAGTTATTCTAATTTCCGCGAATCGGTATTGTTGGTCGATTTTCCAAATGAGATCCTTTTGATTATATATCAGATTTAGAAATTTGATGATTTCGCCTACACTAATAAATTATATTCGCCCATCGCTAAATTTACTAAAGGATATGAAAATTTAATGAATATTTTATCACGATTTCTAGAATTGATATTCATCACCCCTCAGACATGAATTTTGGCAACCCTCATTTTTGCCGTTATAGGCATTGGCCAGCTCACGTTTTCCTAGTCGGACCCTGCTTAGAAAATTGAAACTGAGAAAAAGCCAAATTTCTATTTTAAATATATTGATATTTGGTTAAGATTCCTTAAACAGTATTTAGAACGTTTTCACTGACTCACTGAGTAGGTATGAAGCCTAGTTAGTTGGAAGATATTGCAATTTAACGAGATTACCTGCCCTTCATTTATTGAATTAATCAGCTGACAATTAAATGATGCTTTGTAATGATTAATGTTGTTATTAATGTACAGTACCAACGCAGTATTATAAACTTTTACATTTTAACATAGTATTTATACAATAAATAAACAACAATGACCAACAAAAGATCCAAAGAAATAACAAGCGAGCAAAGTTATACATAATTAAAAAAATAAATTATCAAAATATACAGTATTCTAATTTGAACCAGAGGCCGAAGTAAGGTGCCCGGAGACTCGTTATTAAGCTTTTACAAGGTGATACCTGAGAATCGCTGATACCAGCGTACCTAATGAAAAGACTTTTCCCTCCCAAATATCTCACTCATAATCTACTCTCTACCAAGGGAGACGGGACAAACACCTTAAATAACGAGTTTGCCTAAATTGAAAAATTATCAAGTAACGAGTACATATTTCATTGTATAAAATACTATATATTATAAAATGTCTCACAACTTTAACGTCTAAGTCAATCATTCCCTATTAAATAAATAAAAAAGCACCTTACTTTTCTGTGTATAGGATAACTCGCCATCGAGTTTCCAAGTATTAGATCGAAAATAGTTATTTTTACAATAAATTAAACATTTTGTACTGTTCAAGGTACCAAATAGATATTCATTTTATCTCTAAACATTTTATGTTTTACCATTTATGTTATATCTATCGACCATATTAATATCTTGTTATCACTTCATATCAAATATGAAATATCATTATTATACAATTGTTACTTCTATTGCATGTTAAGTTAAGTATATATTTGTGTGTCAATTCCTGATAATTATTTTTATGTGATGATTCTACGAATATTAAAATATAGATATACCTTTATGTATAGTAAATAAATAAATAAATATAATACTGACTGTGACAGAGTAGACACTATTTCACTTTTGATATATTTTTTTGTTATTTCAGTTTGACACGGCTCTCCATAATTCACTCGATTTCGATATTTTCTAATTTTACTGTCACCAACCGTATGTAATTATTATACAAGATGCCCTCTTTGTACTTATCAAATAATAAGAGATTTAAGATAAGCTACATCGTTAAGTCGAAATCGTTAAATACCTACACGATTTTTTATGATTATCTGATTTTTATTTTACAACAGAACACTTGAAAAGAGAGGGAGACTTATTTTTTTCTGGGAAATCCACGAATAACAAATAAGAGCGACGTGTCAAACTTTAAATAAAAATATTTTATTTTAAGTAAAGATTGTCCATTCTGCACCAAATAAAAAATTGTTACTATTTGGTGTATTTTATTGAGATGTAATCAATTATACATATTATGTAGGTACGATAAATTAATTAATTATTCGATAAATGTATATTATTATAATAAATAAATGTATTATTATTAATGATAAATTTTATTATGAATGTGAGTTAATTTATGTTATTGTATGTTTACAAAATTTATTAAAATATAAGGTTATCTTTATGTATAGCTATTTATCAAAAAATGTTTTATGTAACGGTGCATTATCGCGTCTCGACGCAACAGCGGGCAGCGACTGCAAGACAATGCTCGATTACGTCACGACGTCCGACGACGATATACTTTTCACAATATTATGTAATTTTCTAAGAAGTGTTATCAAACGAAGTAGCGTTTAAGTGTTGCACAATTATATATTATAATATATCATATACTACTACGTTTAATAATGCGTCAAACAATTTCATAATATTTCAGTGAGCATCGTGACGTCATCGAGTGCTATCCACTGTCATCGCTCGGCGTCTACGGCGAGACGCGGAATCGTACTGAATACCATAATTATATCCATGGCTGAATATTGACAACATGTAACTTACAAAATCTTAAATATTTGTGGAGGTTATGTTTTCACATAATTACAATGTATGTAAAAAAAAACTTCTCTGCATTTATTTTTTTTCATGACGTTGTTTTGATCACAAGATTTTTTTTACACATAATTTAGATTTTTGATTCGGCAATGAGAAGTGCGACCTGTTCTGGATTTTTAAATGTATAATTATATCCAATTAATACACTGACTTGTGAGAGATACTGTTACGAAAAGTCGGTTTCTGGAACAAAAAGGATGAAAGCATTTATTTATTATCTAATATATAAAATTCTCGTATCACTGTGTTTGTTATCATACTCCTGCGAAACGGCTGGACCGATTTTGATGAAATTTTGTGTGCTTATTGGGTAGGTCTGAGAATTGGTCAAAATCAGAATTCTTTTTTTTATACCCCTAAAAGTTAATGGTGGTCCACCCGAATTTTCCATTTTTATTTTTTGAACAATGTTTTTTTTATTTTTTTATGATGAGGCATTAAAAATACATACAGCCCTAAATTTTCCCCTTTCTACCATCAACCACTATTTTTAATAGCGATATTATTAATTCAATCATTTTCAACTCCGGTCGATACATAATATACATATATCTATGGCTAATATATAATGTATATGGGAAAACAACGTTTGTCGGGTCTTTTAAAGGTCTTGAAATCTTTCGAAAAAGATATAAGTATTTTCTGCCCTGAGTGGCTACCGAAGTTGTTGGAAACATTACAACTACAAATAATATGTACAAATATGAATGATGTAAAATTACTCGTGAGATAATATTGTAAGTAGGTATTCGATTGTTGTAAGATAAGTGTTGTCAACATAGAGTCATCTATATAGGTATCTGATTTTATTAACAATCGTGATATTATTACGTTTACTGAATATTGTTTATTTTCTTGAAATTTTATGGTGTTTCTTTATGTATTGATATAATTATAATACCTTGTAATGATACCTATTGTATTAATCAATATTTTGATGTTGAAAATCACAATAAAAATATCTAATTGTTCGCAAACTGTATAATAAAATGAGTTTTATTTCAATAAAAACAATAAATGAAATGTTTGATTTTAATATATATTTCTTTATCCATAGAATCACGCGTGATTGTCTAGGGGGCCTGACCCCCTAGATAAACACGCACTTGGCGATCGACTACAAACGAATTTTCGACAATAATTGCAACAATAACGCATAATTATACGGCACATGTAGGTAGATTGTCGAAAAGTTCGCCAGTAGTCGATCGCTAAGTAGGTACGGTTTGTCTACGGCCCTCAGGTGCTCTTCTCATCTTATTTATTAATTTATTTATTTATTTTGGACAATAAACGGCATTTGCCTTTTACAATACATGACAAATTTACAACATTATACAGTCTTCAAACATCAAAAAATGTATACACTTGAGTTCGTCGGTAGCCTGGAGGTAGAGTCTCGGCCTCGTGAACATGGGATCGGTGGTTCGATCCCAGGTGCCGGCAAACTCCCCTTTCACGACACAAGCTTTTAGTAGCTTACTGTGAAAGGTGTATAAGGTTGTATTTGGATTTATAACAAAACCCAGATATATCTTTTTAAAAAAAAATAAAACAAATCACACCATAACAGAACAAAATCAATAATCATCTGAATTTAAATGCATTTTATGGTGTTTTTGTTTTAACTATTTTGTTTTTAACTTTGACGATTTTTTAAAACCCTTTAGGTAAATTTAGGATTTTCACTGGTCCACCATTGGATTTTGTAAATTGTTATCATGTACTTTAATATTGATTGTCTGATCCTGTGTACATTGTAATAATAAAAAAAATAGCATTGTGAAATTTCCCAAAAGTGGAGTTGCCAGCTGACCAATCGTACGTTATGGAAATATTGGTTTGTATAGTGCCCCAAAAATAAATTGTTCAGAATGAGTGGCATGTTAATATTTATATTGTTGATTGGTTTGGTATATTGGTATTATTGTCGCTTGTTGTTGTTTTCTATGTTTTCTTTTTGTGACATTTGGTATTGTGTTTTCTCTGTCTCAAACTTTTCATGTGACGGATATGTGTACCTACTTCCAATTGTTTGTTGAATGAATTAAGATTGTTACCGTGAATTTTGACTGTTTTGTCTGTGAATTATTTATTGTTAATTTTAACGTTTGACTAATTTTTTATTGATTTGAACGTTCGACTAATATTGCGAATTTCTTCATTTATTGATTGTTGGCAGTTATCTTGCATTTTATATATTTAAATTGCTTTGTTTACTTTTTTAATTAGTGTTTATATCATTTTATATATTTTAATTGTTTTGAAATCTTTTTTATGCAGTATGAATCATTGACTGTTGAATTGCAAGTTAGTTTTATTGGTTTATTGTATTCATGCGTGTTTTTTTATTTAATACTGTGTTGGTACTTTCTTACATATTATATACTTTTTTAATTTTTTGATACCATGTAATTGATTTTTTATTTTTATAAAAGCTTTAAGCTGTATATTTGTGCATAAATAAATAAATGTCTTATCACTGCTGAATAAAAAATATTAAATGTCTTGTATGTGATGTTCTACAAATAGATACCTGCTATGAAAACTTGTTCTTGAAACTTCCAGGGGTAAGTGGTGGGAACGCCTCCTTTAATGTTTTAAATACCCGCCTTTTGTAGGTCGCTGGAAAACAAGAAGGAGGAATTGATGAGTAAGTATAAAATGTCTTCCACTATTAATCACTGGCTTTTTTAGCGTTGTTACCAAATTTCCTTATCTAGGTATGTGGAGCCTTTATCCTTCTGGATCCTGTTCTAAGTTTGAACTTTTAGATACAAAGTTCTTGATATCAACCAACATAATTATCCCTTTAAGAGAGAAATTAAACAGAAAATTTACTGATCTTAGTATATGACCTTGACTTGCACTGCCAGCAATAATGTGATCTATAATGTTAGTAAAAGTGACTCACTTCGAACTTTTTAATTGTGTACCAACAAGTATTATTATTATATTAATTGTCACAGTTATTTTTAAATAATCACAAGATATTGTATCAGACTCTGCTTCTGGTAAAGTAAAAATGAGATAAAACAATAATTTAATTCTCTACGGTCTCTGATAGCTCCCTCAACACTGCCTACCAAGGATATTAAATCAATCACAATTTAATACAGAACTTTTATTATATGTATACAACCATGAAACATTCAAGGCTTTAGAAACAAGTCGAAAGAAGAAATAGAATAGATACAGTGTGAAATTCGGAGAATATAAGACAATGTTGAAAACCCGCTCTAGGGGAATTCCTGGTTTAGAAAAAAATAAACTTTTATACTTTACGACCAAAAAAACACTGGAAAAAACCAGGAGACAAATTTGGAAAATTGTAAGTATTTTAGAAGACTATTATAATTCTTTTATAAACATCGATTTTTGTATTTGTTTATATTAAAAATATTAAGTTTATTTATTATAAGACTTTCTTTTCTATAAGCATTTATCTTCCTAAATCTCTAGGAGACTAAGTAAGTATACATATAAATTTGTGTAACAACAACAAAATTTTTAGGCTCAAGAGTGTTCCAAGTATAACGAGACTAATTGATTACGATTTTCAACGTAGTAGATTTTTTTTTGGAATTCTTTGTGTTTTGTTTTTTTTTATTTAATAGAAAAGCTTGGTTCATAGAAAATATAATAATACAGTACATGATTTTCATCACCTACTAAAATCTTAATACTATATCCAGCACAACATCAATGAAATAATCATAAAAAGAAGAATGTAAGGGAGAAGGGAAGACTTCATTCCAATGCCTATTATTTGTAGTGCGTCTGTTTAATCTTAATGAAAATTATAACATTAATGTAGGTAGGTGTACATAATACTTAAATTATTAGTTAATAATCTAGCATTTTTGTTCTTCTCAGATTTGGGTTTTCTGTGGTTTCCCCATTTCGCAATAAGGTAAATACCGGAGAAAGTAGATATTAAATTTTTCTTAAATTTTTCTCTTGTGAATCCGTCCACAGCGGATCATTTTCCAATAGTTTTTTTATCAATGAATTATAATTACTTTCTTATCAACACGGGCTTTTCCCAACTTTCTTTTGTTCAAATCCTATAAATACCTACTGTTTGTCTCTGTATCTTATTTCACTTTTTACTAATCACCTGATGATGGAGTCGAGAGTCTCCGAATACTAGTACGCGAAGTTAATAAAAGTCATTTGGAAGTTAACTACATATTGTGTTTTTTCAAATTTATCTTATAATACTTAAATCATTTTCATTACTCAAAAATGAAAATCCATGCTTCTTCAAAAATATTTTTATGAAATAATCAACTCTGTGAAAGTTTTGCGTGGTATGAATAAGATTTTTTTAATTAGACAATTTCAACCTAATCTCAATATTGAGAGAAGGATGAAAATGTCAACTGGAAGTTTAATTAAGGAAGATATCACATCAGAAAGAGAAGGTAAAATCTAGAGTTATAATTAACATTTCATTGGCTAATCTCTGAACCTGATTTTTAACGGAAATTTCTTATTATATATATCATAAAATGGTATATAATTAATACACAAACACAACTTTGAAAAACACAAATATTATTAAACAATTTTTTTTTTAAAACACAAAATAAACATTATTTTGTTTCATCTGACAGAAACAGAGAAACGACAATTATATGTTATTTCATTCATCTATTCTTTTTTTGAATGCCGTCTCTATAAGTTGTCAGGATCCATCATAATGAAAAATAATAATTTGAAATGAAATAAAGAAATGGAACAAAAAGATCTTCATTCAAAAATTCAAAATTAAATAATCTATTAATAAGGGAAGTATCTAGATACTTATTTAAAAATAAGAATAATATAACAAAGTGATAACTAAGGTACTGACCTTGCAACTTCAATTTTAGCATTTACAATTATTTTTCTATATATGTAAGAAAGTACCTAGGTCAGTACCTAGTCAGTAATATAGAAAAATAATTGTAAATGCTAAAATTGAAGTTGCATGGTGGTAAAGTTTTGGACATTCAATCTAAAAACCCGGATCCCACTCACTGCCAACTTACTCTATCTGCATAACACAAGCATAATTATTGATTACTGTGAGGTATTTCTATGGCATACTTGGATTTATTTCAAATCGCATACTGCAGCATTAAATTACTGATATTACGGTTGTACATACACAGAATGCAACGTATGCTTTTGATTATGAATACGTCAATATTTTCGACGTATTAAGACTTACAAAAAAGATCAACTTAATGCGTTAAACCCACAAGAACATCATCATATTTTAATGAGGACCATGGAAGCCTATAACAGATACTAATATTCATTTATAGATAAATATTATAATATAAAAATTAATTTATCACTAAATGACCAAAATTATCTACACTCATCCCTCAGATGAATCATCGAAAATTCTTTTGGTATATATGTACAACCTTTTATTGTCTTTTGAAAGTCTACGGGGCTGCACTATACTTAAAGCTTGTAGGCGCTCTACTTATAATATTTGCCAAGCGCTAAGAATAATATTACATAACAGACATCTTGAAGATAGAAGAAGCCCTAGAAGAAACTGGCAAGGGCAGGTGTCAAACTTGTGTGTTGAAAGGCTTGGTTTGGAGTGGCTGGAGGTCCTGGAAGCAGCGGTGGACAGAGATCTCTGGAGGAGGTACCCAGGCGCAATGGGCCCCCGACCCAACTAGGACAAGGGGAAGAAGATAGATAGATAGACATATTATATGTACAATCAGCATATTGTGGAAACTCCGTTTAGTAGATAACAGGAGGGTATCTCGATGCTTATGAATTGACTCAGGCTGGTTTAAGCGCACTTTGAATAGTGATATTCTTATAAATTTCATAAATCTACGCAGATGTGAAATGTCCCGTAAATTGAAAAACTTATACCTGAAATGAATATGCAGAGTCATTTTATACATAGACAAGTGCATGAGATAAGTACTTAGCTCGTGTAAGCTACATTTTATATCAAAACAAGCACATAATAAAGGTAACGGTGATTCTGTATGGCCGAAGTACCCACTCGAACGATATCATGGAGTGTATGAAGTTACTAGAATTACAACACTAATAAAGTCCTACACTGAATAATCTATCTTGGGCCGTAGACAAACTGTACATAGCAATCGACTACTAGCGAACTTTTCGACAATCTACCTACATTTACCGTATAATTATGCGTTGTTGTTGCAGTTATTGTCGAAAATTCGTTTGTAGTCGATCGCCAAGTACGTGTTTGTCTAGGGGTTCTGGTGTTGAGACACAGAAATGCAAATTGAGACAGATGAATATTTTCTACTTTCTACTAATGCGGCTACAATACCATCACGGAATATTCCACAAGTAGGGTTGGCAGCAGATCTGCTTCGTGTAATAAACGTCCAAGTTGTCCTCTCCGTGCCAGCAAAATTATGTACAAAAAGAATAAATAAATGCAAATTGAAACATTCACGATTGGTGATAAACCTCATTACTGAAATTAGGATATAATATGTATTTATTTTTTCCAACACCTACCTTTTACAGGACACTCGAAAACTTAACGAAAAGAGTGAGAAAATATTTTTTGATGGGTGCTCTACGCAACAAACTATATCATAAATATTACAATTCGCTCAAATCATGCTAGCCCCAAAGTAATGTATCAAAAAATATATTATGAACACTAACGTGACAATACATATGTATTTTGTTATACAATGCACCAAACTCATATAAATTTAACACTCAGAACACCCAGGACAATTAAAAAAGACCTGTTTTAATTTTGCTATAACCAGCAAAGTGTCAACCACTCTTGACTAAATCTATGTAAATACAATCTTAATCTAGTCTTGATCTTAATTATACGACACGCAAAAGGACTATAGTCAAAAATACCGCGCCACCGCTACCGCGAGATTGGTATGCACGTATTTTTGACTAATAAAACGTTTTTTGACTAACGTCACTTTACGCGTCGTATAATTAAGGTTAAGATCGTATTTAGATTTTGTCAAGAGTAACCCTACAGGACTGGAACCCGAGACCTCGTAACTTAACGACAAGAGCGCCACACCAGATGTCAGTGCTGTTTATAAAGAAGACGTTTTAATTAATGCACGATTGGTGGATAAATGAACTTTGTATGTAATTTGTGAGATGTTGAGACATGTCCCTTTATATCAAAAGCAAGTAATTTCCCGAATGTTCTGAGCTTATTTGTGATCATATGAACTCTCCAGTTAATTTAATATCTCCATGTGTGATCCGTTATTTTATTACTAGTACCTACTATTATTAATAGAATGTACCACCTAGTAATAATAGCTAGTACGTATCCTAGTTCATTATGTAGAATATTCTAATAATAATAATAACGAGAGGTACGTAGGTATGTAGGTACGGGAAAGTGCTGAGTGAACTGAAAAGCATTATAACGTTTACGGCGTGTAAAAGTTGTTTTCATCTAAAGTGACCTCTTTTGCGACCTTTTCTTGCTAACAATATTACAACGTATTATATTACGATACTAGCTTTAAAACTGACATTACTCAAGATTTTTTTATTGACAAATGTTTCATTCTTTATTTTATTTATTTGTTTTATTTACTCTTTACTGATCACACAATTATAGCAATTAATATATTAAATTAAATACAACAACGAGCAAACCAATTAAGATCCCTTTGTTACCAATTAAATTTTAAACACATTTTTGAGGTACTTTATTAAATAAAAAGATGAAGGAAAAAAGCTAAAATATACATAAAAATGTTAGTTATTGTAAAAAAATTAAAATTTATATTATATATTATTAAACTATTTCTATAACGTCTTAAATATATGTGACAACATTCTATTGTCCTGAGAGGAGCATCGAAGGTGTATATGTTCCAAAAACGATTCTCACAAGATGACTTATGGCCAGCCAGTCACAACAATAAAACAGAACGTTTTCGAACATCTGGATTGGAGAATATTATTAAGCACAATGTATTATTATGCCAAATCTAATCGGGAGAAGTAAGAAAGGCGTACGGATTGGCTCTAGGCTGGCTTAAGTGATCACTTTCGATGATATCCAAAGATAACTTTCGCCAATTCCGTTATTTTAATTGTCACAATATAAGATCCACGATTAGTAAAAATCATATTAGACCTATACGGCTTGTGGAGTCTTTACAATGGTTTAGGAATCTTACGGCGTTTGTGGAAAAATGGGTATCTTGCTGGGAGCTGCTGCATCAGCCGAGTTCAACCTCAACTTATCCAGAACAAAAATATTTACTTTTTTGTAGTCTCTGCCCTTCAAAAACGGGCATTGAAGAAAAGAATATTTCAATTTGGCGATTTTGACCAGACCTGACTCAGTCTTACGTCTTCATGGTGCAAAATATTGCCGTTGACGAGACGTAATGGAACGCTGTTTAGCGATTGTGGTCAGAAACTACGACAAAGGGCCAAAAACACTCTTAACCAAATTTACTTAAGTATATAGGTACCTACGAACGGAATCACATATTATATTAAAGTAGGTAGGTACTCACACGTACAACGATTTTTTTCATTCAATATTTTCAATAACAATCTTGTAAATGTTTACCTTTTATATACCTCCACATTTTTAGGGTAAATATACGGGTGAAAATATCGAACAACTTTAGCAAAATATAAAGTACATATACATCTATTTGTTCTGAGGTCACTAACATTTTGTTTCATTAATATTATACTAAAATATACCCTCACGTCACATCCCAAGTGAGATAGGCAAAAAAATCAAAACTCCATATTAATCTCTTTTTACATAGGTACTTCCTTTGCTCTTCGACATTATTACTCTATAATACAGGATAAACGATGGTCCTGATTGGGGCATGTTTTGAGAATGTGAAGTGATAGTTGGCCGAAAACAACACAGTTCTACAAGCGGTTTCAAAGCCTAAACGTGCCTCTTTCGCCATACATCGTTCCTATAAAAACGATGTCATGAGAAGAAGTGACTGACTGGCGCAGACGCTCTCAATGGTGAAGACTGGCTTCTACCCTGTGCTTCCGAGAGAAGCGGTGAAGTGTGAGATGATGGGAATACAATTACCTATATATTTCCACTTTCCACTGAAGTTTCTGGCATGAAATAGGTCTCACCAAATACTCATTCTTTTTTCAGTTTTTAGATATCCAAGTGTAAAAAGTTTAAGTTAGTCATAGAAAATACGTAAAATATAAGCATCTTCAATGTTATTAAAGGCTTGCTACCCGTCCTAAATGTCTCAATTCGTTATGACATGGCATGGACTTTTAACACATTTTTTTTTCTAAATCCTTTCCTCTGAGCCTAAGATAAGTCTGGCATAAATAATATATTATTATAATAGTTGTAATACTGCGTCATAGCAGAAAAAGAAGTATTTTTTTAATTTTAAAATAAGATATATTTGAAAACCTTTTTCACACATTCTTCTACGAAGGAAGAAGAAAAACTTCACAAGCATTAGGCTCTTTTTATAAATATTTTTCCAATATATTAACGTTTGAGGAGCATACAAATTCTACTTATAAAAACGAAGTAAGAATACAATAACTGAATAATATGTTGAAAGACAATTTTTGCTATATTAAAGCTTTGGAACACCTGTCAAAGAATACGCATATTACTCTTTACCGTAAGTTTTAGAGTGTTCTGTAAAAAGCAGGTGTTCAAAATTGATAAATTAAGCATTAGCAAATTTTCTAGAAGAAAACTTTGAAAGAAGTTGTTAAGAACCATTTTTTTGATACTATGTATCACAAATTAGTGTTAAGCTCTACAGAACTCCTACATACATTTATATTTATACCACCGCGATATTTCCCGCATATGGGCAAGCCATTAAACTAAAAGTTATTCAATAGGTAATTATTATAGATTTATAATTAAACACTGTATTACTTTCAGTATGAACAATATTTGACTCGGAGGCCTTTCGGGTATTAGACAACCATCATCAGTGAGATTTTATTAGAAACTAGCCAAAAGCTTCTGAGTCAAATATTATTCATAGTGTAAGTAGTAATACAGTGTTTTACTTTAAATCTATTTTAATTTTATTAATACGTATTAACTTTAACAAAGCTTTTCCAAGTACCAAACAACAAATTAATAATATTATTACTGTGTCTAAAAACGATTAACTTTCTAGACATGATGAAATGGGTATTAAATTTGGGACAGTTCCAGTTACTTTGCTGTTTACTGTGCTATGATTTACCACATCCCATCTGTTCGAAATGTTTGTTCCTTTTTATAACAGCTGCATAAGAATCTACGTGTCTACTGAGTGTGTATGTTTTAACCCCGATGTCACTGAAAAATACCTATTACGCCTTTATTTATTTATTTATTTTATTCTTCTTGCACATCATCATTCGCATAACAAAATGAACAAATTAGTTTACATAAGAAAAAATATTATGTAATGCAGTGGCCCGATAATCAATTTACAGTGATTTCTTCCATCTAACCACGTCATATTAACACTAAACAAAATAATAATAATAAAAACACAAATAAGAAAAATCTCGACATAAATCAAAATGAAAGAAAAAATCTACCATACACATACCTAACACTCCAAAAGGACCGGGAACTATAGGAAAGGGTTAGGGGACGGATGCTGAGTTAGAAGACAATAAATACTTCTTGACTGCGTGTTTAAATCCATTAAAAGATTGATATATTCTATGAGAAGAGAAATTCTATGAGATTATTTCAGCAATGAGAAACACATACTGAGAATAATAGAGAGAAATTGGTGTTATGTGCAGGAATTGTCAGAAGACGCTCGTTGTTGGAACGCAGTGGTAGACCATGGTTCGCTAGATACTCGAAATTTTCTTTCAAATAGTAAGAGATCATCATCAACCCACTACGTCACGAGGAAGTTTGAAAGGCGTTCCGACACTAATGAATTAGCTTTAGACTGGTCTAAGTTATGACTTCCGGTGTCCGTTTTCGTTTACCTATTCCGTCATTCTCACTGTCATAGTTAAAGGGTCCATCATGGGAAAAACATTTTTGGTATCTCCGTTTTCAGATTTATTGTATATCTATTTGGTATTGTCATCTACCCGTTTTGCTCAAATCCAGTCAAAAACAAAAAATAATCTACAACTTTTATTTATAACTCAAATGGATCCTAGGGTACCCTTATGGGTTAAGTATTAGATACGTTAGCAGAATATATTTAATATACATGTTATATGTAAACTATAGCATCACGTATGTGCGTGTATCGGTATATTTGTAGTAGGTAGGTGAGTATATTTTGTTTCTAGAGACGCGCTTTGAATAAAATAATATCGTTATGTTTTGAAAACTTTCAAAGAATATTTTCCCAAAAACATGCCCACCTGATATCATAAATGTCTAAATATTTCTGAATTTTCATTAAATATGAAGTTTACGAGTCTTACATTCGCTGAAATATTCTTCTTCTTCTTCTTCAAGTGCCTTGTCGGGTCCCCCCGACGTTGGCGTTCACCTCGGCGAACTTGTCCCTGTCCTGCGCTGCTCGGAACAGCTCTTCCACACTTCGGATGCCGGTCCACTCCCTTATGTTTCGCAGCCAGGACATCTGTCTCCTATCGAGACCTCGGCGTCCCTCAATTTTCCCCTTCAATATCAGTTGGAGAAGGTGGTATTTTTCGCCACGCAGAACATGACCCAGATGTGAAACTTTCCGAACCTTGATGATTGATAACAGCTCCCTGTCAACTCTAGCTCCCCTCAGGACTTCGGAATTGGTAACCATGTCGGTCCAGGGAATTCTGAGCATACGGCGATGGAGCCATATTTCAAATGCTTCCAGTCTGTTCATGTGTCTTTTAAGGTCCAAGTTTCACATAAATAAATATTCAACTTTTTTTTCTAAAACAAATATCAAATACAAAAATTCCAAGAATCAAAACTTGCTTTTTTTATATATCCTTCACCCACTTCCATTACCACAAGCAATTCAGTTCAGGGTTGGCAATGTCTTTTTTTTTAGATTTTAGGGAATTTATTTGATCCATATCCCACCAGTATGGTAACGAGCAGATTAACTACACGTAACAAACAAGCAGACAATCTGTGCTAATTATTATTTATTCAAGCATTCAACCCACTGATTATCCTACTTGGGGACACACCCATATGGTTTTGATCAGTGATTCCCAAAGTGGTCTAGGTGGACCCCCAGGGGTCCACGGTAGACTCGACTCGACGAGTCCACGATGGCGTGACTAAAAAATAGGGGTGCACGAGTCGTAAGTGGGGGTCCACGAATCCATAGTTAAAGTATCGGATATTCGGTAAAAACACTAGATATTGACATAAACAATAGTCGGTACAAATATCCGGTGCATTGTAGATAAAGGTGCTGTGAAAAATATTCTTTAAGAAAACTGAGGAGTTTTTGAAATATTTCAAATTTCTATACCATTTCGAAAATTCAGCGACGGAGGGATAGAAATACAGGGGATCCACCGGAACCAGCGATTTTTTGAACCTCTGGTTTAGATTAATAATTATTTTTTCAATTCTTTCAAGAGGTAATGAACAGCATGAAATTAATTTTATATATACATTATCGATTCTTCAACATTTACCAACGAGCTTCATTTTATATTTACTTAATAAAAAATGAAGACAGTAAAAATGCTAAAACATAGGTACATTAAAATGTAAAAAAGTGTAAAAACACATAGAAAAAAAAATTAAGATACCAAAGTCTACAAATACAATCCCTAGAAGTAGTGTTCAATATCCCATTCAAAACTGTGAAAGTATGAAAAGCAAATTCCCTTATAGAACAACAGATGAATCCAAGGCCCCCAAACAGCACCTCTGAACTGCCGTTCACTAAATGAAAAAAGTCCAAGCATCAAAAAAATCAGTTGCAAAGTTCACCTTAAAAATGAATTTCGTTAAATTTAGGTAATAAATAAAAAATGAAACACTGCATAACTTTCACTAATTAATATATTGCTTAGAAGCTTTTCGGACACACGTCTAATAAATATCTTATAACTTTGTAAATAGTTTATAGCTTTGTGAATTTTGTAAATAGTTTGTGGAGCTTGTGGGCAATCCAAACATAATATTTAATTCTTTTCTTCGCGTGTTTATCTACCCGTTTAAGTTTAATTTTACTCAACGAAAACCACA
This sequence comes from Athripsodes cinereus, assembly GCA_947579605.1. Taxonomy (NCBI): domain Eukaryota; kingdom Metazoa; phylum Arthropoda; class Insecta; order Trichoptera; family Leptoceridae; genus Athripsodes; species Athripsodes cinereus. The sequence continues at coordinate 6,164,517 of OX388323.1, forward strand.
AAACACGTCATATCAATAATATTATATTAGCACTCATCTAATCTATTCTTTCTATTAGATGTTTTGGGTATATTTATATATTTTTTTAATGAAATCTTTGAGAGAAGTAATAACAATATCTACAGTAGGTATGTTTGTATAGGAGACTCTATATTCGTTTGTACTGTATGTAAGTAATGAAATAATAATATTATTATTATTCTTTATATTGGAAATATACGCTCGCCCTATGTGAAAACATTTTCTATAGACTTGTTTGTATTTCACCGAACCTTTATAATGTATCTTAAGAGTGTTATAATAATGATATTGTCGGTATTTACCTCAATTTTTTTTGTAAGTGTTTAAGTTTTTCTGATAAAATTCGTTCAAAATGTAGTATTTACCTAATATGTAACGATATAATTATGTATCTTTAGAGTATAATTTGTTTAAACCGAACCTTTATAGTGTATCTTAAAAGTGTAATAATAACGAAATTTTTGGATATTAGCTAGTTTTATCGAAAATAATAATAATAATAATAATCTGGACAATTTATTGAGCGCCGTTTTGTAGTACAAACACCGCAAGGGCGCATTTTCAGTTTTTTTTTTAATTTATTTATTGTTATTTATCAAATTTTGGCATGTTTTATAAATTTAATTTAACTGTAAAAAAAAATTTAATGCATTTCTAATTGTCACAAATTTGAAATATGAAGCAAGCAAATATGAGTTCCTATGTAGGTATTATTATTTATCACAAATTTTATCCACTAAATCATTTGTTTTTAAATTTGTAATTTTTAATTAGTTTGAAAGTAATTTAACACTTAAAAAACAATTATCTTTATAAAACTATTGAAACCAAAAACACTGTATAAAATTTTTGTTATTTTGAATCATTATAAGATAATATTTAAATTTTTAAAAATGAGACGTCAGAGGTTTCAGGCAGCCACTACGGGCGCCATCCACCGACTATCTCATTTGGATTATTTATTAAGAAAACCAGCCTTTTACAGGACACTCGATAACTAACGGAAAAAGTGAAGACCCTTTCACCCTTAGCCGGGACCCAACAGAACATTTCGCCTGTGAGTCTACGAAATACTTAAGTTTTACTAGAATAAAATAATATAGGAATATGATTTTTATTTTCTTATGAAAAGCAGCCTAGCGCTTCCTGGGCTCTCAAATCCACTTGAAATTAAAAGATTATGTCATCTTTTGAATATTTCTAATAATATACACACCTATTCATTCGTTCAATAGATTATACTTAAGATAAAACAATATAGATATATAAAACAAGATGCTAGCATCTTTGTTGATAAAAACAAAATGATCAAAACGACAATAGGATAGACTCAAATATAAGTTAAGTTGTAGGCGCGATGTCTATACTAATGATTTTAAAGTGTGATGCAAGAGTGAAAGCGGACGGTTGGCGGCCTTTGAAATGTGGTGCTACAGACGCATGCTTAAGATCCATTGGTCGGAACACGTCGAAAACGAAGAAGTATTAACCAGGGTAGGCGAAAAAAGGCAACTCCTTAAGAGAATCAGCCAACAACGAGCTAACTGGATTGGCCACAACATCAGGCACCCAGGACTACTCATAGCCATCGCGGAGGGTAAGACCGAGGGGACAAATGGCAGAGGCCGACCAAGAGACGTATATATGGACCAACTGAAGAGTGATATGAACTGTGGCTCATACGTAGAGCTGAAAAGACTGGCGGAGAATAGGGACGAATGGAGAAGAAAAACCAAACTCGTTGCAGACCAATCCAATGGATTGTAACTCATTATATATACTTTAAATCACTCGCAAACGAGTGGATAGCCTTGAGAAGAATAGAGTAGATATATTTATTGTCGTTGCACATTCCAAAAGAGCTATGTGCGAACATTTTTATTTAGATATAACTTCTCTTAAAAAACTGTTCATTAGGGACATTAAAATTGTTGTTTGGACTTTTTATTGGCATGTGATATTATTCTTTATACTATACTATACCCTCACGCCGTGTCCCAAGTGGGGTAGGCAGAGAGAACGGAACGCCAAACAAATGTATCTTTACACACTTCCTTCGCTTCTTCCACATTCATACAGTATCTCATACACGCACGTCGGTTCCTCTTACTCAACACGCGGCCGTCCTTGAGAATTTGATCCACGTGATCAAGCTACGTGGTTCTCGGAGGCTCGCGTTTCCTCACACCCTTTCTTTCAGACAAGTATATCCTCTTTGTCATTCTTACATCATTCATTCGTTCAACATGTCCAAACCTACGTAGTTTATTCACGCGCATTCTGTCCACAACACTCTTCTTGCATCCCCTCATTCTTCTAATATCCTATTCTTCTAATATCCTCATTCTTCACTCTATCACGCAGCGTTTTACCAGCCATTCTTCTCAACGATCGTATCTCCACTGCATTTATTCCACTTTCGTCCTTCTTCAGTCACTTCCATGTCTCGCTTGCATACATTAGTGACGATACCAGAATGGTATTGTGCACCGGCATTTTATCCTTATTCTTTAAGTATTGAACTTTAATATTTGATTCTAAGAATCACTTATGGCCGGTTTCAATAACCTATCTATCCGTGACTGCCGATTGAAATCTATTGTGTTCTATATTTTAAATCATATATTTGAATCGACAGTCACGGATAGATAGGTTATTGAAACCGGCCATTAATAAAATGGTTATTATGTCATTATAAGCAGTTTATTCTAGAAATGTCAAAACATTAAATTCACATTCCCTTTTTTGAATATGCAACGACGTTATATAGGTAATTCAATAAGTATTTTTTTAATATACTTTAAACGGAGGAAAAAACACATAACGTAGGTATGTTTTTACGTTAATCGTGCATCGCTCCTATCAGTAGGAACTCGTATTATTTGAAGTGGATATCATACTTAAAACTCTTTACTTTGTGTAAACACTACATACTTAGTTACAATCTTTATTATACTACTTTACCCTTGTCTTCAGACGTTGTACTGTGTAGTTAGGTGGTTCTCAATACTGCTGTTAATACCATGTTATTACGTACAATGATACAACACACAAACGTAGGCGTGTAAACTTACATTATATTAAATTGTAACGATATCTTTATTTTTATAGATATCGATCGGTTCACCCTTCCTTATGGTGACAATTTTCCCATATCAGTCGAAAGCAGATGCTAACAAAAAACATATTCACATGTATTCATAATCAAGGAACAATCACTAACCCAACTGTTATGTCGGACTAAATACTTAATATTTTATTTATTTTATTTATTCATTCTTTACTGTACATTGATAAAAAAACAATAACATTAAAGGTATACATTCAAATTAAATACAATCAATATACAGAGGGCGAGTTTATCGCAAAGGCGCGATCTCTTCCAACTAACCCAAAATACTCACTTCACAGATTTTATAATAATAATCTTGCTCATGAAATCAAAGATATGTGGAGAACACCAACCACGATCATCGTGCCTATAGTGTTGTACATGAATGGTTTAATACCTAAGAGTCTGTCAAGCAATCTCAGAAAGCTAGGAGTAGATGACAGGTTTAAATCAGCATACAGAAGGCTGTTCTTTTATCATCCACCAGGATAGTTAATAGGTTTTTGTCCCTGTAGCTCTGTAAGTGATCTCCCATGATTGTATGTACTATTTTCATAGGACATCATGGAAGAATCAACTCGAATAATGTTGGGGTTCTACATTTTGAATATAAATTTATTTTAATATTATTTAATTGTTTTTATTATTTAATGTTTTATTTAAATTTAATTGTTAATCTTATATTATGTTCAAAATGTAGATTCTAATGTTATTTTGTTAAATAAATGGGATATGGATAATAATAATAAAAATCTTTATTGATAGAACATAACACAATTTTTGTACAAAAAACATATAATAAATAACAAACAGTGTTCTGTCTAGTGGCGGACAAATGGCGGACATCTTCCAACCAGCCATTCGAAGGAAAAAAATAAAAACAAACAAGAAACTCAAAATAAAAATACAAACAAGAAAATTCATAATACATAATTTATAAAAAAAAAACATGATTAAAAAAGTAAATTAAACGCGATGTATTACTACCACGTTTCTCAAAATAGTCCGTCATAAAGTAATTAATATACACTTAACTCTTTTTATGAGTAAGTTATTACTATGTGAGGTGTTACAGGTGGAATAGTATAATTTTTATTTGTAAGTGTGGCCACAGTATATATGTAAAAGTACCGAAGTACTTCGGTTCGTGCGATTATCTTATATATTATTATAGAAAATAAAACTAATAAAGTCAGTTTAGCACAGACACTTGTCTTGTTCGAAGAAAATTAATAACTTAATCGGATTAAATGAAATGAGAATTCCCTTCTACAGAAACCTAAAATTAACGAAAGAGTTGTCTTTTCATTATATTGTGTCTTTTAAAAATTTATCTGGGTTTTTGTTGTAAACCCAAATACAACTTTACACACTCTTCAAAGTAAGCTTAAAGCTTGTTGTGTGAAAGGAGAAAACCCTTAATAATTTTTATGCAATAAATTTTTTGTTAATTTGATAGTTTTTTTTTCAATAAAATAAATAATCGTCCATGTATAGGTGTGAAGGAAGCGAAAGAAGTACATAGATATGTAAAGATAGATCAATTTATGTAGTGTTTCGTTCTCTTTGACCTCCCACTTGGGATACTTCATGGGGGTAAAGATAGATAGATAGATTGATAGATCTCCAAAGTTTTCGATGACATAGTTGTAATATATTCACACAACACCGTTCCTATGACAACGATTTCAGAGCGTCAAGAGTGTCATGGGGTGAGATGGTTCATTAACGTAAAGAAGCTCTGAATGAAGAAAATGACTCTGTTCTCATAATAAGAGTGTGAATTTTGTCTTAATTAATATTGTCCTAAAACTTTGTGTTACTGAAAGTAATGTAGGTACTCGTTTACCAATGAAATAGAACAAGAAAATACGAGATACAATCAGAAGTTTGCATTTTACTCTAGATACATAGAGAAGAACTTCCGCATGTAACGTTTGTTATTTACATTCAAAGTAAACTTTGTGCATAAGTTAAATCTAACTTAATATCACAAAGTTAAAGGATGAACTTATGGTAACAATTCTATGTTGTATTCAGCCAGTAGCATGTTTTCCATGCAAGCTCTAAAAACCGGGTTCTAGTTGAGGTTTGCAAGCTTGAAATACTTTCAAATAAATACAAGTAGATAACAATCCGATCGCTTTAAATTTTAGTGCGCACTTTATTAAATCTAGTAAGTGAATTTGATGCGATGTCATCTGAAGCGTTTAAAAACCTGCCTGCATGCGGTTCAACTATTTTACGTATTGATTCTCGTACATACACGATTTCATACAAGACTTATTTTTCGTTTCATTCATAACACGCAGCCCATCGGCTAACGTTCTCTATGTTCAGCAATATATTTCTTTAGGTAGAGGTACATTATGTGGCAGGCCTATTCAGTACCTAATCTATATTCGAAATATTAACTAGCATGAATGTAGTATCACCTCAACCACCTACTCCTAGTCCATGCCCACCCAGGCACCCCTGAAGCAACCAATAAACTTCATGAACCAGAGAACACCGGGAGGTCTCCTAAACACAACAGAAAAAGCCTGATTGACAAGAAAGAAGAAACCCAAAGCACACCCAGATATTTATATAAAATTTACAATCAAAAAAATAATGCCAAATTTACACACCTTTATATTATAGGGGTCAAGAGTTTAAAATTAAAATGGATGATTGTGTTTAGTTAGAATTAATAATGGCTAGGAAAATGAGAATGACGAGAGGGGAATGAAATTCAAGTATTGTCGAGTAACACCTTTTCAATATAGGTATGTGGAGTAGCAAAAGAAGCATCGGCAGACCACAAAAGAGATGGACTGACGACATTACTCCAATCGCGGGAAGGAAATGGATACAGAGGGCACAGGAACGCAACGATTGGGAGAGTTTGGAAGAGGCCTATATCCAGCAGTGGAGAGATGGCTGACTAAGAAGAAGAAGAAGAAGATATGAACATGTCAACATCTTTAAATTTATTGTTGAAATTTTTCATTATCTGATACGTTCATAACATTTGATACTTGCAAACATTTTCTGAGTATAATAGAATAACAACAAGCCACCCTTAATGACTTCTAAGTATTGAAATTTAATATCATGAATCCGGAAGGATTTTCCATTGCTATGTTATTCGGTAACGTCTAAGATAGGTACATAAAACAACTCTCTAACATGGTGGGTGTCTTTTCTACTATGTATATGTTTAGTACTAGACTACCTGTACAATTCCATCCCTATTATAATATGTGGAAGCTAGTCTTGGCACCTAACTAGTAGTGCTTAAAAGCATAAGATTCTCAACTTTGAAACTAAATAGCATCTTAGAAGATAATTGGATGTCAGGTGACAAACACTAAATATCAAACTGCAAAAATTTGAACGTGTTAATAATAACCTAGATAATTTGTTTTGAAGTGCACCGACTTGTTGACAAACCGCAGCATGTTTTCTGTGGTTTTTAATATTATAATATGTATAAGCCTATGAGAACATCTCGTATATATTAAATTGGATATAATAACCTTGTCTTGAATACCGCAGAACCTTCCAGCATCCGCAGATCATGTGGAATATTGTTTATCAACAATGATAGTCTATTTTTAAGATTGATTTGTCTAGCGACGATTCCTGGTTGAAGTTCATTATAATAAGAAATCAAATCAATTGAAATCATTTGTTCCGTGGAAGGCTCACCATTGAATATTTGCTCAATCTATTCTGTATTTTTTTTAGTGTTCTGTAAAAAGCAAGAGCTTATAGTAATAAAGAGATTTTACATCTTAAATTCGGCGATGAGGTTTACCACCCATTCTGGATGTCTTATATTTTACTGGAATGGAAAGTTTAATAAATAAAAAGTAATATTTTATAAGCAAAATTTATTATAACTCTATATTTAATAAATGAAATTTTTCTTTCACTCTCTTCTAGATATTTTAAAATCATTTGAGACAAAAATCTCATTTAACTTTCCATTCATCTCAATTTTTATTTCAGTATTTTTTAAACTTCTGTTAAAAAGGCTGAAAACTGAGAGGTCATGCGCAATGACTAACAATAATACATATTTATCGGATCAAAATGTGTTTTGACTCCGAGATTCACAACAATTTATTTTTAAATCATTTATTGGTTTGTAGCTATGGTTTAAACTCATTTAGCCGTTTTTATAATCTTTCAACTAAATTTACAAAAATCTTGCAAACTTTTTTATTAAAAATTATCTACATATTATCATAACAAAAAAATTAAATGAAGCTGTTACAAAAAAATAAATCAAATTAACCAATCTCGTAATATTCAGTTTTTACGAATTCATTATTTTGCGCAATACTCGTACTTCAATGTTCCGGAAAAAAAGTTAAATGACTTTGGTATTATACAAGTACATTGTTAAATATCAAACAACAATAAAAAAAACACGAAATATTCACTGTAAGATGTTGAAGAAGATACACATGTTCGAAATTATGAAAAAACAGGGCATTTTCAGTGCGTTGCAAACTAAGACTTCATCACTGTCAAACCAAAAATATAAAACATAATATTTATAAATAAACTTAAAAGATATTGTGGGAGACCAATTCAATTTCGGAGACAAAGAACGATAAATCTTATTCCAAGCAGTAATACTGCTCGTGTTTATAATGTACCTACTACTGAAACTCTTTACTAAAGAGTATCAAAGTAAAATATATATTTTTAAGTTACTTACTTTATAAGTAGGTAGGTACATGGGTATGTGGTATTATTCCTTTAAAGAGGATTATATTTCAGAAACAAGACATCACACTGGAAACATGATCACCTGCAGGCAACCTTACAAAGTAGACATTATTTGGTTAAATTATTTTAATACTAGCTCCGTATACCCTAGAAAAAAATAATTAAATATTGTTTATGAAAGCTACTCACAGACATCACGTTTATTTTTTAACAGTGAATACCCCGAATATTTTTTTTTACTTTCTTCTGCATATCGTAGGTACGTACCTTGTAAAAGACCTGAAAAAAGTGTTAAATATCAGTCATTTCATTCTTTAACAACCGGTCATCTATGATTCTTGTAATATCATAAGACCATCGTGTTGGAGATGTTCTTTTACTTTTTTTTATTTTCACGAAGTCTTCACTGCACTAAATTTTGTCCTTTAGATCTAGAGAAATATTCAGTCTATGACCACTATGTTAGGTTAGATACCGAATATAGTGGAGATTAAACAGTGCTCAATAATATATTTTTATATTTTATTTAATAAAATCAAAAATGGATTTCCACAGCGTAAACACAAAAACTCTTGAATTATTTATTTTTTATATATTAGAATTACTTACCATTTCTCCTCTTAAGAGGATAAAGTCTATGAAGTCTAAAAGATTTCTACTGGTCAGTTTTCGCCGACCAGCTGCTCTAATCTCAGGCTGACCATTGAGGCCTGCCCTTGAGGACAAATAATTGCGTAGCTTACTACATGCGTACCTACTATTTAAATATGGTTATTTAGAATTCTCCAAAATCTGAGATATCTGGACGAAAAGTGGGACTTACTGGCATAATAATAATTGATTGATTGGTTTAAACGTGAGGAAGAATCTCACTAAAGCCTTTGTGTGGAGCATTTTGCTATATTGTTGCGAGACGTGGACCATCAGCAAGAGTGAAAGCGGACGGTTAGCGGCCTTTGAAATGTGGTGCTATAGATGCATGCTGAAGATTCATTGGTCGGAACACGTCGAAAACGAAGAAGTGTTAACTAGGGTTGGCGAAAAAAGGCAACTCCTCAAAAAAATCAGCCAACAACGAGTTAACTGGATTGGCCACAAAATCAGGCACCCAGGACTACTCATCGCAATCGCAGAGAGTAGGACCGAAGGCACAAATGGCAGAGGCCGACCGAGAGACGCTTATATGGACCAACTGAAGAGGGACATGAGCTGTGGCTCATACGTGGAGTTGAAGAGACTGGCTGAGAATAGGGAGGAGTGGAGGAGAAAGTCCATACTCGTTTCAGACCAATCCAATAGATTGTAGCCCAATATATGTAATAATAATAGCTTTTATTAAAATAGTATCTTATCTACATTTGCATAATAACATAGTAAGACTTAACATAATCAAAAAAAAATGTTTAGCACCTAGCCCTGTAGCTTTGTTGTGAAAGAAGAAACAAAGGTGTGATATCTAAATATAAAATTAAAGATATAAACATATTGTATATTGTATGTTTCAATACATGCATGTGAACAGACTAAAATGCTTATAGGGGAATCATCACATATGTGCAGCGACACTTAGGTGAGTAGCATAATATGTAATCCTATTTCAAACTTCATCAAGATTTTAATATAAAAATACGTGTTTTTACGGCCCACATGATTAAATCATGTGAATAAAGAGGTACGTATTTATTTTAAATAAATCGCAACGTTTTCAAATGTACCATTGAACGGTCGAAAAGGAGAAAAGAATACATATTATTTAACCAGGCAGCAAATTTAGGATTTGTCTAAAATTTATATTTATTATAGGCACAGGATATTCTCTCTTTCTTCTCGATCTCTTTCCGAGCGGAAATAATTTGAGGACAAAAAATCACAACATGGAAACCAATCACCATGACGTCAGAATCATTCATTTCGAAAATTTTGAAATTAATAATATTATTCTATATGTATTTTTGTCAAAAAAAATCTCTCGTATTTATTTCTCATACTCGGATTAACCAAAAAATAGCTTTTGTAAGTTATGTTGGTTGTTGTGGTGATTCCTGAAACGAAGCAATCTTTCACCTTGCTTATGACTGAATTGTGAAAATAATATTTAGCTTTAAATAATATTTACAAATGGTTGGATGAAAAATTTACCATCTACATACTTATTACTATATATTATATCAAGAATGATTTTAAGCTATCATTTCATATTATTTTTTTATATTTTTTTTAACAATCCATTTAAAAAATATTACATTTCATTTTATTTTACGAGGGCACAAAACAGACAGTAATTAAGTATTGGGCATGTATAGGGTTCGGCCGAATATTCTTGTCAATTAAATTATTATCTAAATATGTAACTTAAAGTTTGCTATGTACCTACTGACACAATCATTACACTTTGTTATCATTAGAATTATATTCACCTCAAATTATGAATTCTGAAAAGTCATTAAAATGGTAAAAACAATAAGGATCAACTTGAAACACTCGTAACACTATCAATAATGGCATTAAAGGTTTTTCTTAGAAATTTTTAATTAGTATCAAAAACAACATCAGTAAATAAAGTACTTAGGGGAGTATGGGTCACAGTGGATCAGTATTTCTTTCACAAACTATAACTTTAAATATAGTCTGTATAACTTATGGATTTTTATTCTATTACTTAGTGACACTATTTACTCAGGATATAATGAGACATTTTTCTCACTATTCCAGGTAGTTTAACAATTGTGTACATTTTTTCTCAAACGGCAACTGATCCACTGTACCCCACATGTGGGTCACAGTGGATCACTCATCGGATTACATTGGATTACAATAGGTTACAGTGGATCTTAGTATTTTTTGCTAAATAAAATCAATTTCATCACTCATTAATGCTTTTTTCAACTTGGATTTAGTTCTGATACTTTTTTTCTCAATACATATTTGGTCTTTGGCACTTTGCTTTAATTCATGACTATGTTATCCAATTGTTGTCTTGCGTGTATCAATTTCGGGGCATGTTGACCTAAAAAAATATATAAGAGCATATTTTAATGATTTATCATTAAAATTATTTATGGATAACAGTGGATCGTAATCCACTGTTTTCTATTTGTAAATGATCCACTGTGACCCACCCTGACACATATAATACAAATCAAAACTGTGAATAATATACAATAATAGCTTAAATTTTTTACCAATTACTATCTTGTATATGGATACAAAGAGTCCTATGACATACACAATTAGTCCAAATGTTGGTGTTTCTTAAGAAAATATCATAAATTTAATCAAAGTGATAAAAAATTATACTCTATTAATTTTATGTTCGGCTGAAAAACACATGTATATTCAACAACAGCTCATCTTTCACTGATCAATTCGAGGGATAATGATACCAACTCAACACAAACAAATACAGAGAGGTGTGTGACTAGTTGGAAAAAAAATAATTCAATTGATCCACTGTGACCCATGTTCCCCTACTCTATTTTCCCTCACTTCTCTCCTGGCAATCAAACTCAACTTAGAAATATTGAATGAATTTAAAACATTTTACATCTTAAAATCTGTGATGAGTTTGCCACCCATCTTGAATGTCTTTTAAATTGGCACGTAGAGGACAGCTTGCATGCTAATTATATGCAGCTGGTCTGTTGGTCACCCCACTTGTGGGACATGCCGTGATAGTATAGTAGTAGTAGTATCAAAGGGAGTTCATAAAATTCGTATTATTATATCGTGATGATGAGAGATGTCGTGATTATATTGGCAGATAGATAGAGGCTTAATGAAAATAGATTTTATGCAAATGTAAAATTAATTGATTTACCTGTTTGTACACGATACATCTCATAAATACATTATTTAGACACAATATGGATAAGCTGTAAATCAGTGCTTGTTAAACTGTTTCATATCACGATGTTATTTTATTTTAAAAAAGTCCACCACGTTCACATCGAAATAATAAATTGTTTTACGATAATGAATAGTTCGGAATTTAAAATTATTGATCTTCTGCAAATCAGCATTTTTGAAAATGGTACTTTGAAAAAATGAGATTAAGGCGCTGATTCTGTGTTTAAAGGATTTATGATTGAAGCTCATATTATCACTTTTATCTTTAATACATTCATAGGTATTTTATGTTTGAAAAATCAAATTTACTTCACTGCCTTTGTTGTATGTGCATTATTATTTTTGTAGTTATTTTGTTATTTTATATAAAGTGTTTTATACGAAATATTATGACAACTTGCCTCCTTGGTTAATAAATAAAAATAACAAGTTAAAAACAAAACGTTAGCTATATTTCATAAAATGTACAGTATTTTATCGTTGCGTCCAAAACACCTATCGGTTTGTGGCCCCGAATAAATAGATAAAGAAGAGCTATTCTTTATCATTTTATACCTCATAAAGTAGGTACCTCAAATTTATATTAATTAATTAGCAAGAAAGGGATATTAATTGGTTTTCTCATTATTATAATTAATTGTTTATATTTATTGCTACAACTGTATTGATCAAAATCCATATAGAACAAATGAAATAAAAACAAAAAATTATAAGAAGACACATCTTGCAAAACAACATAACAATAATTGTCTATTCTTTTCTATCTTTAAAGGCCATCCACTCGTTTACCAGTGATAAGAGGAACAATAATCTTAACATGAAAAAGGAATGGTTTTATAATTCTCATAAAATAACCTCGCGGTGCCATCAAGGGGTCACAATACAAAAACACATCGTAAAACACTGCTTTGAAGGATTTAACGCACATTTTATGCAAAGCATAATATAATATATACTATTTAGGTATTTCTAATTTACGTTCAAGGCGCGTTTCATAAATTGAGAGTACCTGCCTAGTTCATAAACGAAACCGGTCATATAAAAAAACACTTTCATTATAAACAAGTATAAGAAACTGTTACCTATATAGTTATTATATTTATGAATAGTATTCAAATGAGCGAAAGTAAATTCGAATTGTCATTTCTTTCCGTCACGAGCAGTATATACCCACTTCTTTCCCATCAATGAAAATTTCTTTCCCGCCTCAAGGCGTTCTAGGTATCCACTTGCCATCCTCTTTTCTAATTGTATGACCAAACCATTAACATTTTGGCTTGGAGACTTAATAAATTATATCTGCAACCAGTTTTTCCTTTTAAAATGTTTAATTTCTTATTGTCATCTCCTAAATTGATTTCCAGCATCTAGCTTTTTTCATGGCGCTGCTCACATATGAACATCTTTTTATTTGCAAGCATTCTGGTTTCTGATCCATACGTATGTTAAATCTGATACAATGTAGGTGGGTATGAGTCATGGAATTTATTGCCCAAATTTGTGAACAACTGCAAATTTCTCTGTTTATGATAGGTAGATATATATGTACAAATTTTGATTATGAGAACACTTTTCTGGCATTTAATTATCTTTTCCAAGCTGTACTCTGAGACTATTTTGTGAAGTTTCCAAAAAAGCAAAGGTCTTACTCGTTTCTGTAAATTTTCGAATATTCTGTTAAATGCAGCTGTTCACAAAACCTCCAATGCAAGACTATAAACATCTAAAATCCATCAATTAAGCATACCACTATACCTGAATCTCTTATTTCATTTATTCGCAAGAAGAAAATAATCTGCATTATATTAGATTGCTGGTTACCTTACAAGTGAGATCCGCCTTGATAGTAGCTAATCACGTCCTTTGTACCGGATGAAAGAAGATACTCCATGTACAGGTAATATTGTATTTCATCAAGTTTACTAGTGATTACGTACATATGTACAGAGAAGAAACTAAAGAAATATCATGCAATGTTTCCTATTCCACTGGTTATCTCAGTGTTTCAGAGCTCTTTTGCACTCATGTTGAGCCTGCAAAAGCGCTAAATCGTCAAGATGACGTAGCTTAGATGACGTAGCTTATTACATATTATGTAAAGATATTGAGTTCGTCGGTAGCCTGGAGGTAGAGTCTCGGCCTCATGAACAAGGGGTCCGAGGTTCGATACCAGGTGCCGGCAAACTCCCCTCTCACGACACGAGCTTTTAGTAGCTTACTGTGAAAGGTATATAAGGTTGTATTTGGGTTTATAACAAACAAAACCCAGATATATCTTTAAAAAAACCATGCTAACCAACTGTGTCGAATATTTTCATACTGCGCATTTTTAGGCAGAACTGTATTTTAATAGAAAAGAACTTATCTTTAGAAATAAAATAATTTTTTTGTGTCTAATAACATTTTATAATAAATGGATATGTGTTGTTTTTATATTAAACCCTTTCAAATTATTATAATTATTGCAACACAAAATGATTTGTCCGGTGGACTGCTTACCAAAACCAATGCATTGGATGATCATTGTGAAGTTAATGCTTCGTAAGCATTAGCACGAATTTCGTGCACGTAAATTCTAATTAATATGAATACATTGTATCTATCACGTGCATACCCGCTTTCTAAAACTCAATAATATTATGAAACAAACCTGCAATGACGAGACTGTATTTTAACCGTAAACCGATTATTCAATGAGATCCTAAACCGAAAATGTAATTTTATACCTGACTAAGTGTTTATTTGTTAAATTTATTTTTAAATATTTTAGAACCAGTCAAATTTACGGTACATAATTTATTATGAATACATATTATAACAATACAGCAAAAGCCAAAAACCACAAAACTTAACCCAAATTAAAATCATAATATTATACTCATTACCTTTCATACAAACTGCGAGAATATTGAACCCAAAACCCAGCGAATACGAATAGATGGCTTGTTTATTTTGGAACGAATTATTTCAGTTTTTTTTATGATGAAGTTTTACGACCAGGTAATTTATTTTAATTTAATGAGTTTTATTCGTGAAAATTTATTTTAAAAAATGAGAACGCTATTTTCGTCGTTATAGCGTCTCCGACAAATAGGTAAGTGTAATAGATTAATCAGATGTATTTATTTTTTAATTAATTTTTTATTCATTTATATATCCATGGCGTGAGCCTTTTACATGATTAAAAATACACAAAAAATCATACAAATCAAATTCACACACAGTTGGAGCAAGAAAAGGAAGAAAAATTGGCGAAAAACAAAACACAAGTGGGAATAAATTCATAACAACAGTTATGAAAATATGTTAGTATAGAATGCCAATGAAATTTTTAGTACTTAATATGTCAAGAATTAAAATTGTAATAAAGTTAGGAGATGTCAAGTAGATAGAAGAAAAAAATTTATAAGAAATGTTACAAATAATTTGTATTGTATAATAATCATTCCAGTTCGTCCAATCTGTGTCAATAAAAAAAAAAAGATATTCAATATGGTTAGCATAGTTACGTCATCGTTGAACTAAAAATGTTTAATTATCTGTTATAAATCTTTGATATATATTTTTCTTATTGTTTTACAAATATATTTATTTTACAGTACATCCAAAAACTTTTAAATAATGGGAAAGTCATATATTTTGCCAGAGGTACTTTGGAACGTGATTTAATATTTAAATTTCTTAAAAAAAAATCTGACGACAGGTTTAATATGTAAACTTTCGAGTTGTTGTCATACATTTACTTCATCTCTTTGATGTCTTTATGTCGTTTCACCGTTTATATTCACAGCTTATAGCCTTAAGCTCACTAAACCACAATATTAATATTAACGTATGTCATTATTTGAAAAGAGGATATATTCAATATATTATCGTGAATACAATATAGGTATATTTTACTGATATTAATTTCGATACCTCCTGCGTAAACTATCGTATCCCACAAAATGTCGATTTTGACTTTTTTGTATATTTTGCTATATTTTAGTGAAAACTATCATCCCTAAAATTGAAATCTCAAAATTCCCTCTGGAAATACCATTTTTTCACACGTAAACTATCGTAACTTCAATTTTTATAATTATTTTACGACGTAAACTATAGTATGTTCAATTACGATACTATTCGCTGGAACAGTCACGAGTGCATTTTACGTCTGCGTAAATCTTGACCAAATGTAATTTTTTCATTGCAATTTAGTAACACTTCACGTCTTATTATTTCTTAAATACGCACAGTTTATTTGCACACCTTTCGCCTTTTTGAGTTTTGGAAATATCATTCATAATTAATATAAAATGCATGTATTTATTGGTTTTCAATAAATAAATATTGCATGAAGTGTAACCTTCAAAATAAGATCAATGTATGACCAGCGGTCCAGGTTTGTAACAAAAAATTGTAGTTATTTTATATATTATTAATGCAAATCATTTCAATGTTTCATTTTAATAGCCTACATATTTTAAGTAATTTACGAAGTAAACTATCGTAAGTGTTAGATACAATACTTTCTCTAAAAAATTGCTATCGTAAGTGTAACAATACGATACTTTGCGTTGGGTAACAAGAGTTGTGACTACCACATACGACAAGTGTGGCTGGTATTTGAGCGACGTAAACTATCGTATCTACCACTTACGACAATTGTCGCTAGTATTTTCAGGCAGAAAATTATCGTAAGAGTATTTCCATAAAATCTATGGAAAAAATCTTTAAAATGATTATAGCAAATTAAAATAACATAATATTATAATAATAATACGTTATTTGAAGAATATCCAACAGTAAATGTAAGTATAGCAGCTATTACTAACTTTACTAGCTTTAAACAGCTCTACTGAGAATTGTAGTTTTTCAACATACGATAGTTTACGTAGGAGGTATCGATTTATATAGTAGGGGAAGTTGTATACCCTAGGGACACTTTTTTTCAAAGTTGTAGTATTTGTTTATAACACGATGAATCTGACATATTATGATTAACATCGAGACACTTATTAAACTTCTTTATAATTAAGAGGTCAAAACGAGTTTATCCGTAGTTGAATTGAATATACAAGTAAAATAAAAAAAGTGTCCCTAGGTAGAACCTAGAGAACCTCGTATGTACCTAGGGACAAGTACTGACGTACCTAGGGACAGTTAACTATTTTCACCATTTTCTTGGAAAATCAAATATGGTTTTTGTAATAAAATAAATACAAAATATAATCGACAATTAATTTTTAATATACACATAAAAATTAAATACGGAGAGGTTTCATTAACTGAAAAAAAATAGGTATAAATATAAAAGAAATTCTTATCATATTATTTAATTATATCTTATAAACATATATAAATATAATAAAGAAACAACTAAAAATATCTACTTCCTTAGAAAATTCAACAACGTTAATAAAGGTAAAATGGTCTTTTATTATTTAAAAAAATATATCTGGGTTTTGTTTATTATAAACCCAAATACAACCTTATACACCTTTCACAGTAAGCTATTAAAAGCTTGTGTCGTGAAAGGGTAGTTTGCCGGCACCTGGTATCGAACCTCCAGACTACCAACGAACTTTACGAGGAATACTTTAGAAACATCACATCGCAATGTTGGATATTTACTAAGCGTCATCTATGGAAATAATAATAAAAAAATATTATAATCGAAATTTTAAAACGATGAATGTTAATTACATTTTATAGCATCGCACATACAAAAAAAATATAGCACGAAGAGGACAAACTGTGCGTTCATTGCATGCAGTCGTCCACTCACCACTGGCTCGTGGTAAATGCCGTGATAGTATGAAAAAGTATGTAAAATGATGTACCTAGGGACGTCCCAAGGTACAATTCCACTGAGTGTCCCTTGGTACAACATGAGACTAGTTTTGTCAAAAACTGTCACATGTTTTTTATTTACATGTTTGAATCGTTTAAAACTACAAGAAATTGATAACAATTGCAAACATCACAATATACCTAATTCTATCGTAGAGTATTTAAGAGTGGAAATGTACTTACTGTTTACTTGGAAAGATCCACCAAGATATTTACTCTAGTGAGGAAAAAGTAACAATTTTCAAACGTGTCACTATAATCGCGCCAAATGCAATATGAATAATGTAACCATATGAAACGCAATGTAGCCACTCTAAAAAATATTTTTTCTTAATTTTCATACGCTTGGCTAAATTATTATGTCTAAACTATTATTATGGTAATATATAATATAATAATATAATATAATATAATCTAAATTATTATGGTACAAACTGTCCCTAGGGTATACAACTTCCCTAACCCTTTCTTTGGTTTTAAAGTTGTTTGTTTGTATCTCGATGTCGTGTTACTTGTTTCGTTCTACCTGACTAATAAACAATTTTTACTCATAAATTATAATATTTACTCATAAATTGAATTCAAATTCAAATTCAAAAATTCAAAATATTTTATTGAGATCATAATAAACACATACAAATATACAATAAGCACAATTATACAAATCTTTATATTATCTGTTTTTTTTTTACCCTCAAAATTGAGCAGAGCTCGTGCTTTGAGGGGTTATAGGGTTTTTACTAATAATCAAACAAATTCGATCAAACTTAATCATTATAGAACATCACACACTTAATCCATTTACCATAATCTTATAAGATAAACAAAAACAACAACAACAAAAAACCTATCATCAACGACATAATCACTTGACCTCATACACATCTTTCTTATTGAATTACCTTTTAAAATAATTATATGTATTTCTAGTAAACAATTAAAATAAATATTTTTTTACACACAGATAATATATAATAATTCTAATATAAGTATATTTCAGTATTCACATTGTTTTATTTGTTTACAAATCCACGGCGTGAACCTTTTGCGTGTTTGGAAATACACAAAAAAAAAATTTACAAATCAAATTTCTCATTCTCTGCACAGTTGGAGCAAAACAAGAAAAAAAAATGGCGAAGGATAAAAAAAAAGGGAATTACTTCATAAAAACAATAATTTTAGTCAAATCACAAAATATTGTAATGTCAGTATAGAATGTCAATGAAATGTTTAGTAGGTACTAAATATGTCAAGAATTAAAATTGTAAGAAAGTTACGAGATTTTAGGTACATGTATGAAAAAAAGTCTTTAATAAATGGTAGAAATAATTGATAAATTAATATCACCACGAAAAATATGTTAAGTTCACTCAATCTGGAAATATTTTTGAAAGGGCACTGTTCACTCTAGGAATCAATATGTTCTTGAAATCCCACAATCTTGTGTCTTTTGAAACAAACTCCTCATGCATATCATCATAGTCGCCGGTGTTTAATGTTTTTCTGTAATGATTTGTTTGAGCAAATTCAAGCGGCATGTCCCACGCAGACTGCGATCTATTAGAATGTTTGATCGGTAGATGGTTGTGAACTATGATAATTTCTTCTGTGCTGAAAAAAGATTTCACAAAACGCCATGGAGCGGTGAAATTTTCAGTTCTGTGAACATGCTGTAAGATATGCATATAGGAAGGTATATGATTATAAATTCCTTCTTTCATCATATTGTCTAAAAAGTAACCAGTTCGTACACTGTAAGCACCATATTTTTCTCCTGACAAATGTGTCTCTATTCGTGTTAACAAATCGTTCCAACTATTGTCATTCTTTGGAACAATTATTTCATCAATATCTAGAAGTGATATATATCTATACTTGTACATTTGTCTGTAAAAACAGTCATTATAAAAAAGAATTTCATTCAATGCTTTCTGTACATTATTTTTTAAATAGGAATGTAGAATATAAGGTATATTCGGCTGTCCAGGTGGTAATGTTGTATATGTGACGTCAATCTTTCCAACCTTCACGTAATAATCTATGACTTTCTTGACATTAGGGTGCGTTTCAAGATGAAATAAATATATTTGGTCTACTCCCATTAGTAATATTATCTCGATCCATTCCACCAGATAAATGGAAACGTCAGTGGTTGGATAATCTAAGGCCTTCACACATACCGTAACATTTTTTGATTTTGATACTTTATTGTATGTTATGCTTACTATATTATTAGCATGATCACATGGGTTTTCAACGATAGACACTACTTTAGGCACATGTTTATTTTGTTCATGAGCAACACATCCAAACAAAAACATAGCATATTGTCCATCAGAGTGAGTATTCCAATATTCCTTCCAACCATAGTCTATCTCAGTTATAGGAGATATGAATGGCTCCACTTCATCATCATACCATAGTTGGCAAAATAATTTACCATGTCTACGAAAATTCTTTCTTGTCTTATTCACCATAGCCAAAACTCTGACAATATTGTGCGTGGATGCTATTTTCCTGGTATCGTAAAAGGCACTGTATATATGGGCTGTTGAGAAATTGGTGAAATGAACTGTTTGCCAGTATGTGTTTTCTATATTTATCTTTAGTAAATCGGGGAATTGTGCGCAGGAATTATTTTTATAATACATTAATCTACTTTTATCCAGTGATTTTACTTTCCACCAAAAATTGATCGGCAAATTTGGATACATTCTGGCAATTCTCTCGTAGGTTTCTTCGTCACTTATAGTACTCAACATCATCGACGGGCCTTTTGATGTGTTTGAATTTGTAATTAAAAACTTACACGGAACCAAAAAGTAAAGAGTCACTGTAAGTAATATTACACAAATAAAACACAGTTTTCTTATTCGAAATTTTCTGGTTGATAACAAGAAGCAGTTTACAGTTTTTTTCGTTCTTACTTTTCTGTAAGTCATAGTTACTATTTTAAATGGAGGTAAACCGTTTAAACGAAGTACATTTAAATGATTCGAGTATATTTTATATAGTTTACAAACACATGATTTCAAGTATAGTGACAGAATTAGATTAATTCATAGGACAACTAAGTGAACGGATGAAGTGTATTTGTAAGTATTGTATTTTTCTATCATAAAATAAGATTACGACTTTGTTTTAAAATATTTTTTATTAATCACGATCTAGATATTAAATAGTCTAACGCTTACTGAAAAACTTATAGTTTGAATATCAATTCATACACCTGATGTTAAAGAGAGATTGACAACTTTTATTTAACTTTCTACATATTTTATCTATTAGCTTCAAGGTTCACCTTACAAATGAAGAAGCCAACGGACTTATGCAATAATTTATAATGGTAGGTTCGCTTTGTTTGTAGAACTGAGGGACGTCGTGGAGTCGGAAGGAGGCAAATGTCGTAGCTGCGCAACATACGGCAATGGACCGGAATGACACAGATGGGAGAACTGGTCCGCACAGCGCAGGACGGAGAAGCATTCTCCAGAGTGATCGCCAACGTCAGAAAGACCTGATACGCCACTGAAAGAAGAAGAGGAAGAAGAAGATACTGTGTTTATTTATGAACCCTTCTTATAACTGAAGTAAAGAAAATTGAGCGCTGAGACAATGTAAGATGAAAACTGGCTCAGTCTACCTTGGTACGGGCTCATGCCCAGTTAGGTTGATTTTTTTGTGACTTATCTTTTAAAAACTGTTTTGTTAATGAAATAAATAAATAAATAAAAATTTATTTATAAACGCGCAATCAATCTGAACGGAGAAGTCTCGTCTAAATATTTGTTTCTTGAATTAAAATAGTTGGCCAAAAAAAGCACTGTTCTTCCGTCCGCAAGGGTTGCGTCGGCCCGGGTGTCTCTCTTTCACAATAAACCGTTTCTATGACAACGACATCAAATGGCGAGGAATGTCGTGGGAAGAGTTGACGCGATTGGCACAGACATGATCTGAATGGAGGAGGTAGGTTTTAGTCCTGTGCTCCCGAGAGGAGCGTTGAGCGAATAACTGAGCCCCTAGACAAACACGCACTTGGCGATCGACTTCAAACGAATTTTCGTCAATAACTGCAACAATAATGCATAATTATATGGTACATGTAGGTAGATTGTCGAAAAGTTCGCCAGTAGTCGATCGGTAAGTACGGTTTGTCTACGGGCTGGAAAAATTGACCTATCTAGATATTTTTCTTATAACGAGACTGCAATCTAGTTAAAACATCCGGGTAGTAGTCTCAAACATGTAGATTGACAATATATACTGAGTAAAGAAATTTGTGCGTTCGAATGACAAGTTGTTGGAATGGGAAAAAATATTATTAAAAAAATACTTCACGTCTCTTAAGCCTAGATGTCCCAGGTATCTCACTCTTTTGTGTAAGTTCTCGAGTGTCCTGTAAAACAAATCCTGAATGGTAGGTATATACTTCTTTTTTTATTGGAACGGAGTACCTAAACAATGTTTGTGGTGTATGAAGTTGTATTTGGGTTTATAACAAAAACCTACTCTACCTATAATACTAATGGATTTGTTATATCCGTTGCACGCGCAAGTGAAGATACTTTATGCGGGATTATAGTGCTGAATATATTGAAATTTAATCACTCAAGTCGTAAAAATGACTCTATATATGACATTAAACAAATGGTTACCTTTTTATTACTTAAGTTCATATTATAATCTATGTACCTTATCAAGACCTATGTCTCACCGTCAATGGTTAGGTGTAGTTATCAAAGTGAAAACGATATTCTAAAGTGAAATTGAGTTTAATTTTTGTTTGAATCGTGCAACTTCCTCACGATTTATTTTTAAGAATGATGTGTAAGTATGAATTAGTGTCGCAATTGAACAAATTCAAAAAAAATATAATATTATTTAACCCAGTAGGTATGCAACTTATTTCACAATACAGCGTTCCTATGACACCGACATCAGAGCGCAGCGTGAATGTCACGGGAAGAGGTGACGGTCTGAATGAGGGAGGCTGGTTTCTGCCCTGTGATGATGATTTTACTTTTGACGCCGTTTAACAGTCCCTAGACCATCTCAAGGGCGCTAGTGAAGAGTTCAGTTTTTAATTTGCTTCTGAAGTTTGTGACAGTCTGACTATCTCTCAATGGCACCGGTAGGCGATTCCACATAACCGGTCCAACAACACTAAAGGCCCTCTCATAGAAATTAAACTTACCGACTCTATTGAGCTCAGTAAGTCTATTCACGGCCAGTTCCGAAGAGCGCAGAGGTCTTCTAGTGGTCAAGTCAAGGGGACAAAGCTCTGTGAGGCACGATGGTGCCATTTTGTATATAGCCTTGTAGACCAAAAGGCATACCTTGAATGTCACCCTTTACTCCACCCTCGTAGTCGTTCTAGGAGGGGAGTGATGTGCTCTCGAGAGGAGCGTTGAGAGTGATGATGATCAAACTAAATTTTCCGTAACAGTCGAATTCTATGAAATTTACATGAAAAATAGCGGAAACGCTCAGAGTTAGTATAAAAAACAGCAAGGTTATAATAATAATAATAATAATAATAATAATTTATTCAAACAATATCGTCTTTACATTTTCATTATAACACAGTTGAACATACTTAATACAATCATAAAAAAAATGTCTTCCACACTAGCCATAGGGCTGTGTTGTGGCAGAAATACCAATGAGATATAAAACAATAGAGTTTTTGAAGTTTTCAAAAATAAAAAAGAAAGCTAAAACCTTACAATAAATGAATAAAAACATCTAGTCAAACAAAATCAATTATTTACAAACATGTCTCAACAATACGGTCAATTACAAAAATAAACACACACCACAATACAAAGATGGGTCAGAGAATAATCTAGCAATGTCAATGAGTGAAATCCGTCTGCGAATGAGTCATTATTGGCTGTGTTAGTATCTTGGGTTAGTAATAATTGTCATGAACGTCAGTATATTAGTCTTCAATAATGAGATGGTGAGTTATTTAATGTTCACGCCAGTGCACTGGGTTTCGCAATGAGCCCCGAATGCCGGCAAAAGCCAATGAATGAGCGAGTCAATAGGTTAGCGGCTGATTCAACAGTGTGTTAGTTTATTAGTTCAGGTAAAAAGCTATGTATGACAATGAGTGAGTTCGCGGGCAAATACGCGAGTGAGCGAATGTGTAATTGAACAAGTTTTCAATCCAAGAAATCTAAGAACATCAATAAGAAAGCAACAACAACAATACTCACCCCATCACACCAAAAACCTCAGTAAGGCCTCCGACTCATCCACCACAATATCAACAAGATGCCTTTTGATCACACCCTTAAATGCGCCGTCACCCCGCAAGAGTCTCCACTCTGACTTAAGTGAGTTATACACCTTCGGAGCCAATACAGTATGGAATCGCTGGCGGAAGGTTGTATTTGTCTCCACTTGAGAATGTCTCTGATCAGAAACCTGTCTGGTGAAATGCAGGTGCGTAGCAGACAGAATCGCAGGTGCTGTTCTATGGTGGTATTCAGCTAACCTTAAAATATAAATCTGTCTCACGTCCAAGGCATGACACTCCCTCAGTAAATCCCCCGTTGGATAGATGTAGGGATATCCACATATCACCTTTAACACTATTCTGTGTGCCCTGGTCAACGAACTCAACACACTTGCAGCCGCACCCCCCCAACTCAAAATTGCATAATTCACAATGGAGTAGCACAGCGCATAGTACACCGAGCGCAACAATGGGAAATCTAGGATCTCTCTAAGTCGCCTGAACAAGTATATGAGTTTTCTTACTCGTGTATTTAGAATGCAAGCGTGAGCTTTCCAGTTTAAATTCGAATCGATCTGTACACCAAGATACTTAACATTCTGCACGAGTTCTATTTTTTGAGTTGAACCTCCATAATCTGAGTGAACATGAATCTCAACATCGCTGGGCGGGAGTGACCGTGCGCTTATATGAAAACAAACCACTTTAGTTTTCTCCGTATTCAGAGTCAATAGATTCTCATTCAACCACGAGCTTGCTTCGTTAAAACCCCGTTGAGCGAACTGGGAAACGGTACACCAATCTTTACCTTCAAACAAAAGGACAGTGTCGTCCGCAAATGTGATAACTTTACCCCCCAAAAGTCTTTTTTCGCAAAAATCGTTTATGTATACCAAAAACAGAAGAGGCCCCAGTATGCTACCCTGAGGAACTCCATAGGCTCCACAGGTGCGACCGCCACTCTTCCACTCTTCAACACGAACCGACTGTCTCCGTCTTGCCAAATAAGAAGTAAACCACTTCTGAGATAGACCTCTGACACCTATTTGCTCGAGTTTCTTGAGTAGGATTGCGTGTGACACGGTGTCGAAAGCCTTTGCCAGGTCTAAAAATATACCAATACATTTCCTGCCCTTGTCTAAATTACCTGATACATATTCTGTTAGAGCAGTAATTGCGTCCTCCGTATTTCTTCCCTGAGTGAATCCAAACTGGTTGGGAGACAGAATGCAGTTTGTGTTCAAGAACCTCAACAATCTCACCTTAATTAGCTTCTCAAAAACTTTAGAAAGTACACTCAAAAGAGATATTGGCCTGTAATTTGACGCCACCTGTGGGTCTCCGCTCTTGAAGATAGGACATATAACGGCGTCACCCAAAATCGACGGAAAGATCCCTTTCGATACACTCAGATTGAACACATGCACAAGGGGTCCCGCTAGAATCAATTTAGAGTCTTTTACAACTCTAGCGCAAATACCGTCGGCTCCCGGGGCTGAGTTCAGCTTCAGTTCATCAATAACTTTTATCACCTCTGTAGACACTGTCGGCTCGATAAAAAAGGATCCTGAAGGTTGTTTGGGAAGGTTAACCATTCTCACTAACTGCGCTTCACTCATATCCAACTCCCGCAGTTTATCAGTCGCCAAATTGCTACCAACCGTAGCGAAATATTCATTGACTTTGTCCAACAAAGTCAAAGAAGTGTGCAGGCGCTGTTTACAGCTGCCGCCACGCGTCACCATAGCTCTTGGATAAATACCCGTTTTTACCGTTCATATTGATCCTATAATTCTCAGTTTTCGTGTGTATTGCAAAATAAAATCGCGCAGTTTTTATGCATTATAAATGTGCATCATCTCCTAATTTTAATCGAGATTTGTGTTAAATTTAATATCTAAAAACGACAACTTCATTTATCAACAGCATTCTTAAATCCAAACATGTGTTATGAACAACCGTTTCTGAGAATTACGGTCTAGTGTATTATTATCTAGTGTCCTGCAATGTGTAACAGAGACAGCAACACAACATCGCCATCCACAACACATAGCGAGGGAAAGTGACAATAAAACTTCAGAACGCGAGAGTCGCCGATAAATACTTTATATGAATGTGTATATCAATGTACACATGGGTAACACAAACAAAGATATTAACATTCAAGAGCAAACTGAAGACATCGCTCGTCCAACAGAGCTTCCTGCGCCCTTGAGATGGATTCTCCATTAAACGGCGCTGAAGAAATCATCCATCATCATCATCATCATCATCAACACTTGATATCTCTCAGCATTTGAGTTGAGTAAAGTCGATCCCAGTAAATCCGAGCTTCCCCTGTTCTCCTGTCCTGACATACTCAGATACTCCTTCATCACTTTCCAACATGTACGTGCATTGCTCCTGTTTTCAGCAACTCTGTTTCGAAAGTATATAATTTTTGCGGTTTTGACTACTCTGTTACATACATTTCTGTACTTCGTATAATGGCGTCTCATTTCCACATTGTCACTCATTACCTGCGAAACCTTATGCAATCTATCCCTCTTTCTTATGCACCGTACTATACCAGGAGTGATCCATTCCCTACGTACACGAACAATTTTTCTTCCAACTTCCCTTCCTCCGTTCTTGATTGCTGCTTGAATCCCTTCAACAAGACTATTCATTGCCATGTCAACGTCACTCGTGATGGTATATACTTTTCGCCAGTCAGTATCACTCAAATTTCTGCCAACCATCTTATAATCAACCACAGTCATACACAACCACAGTCAACCACAGTCGGTTACAATATTATAATGCCTGGCCAATGTACGAGGAGTCGTGAAATGTTCTACTGCGACAACTATTCAACGTTCACGCATACAGTGATCCCTCGATTGCACGGCTTAGGGAACCGGCACTTGTCTGATATAGACTTGTTCCATGAGAGCATGAATAATTTTAGAAACCTTATTAAGAAAATGTTTGCTCCCTAGTCTGGCGCTTTATAGAATTAATTATGTATGTAATATTGTTTTTTTTTATTTGTTTTTTTAATATTTTACTTACCTGTCTATCATGAAGGTATCGTCTCAACTGCGATTATTGGTTTTTTTTTTTTGTTATTGTTATTATTTGTTTTCA
This sequence comes from Athripsodes cinereus, assembly GCA_947579605.1. Taxonomy (NCBI): domain Eukaryota; kingdom Metazoa; phylum Arthropoda; class Insecta; order Trichoptera; family Leptoceridae; genus Athripsodes; species Athripsodes cinereus. The sequence goes on from OX388323.1 coordinate 6,191,429, forward strand.
TTTGTATTATCGATTTTAATGCTTGTGTTTCATCTGCGAGTACTTTTTGCCAATGTCTGACTGAGTATTATTTCTGTGTGTACCACACATTAATATCTGAATTTGTCCTAATATTCTACCAACTATTATTGAGTGGGTTGAGAAGAGAGATACACAGTCGGGCAAACGAAATCATGTAATTAGTATGTAGTGTTGGCATTGTATTCTTTAACCTTAAAAAATTAAAAAATTAAATAAAAAAAAAAAAAAAAAAAAAAAACCTTTGTATGGAAATGAGTTGTTGTGCCAGACTTGCAGTCGTGTAAACAAGTTCCCATTGTGCAGTATATAAAAGATTATATTATTTGTATATTATTATGTATGTTGCCGGTCTCTGCAGCTGTGCATGGTTATTGTTACCCGTCAGATAATCGTCATATTATTGAATTGTATTATCATGTTATTGGTTTTGTTTTTTTGCTTTTTGAATGTGTTGGTGATTTCTTTTTTTTATGTTTATAGACTGTATTATTGATTTGTCATACTTATGTATTAAACCTGTTGTTAAAGGCATATAGCCGTTTATTGATCAAATAAATAAATAAATAATCATGACACAAAAAAATAGCTAAAAGCCAATGTCACCGTAGCTGAGAAAAATTGTTTTCAACATAAACATGAGTATTATGAATCCAAAGGATCAATAAATCAACTTCCACTAAATATACACATACCTACATGAGCACGACAAAAGGACCATAATATAATAATTTAATTTGTAATTTGTGACAAGTAAATTAATAATTGCTGTATTGTGTGTTGTTCGTATGGATGCCTACTAACTTGAATTGTCTATAAATAGTGCCCATCCATTTATTTATACATGCTTGTTTTTATTGATGATATTTGGTTGCATTTTTGTTGTTGTTATTATTTTAGTTATATATATTTGAATTACTTAACACCAATTTGTGAATTTGTATGTTTATATAAATGTATGTATATTGTAAATGGCTATGTGAGCCGTAAATTGAATAGATGAATAAATAAATAAATAAATAAATAATAAAAAGCAATAGAAACGTACCTACATAGGAAAATAAAATAATAAAAACATTAAAAAATAGTAGGATTGAAAGACAGGTAAAATTAAAACTAGGTCAAATTGTATTAGATAACAACTTATAAATAACAAAATCAGTTACACAGATGAATCAAGAAAGATACTTATGAATTAATGAAATCTTCGAAAAAGTAAGTTCGTGAAAAAGTTGAGATTTAGGTACTACTTCTAGGCTGTGGTATGTGATAATTTATGTAAACTGCTTTTAACATAGCACTTAATCCCTGCGGTATTAGTTGTAGTACGTGCATAATAAGTGATATTCACACGTGTAAAAGTTTCTTTTCAACTCTGACAGGGAACATAAAATTACCATTAGCATACTTCAACATTGTTGTTATTTAGTTCCCACGTTCGGAGTAGATATACATACTCCGAAACCAAATGATACAACATGGACTTAATTTATTCTTATATCTCTCTCCTTCTTCAGTAATTTCCTCAATTCAAGGGGTAGTGATTTCCAGATAGTTTGTTAGGGACAACTTTGCGCCATCCTCTTCTGTTCTCAGTCAGGTGTACCGCATCGCAAATTGATAAAGTTGCAGCCTGCTCGGTCTGTCCAGTCCAACGAATCGTTGTTATCGTGCCTAACAGGATCAGATTGTTGATACATTTATCTCTTCTTTCGCTTACGTACCTACTTGAAAAACTACAGGATTCTTTGAGATCAGATTGCTGAGAGTTTTTGTGTGATACTACGTTCTTACAAAATGCAGAAAATTTTAGTATTTTCGAAGATTGTTTTTTTTTTGTTTTTCGATGTTAAACGGATTGCTTGATTTTTGGTGTTGCGATGGTTGTTGCTTGTTTACAATTTAATGTACTGTTTGACATGATCGCTGTTTGTTTGGTGCAAGTCCAGTTTGTACTGAGCGTGCGGTGAATGTAGACTACTTTTATTTTATTGCTTTTTTTACTCATTCTTTTGTTTACATTAATATCTGTTTGCTGTAGACACGCGTTGGAGAATTGGCCTGGCCAAGTAATTATTATTTTTTTCTCTACTTTTTGTTTATGCCTCTTATTATTAAATAATAATGTGATTCTTGCTTCTGGCGATCAACTGTTTTGCTATATTTTTATTCACACAAAATACGTCTAATAGAGCCTGTGATTTTGTTCATTGTTTATTGTATATTATTATTTTTTGTGCTAACTCGAAAGATGCCAACACTGGCATAGTGGTATTAAACTGGAGAGAATTAAAATATTAATAAATCGTCACCTAAACGGATAAATAGGAGCCTTGGATATCCGAGAAATAAAGTTATTTCAAAAAAAAAAAATTTTTTTTATACACAGCACGCATACAGGGCAACCTAGTGAGGCTGCTAGAACTTAATTATAGCCATTCATCATCATCATCATGTCAGCCTCCCTGCGTCTATTGTTGAACATAGGCCTCCCCCATTGATCTCCACAGCTCTCTATCCTGGGCAGACCGCATCCAGCCGCCCCCTGCAACCCGTCTTACGTCGTCCGACCATCGTGCTTGAGGCCTACCATATTGGTGATAAATTGTCTCAACATTTATGCGTTATTATTGATTGATTGAATAAAGTATCTATTTATATTTATTTATACAACAAGACTACAATATACTTGAAACAATGACAATCAATTTATAAATAACAACAGTCAATAAAGACCGGAACAATGAGAAAAGAGGAAACATTTTTAAAAAATCTATGAGGAATTCTCATTAGAAAACATGCTACCTCGAATGAAACTGTCCGCAGCACTTAATCTTAAAAATGTCTTTAGGTAGTAATTAATTAATACCTACATTGTAACCACTTAGACAGATTGAAATACACACCGATTTTGTCATTTATGGAATATAGAAAGTAGTTTCTTACTAAGTAATAATGAGTATTTTTATTAACACAATATTGTATCAAAAGTTTCATTGAATTCAATCTAATGGTGAAATAAAATTTTAGATTTTTGTGTAAAAAAAAACCTTATTTTATTTCTCTAGAAAACTAATTAATTCTGTTTTATTAATTAATTTACAATCTTATATTTGAATAGGTACCTAAAATTTAGATCTTAATTCTGGCTATGCTTAGCAAATAATTATATTATTGTCATCAGGTATCTGAGATGGAGATAATTTTATAGGCTATTTTTCTCTGCCGTCTGTTCTGCGAAGGTTGGCAATCATATTATTATCTGCAACCTTGAACAGTGATGTGGTACCATTTCTGAACTATTGTCTTCAGAACGTAGACGTTAGGATTCCAATCTTAAGAAAAAACTGTCAAAGAAAAAACACAATACATCGTACAAAAATCAGCTGATGTGGATCACCATTCGTCAATGATGCGATATTCACATTGTGTTGTCTAGTTTTTATTACTTCATATTTAGCGTCCTCCCCATACTTTCTCAAAAAATCGAGTATAAGCGGAGTCAGAATCTCCCACTCTTTTTTGTTTGTTTTCGAGTGTCACGTAAAAAGTAGTTGTTCATCTCATACAAGACATTTAGCATCTTCAATTAAGTCATCCTACATTTTTACCATACGGAGAGGATAACTTGCATATTTATTGCAGCAGCACGATGAATGTATTAATATAATCAACGTTAATATTAGTTTAAGCTCAACACTAAGTAAGGCAATTGGTTTGTATTATAAGATAAAGTATGAAAAACACACATACAGTAAAACGTCGACTAAATTATTTATTTATTTTATATATTTATTTACATATATTCACGGACAAAGCCTTTTACATGTTAACCCCCTGTAAAGGTACTTACAATACATGTATACAAAGGTACGATCACTTAAAAAAAGACACAAACTAGATCAATAGAAAACGAGAGTTCGACAAACAGTGTAACATTATCAGGTTAGGTAGGTATATTAATAAAAAAAGTTCAAAATTGTCAAAAAAAATTTTGGTCAAGACACTAAAAAAAATGAATCAAAATTGTATAAAAATGTCAAATATTGGTAGGTATATAAATGTCAAATAAAAGTCAGTTAGTTAAATTTGATAAGTTAATAAAAAAAATTGATATAAAAAAATGTTGACAAAATTTAATTTTGTTGTTAAAATTATTGACATAAGTTAACTCTTCGTTTTGTCGCATCTAACTATTCCTGTTCACCCTTCATATTATTTCACACCTTCACTCAAAGGAAGCACTCTTATAAAGCAAAATGTGAAAAAAAACAAGAATTATTTATTTATTCTATATTTTCAAGTGTAACTTTGTGGAAATGCATTATAAAAGATAATATTTAAATTATCATGATGGTATCTTCTACGAGTGGGGTAGCTAACGAATCAATCGCACGTTATAAACATACAACTTGTCCTGTCCGTGCTAGTAGAAATATTAAGTAATTTCAACTTTTACTTAATATGACTGATGGAAACCAAGTAGGTACTTACATAACATTACAGGGAAGTAAATCAGGGCCTGAGAAATTTGATGTAGACTATACAAATCAATGAATAGAATGAGATACATAATTATTACTACAAATTCTAATCATAGTGCTCCAGATCCCTTGATTTTATTGAAATATCAACGGGAAGATATTATATTGAATAGGTACAAGAATAAAATAAATTTTGCAGTGATACATAATATACTAAAATAAATAAGATGGTTTAACTTTAAAAACAATACAAATATAAGTAGCAGGTATTAATATTCACAAATTTGAATTCATAACAGCAATGTGAAGTTGATTGTTGTTTTATATCACATAATACGCAGGCCACATTTGAGCACTTGCATTTGTTAGTAATACATAATAAAATCAAATATAATTATGTAAATATTATACAAAAAAAATAAACATGACTCACACACAATAGAAAATATTAATTTATGTCACAGGTAAATAAGAGATAAAAGATTTACTACAAATTCTTCAAGATATTGGTACTAAAACAATAACTTACATAGTACAAACTAACCTAACTGAACAGTTTTACAAAGACGGCTTTTTTCCAAAAGATGGTGGCTTGTTCCATTAATTTATAACAAAATTGTTCATCCAAGTCTACATACATCTCAATGATCTCGCCAGTCTCCTCAAACTGTGGGCTTGCAACACAGTACAACCCACGTTTCTTTTGCGACAAAAGCATTGAAGTTGCATTTGAGCCATGAATTTGGCACTTGGGCTATTTCCAGTGAAGTACTTTTGCTTCCAATTACAAATCTTTGGGCATTTAATCTCAATTACGTACTCCTCACAGATGCCATCTGGAGAAGCACCGAACAGGTGGAATTTGTTACAGAGCATAAGGCCACAACGCCTTATATCCCGTTTGTTTTTTTTTCATTTTTTTTTAAATCTCTCCTTCCAACATCCGACCCCTTTTCATTGCCTCTGTATCTTTAATATTCGCCCCAAGCAGGCATTCTACTAATGTTCCATCTAAAGTTTTGCAGTTTGCAGCTTCGTGTAATTTAGATGCAGTTATGCGCCCATACCGCATTTCATACGAAATATTGCAGTCGGTTTGGTTAACTGTAAGTTTTGCAACTTCCTGCATCTATTGTCCCACGACAAAATGAAAGGAAATCATTTGCATCAGTCCCTATATCACTATTGATAAACATCTCCATTAAATAATGGATGCTCAATGAAAATCTACCCAAACCAACAGAGGAACTTCCAACAGGTCACCAACTACCATATGCAACCTGGAAATCCCTGAACAGACTGAGGACAGGCGTAGGAAGATGCAGGGTGAACCTGGACAGATGGGGAATGCTGGAGGCCGGCCAGGATGTGAAGTGCGACTGTGGGGAAACCCAGAACATGACACACCTGCTGAATTGCCCGCTTATGGGAGGGGGGTGCTCTGAGGAAGATCTATGGCGAGCTAATGACAATGCCATTTTGGCTGCGAACTACTGGAGGGACAGAGTATAGATGATTATGGACACGGAAAGGTAAGGTAAATGTGTCAATATTTGTTGCATCATTAAAATAGCTCATAATGATGCTTTCTGATTTCCCATGTAAGTCTTTTGTTTTTGCCACGATAGCTGGTAGAACCTCACTCGGTGTGAATACACTTGTATTTTTGGTCGACGACTCAAGTCAGCACAAGTTATAAATTTAAGTTCTGTGCCAATCTCAGCCATCTTCGATTTTTTCTAATAGCATTGGACAGATGTTTTAGGAGGATCTTCACTCCGACGATGCACCCAGTGCAAAAAAGCAATGGCGTGTTTACAGCCTCCTGTAATCAGACATAAAAATAATGAAAAACTGATACAAATAGCTTATCGTTACTGTTTTTACAATTAACCATTGTATGAGGTTACATATGTAAATTTAACACATGAAACTATCATATAAGGCTTAGAAAAGACAACGTCACCTCATTTGGTAGTGCCCCGGACGGGACTTGAACCCGCATTCCCACGTTGTCTTTTCTAAGCCTTATATTGTAGTTTCATGTGTTAAATTTACATAATACAAATAGCCATTGAATAAACTTATTACAAAATATACCAGCATTATGAGTATAAAAATTAGTAATTAACATTTTAAGACAGATAGTGATAGCGTCTACCGGTGGGTTTATTAGATGTATGATATTTTCCATATAAAAGAGTATAGGATATACAAATATATCTGTCAAATATTTCATTACTCATTTTTTACTTGTATAACTTTATATTTATGAATCCTCTACTTAAAATGACTTGTTTGAATATTTTATTTTGACATATTTATAAGAATTGTATTATATACATTTATTTTACCAGTATGACTATTTTTGATTCGACACATATATTGTAATTTTTTTGTCATGTTGTTGTTCTCTATTCTGATTTGATTGTAAACATGTTAAAGGCTAACGCCGTGAATATATGTAAATAAGAAATATTGCTTAAAATTTGTCTGTGCCTGTACTATGTATAAAAACAATTTCACAAAACTATATCTATCAAGGAGCAAAGTGCTTTAATAAATTGCCTAAAGAACTCGATGGTGTTAATGATCATACAAGAGTAAATTTGGGCTGTAAAAAATGTGGTTTTCAGGTAGAATTTTAGTATTGGTTGCAGGCAGTTTTTTTTTTTTATATACATAATTAGAAGTATGTGCATTTTATCCCATACACAAGTTTACTTTTTAAATGGGATAGGAAATTATATAATTTTAAGTGTAGTAAATGTGTTATATATGTATGTGTATGTTTATATTTTATGGATAAAAGAAAAATAAAAATGATTAATATTTTTCTTAACTTTGCGATAATTCGAAGACTCGTTTTGCTATCATCATGTGTACTACTCATAGTATATCCTTCTCATAGTATAACGTTAAGACAATATTGATTATCCGACAATCTGAAAAGCGGATGCCATTATTAGTTTGTCGTCTGCACTAATACCGGCATTTATTTAACAGAAAGTTCTAAAATCTCGGTTGTACATTACTGTTACCCAGTACGAACAATTTCTATACTTTGGAATGTCTAGGTACGTAGGTACAGGCGTATCAGGGGCGTGCCTTTCATACATGCAAAAAGCACCGCACTCCCAAGGAAACATTAAGAATATACACAATTTATATATGGCGCTGTTTAATAATCCGTAAATTATGATGATGATGATTCTGGATGATTTTGTTTTGACGCCGTTAACAATCCTTAGACCGTCTCAAAGGCGTCTATTACTTTTATTTAACTATTTTGAAAGCACTTTTTAACTGTCACAAATTTAATTAAAATGCGAGACTTTTATGTGAGTTTCAATAAGTAAATATCTCAAAGGCGGTTTCCCCTGAATATTCCCATCTAAAATTTATTTGTACGCATTCTATCATCCACAACACTCCTCTTGAAAACTTTCATTACAAAAACTTTGTATTAGAAACTCTGTACATTATTATTAAACCAATACCAATTATTATTAGTATTATCTACAAATTTATCACCTTTTTTACTTTTATTTTAATGTAATATGTATTCATTTTTTATAATTTGTATTATATTGCATGTGTTATGAAATGGACTTGAGGGGTCTGCACATCCGACCTTCAAGTATGGAGTAAAAATAAAATAAGAAAAAAAACTATGTTTCTATCTTTTCCCTCACGCCATATTCCAAGTGGGGTAGGCAGTGAGAACGGAATGCCAACTAGATCTGTCCTCACATACTTCATTCGATTTTTCTACAGTCATACAATTTCTCATGCACGCACGTCGGTTCCTATTGCTCAAAACACGGCCGTCCTATAGAATTTCATCTACATGACTATCAAATCTCCAATAAAAAATATGACCAATGTGAAAATTCTAGTGGTGACACTGAGGTATTTAGGTGTAGGTGAAATTTCTGCTAAAGTTTTCTCTTTTGCCAAGTATAATATAGGCCCGTAACCGTTAATCTCAAAGGTAAACTTGCAATTAGGACAGTTCTCCATTAGCAATTCTAATACGTCACAAATTTACATACTGCCTGCTACCATTTGAACGTTTTTATCGATTTTTGGATATTTATATTCCTTCTTTTGCTCTTATTTCTTTTCTTTTATTTCGTTGTGAATTCTCTCTTTCATTCGTCATTCAAACCGACACGGTATTTTTACTACAAGTGGAGTAATTTTCTATAAAAAACTTCCGTTCCAAATTAACCTAAATTCAAAAATGCAAAAGTAATTAACATAATATTAAATATTTTGTGTCGATAGGTTTCTTTATGCTAGCTAGTCAGATTTACCTTCAGAGTCGTGGATCACATGCTTTGAATAGGCAAAATCGATTGTTTCTTAAATTGAATATATAATAATTATATTGATAATTATTTTTTAGAATGATACCTACTCTATTCTTCAGGAGTACCGTGCACAACACAGTATTGAAACGGCACTTAGAATAGGGATTTTTTATTCAGATATTTTTATACTTTCACGTTTTTCAATCATATTAAAAAATAATTAATAGACACAACAATTTTAGTGTCTTATTTGCGCCTCGCCGGAACCGGAAAAAAATAAAAAAAGACAGTTTATTAATTATCTATATAATTTTATTTTACATATAATTTTTTATTTACAGCAAGACCAAGACAAGACCAATAATTACTTATTTTCTATAAAATTTCTTTATTTAACAATTTACCAATAAGTTTATTATTGTATAGACTCATTTTGAATTTGAAGCTTATATTCATAATAAAAACTCACTTAAAAATAACATTATTTTTAGTAGGCTCACAATTCAATTTTATGTGTAGGTACTAACTTTCAGAGGAAAGGTAACTCTCTAAAAATAATGCTCATCTCGAGTTCGTCGGTAGCCTGGAGGTAGAGTCTCGGCATTCAGAACAAGGGGTCCGTGGTTCGATACCAGGTGCCGGCAAACTCCCCTTTCACGGCACAAGCTTTTAGCTTAGTGTGAAAGGTGTATAAGGATGTATTTGGGTTTATAACAAACCCAGATATATCTTTTTTTTTAAATATATGTGTTTTTGTGGTTTTCTCGATATCGTCAATAGGCCAATACTGGTGATGTCTTTCTTAAAATCCGCTCAAAACGGTACTCTATTTCAATCGTTTGTCACCACTATTGTATTGCTTTCAATATGCTGACAACAATGACAGACATGACAATTATGTATATTCGTCATTATCTTTTAATTTCTTTACTTTACTTTAGCCTGATAATGAGAACGGAAGTTCTTGAAAGCCGACTCGCGACCTTTTAAGTCACAGTGGATGTTCTTAAGTATCATATTCCCATCTTTATAACATAACACAATCAAAATAAACAGTTTAACTTTTTCCTGTATATATTTATACGAAAGTATATTCAGAAAGAATAATATCATTATGAATTTGTTTATACCATTGCCACGATAAATTCTACACCACACGTGAAAACACTACGAAGAATTTGAAACAAGTAATAGTAATACAGTTGATACCTGCTGTACTCACTCGGCGCTGCACTCACTCGGCGCTGCACTCACTCGGTACTGCAATCACTCGACGCTGCAATCACTCGACGCTGCACTCACTCGGCGCTTAGCAACAATATAACATTCAAGTAATATAAATACGGGTGAGTTACTACTCGAGGCGTGTTGTCCTATTCCTTTGAATTCAGCACACAATACTGAAGGTATTTTAGTATTAAAGTACAATATTTTCCGTTCACTTCAGAAGTAATTGTAGAACTCGTTTCTCATAAGTTAGAACTAATTCAAAAGTTAGTAGGTAGTTATTTTAATAAACAACAATTATTTCTCTTTATACAAAATAATTATAAATCCACTTAAATCTTAAGATTTAATCCCGTTAATTATTTCTGATTAATTTGTGCAACCAATTTATCGCTTGATTGAATTTAATTAGTCTTAACTAGAAACTTAAAATAAATTTATCAAATAACTAAGAGTTACATTTTTTTTATTTAACCCTCACTAATGATGTAGTTCTTGGTCAGTCTCAAGTTTATTTAGAGCTACTTATGTTATGTAAAAATATATGTACCGCGGCGCGTAATAATATTTCATTGTACTTTAAAAAATTGAATATTTTGTCTGCTAAAGGCTTGTTTTGGCAAAGGATAGTCCTTGACCAGTTTTTGAAGGATGAATATAAAACAAGACCGCGACACGCTCATCATACTAGATTCAGATCGAATGAGGGGTATTTGGTACCAAAATATAATAATAAATACGGTAAGAGAACTTTAGAATATAATGTGCCTAAATTGCTTAATATGATGCCGACATCTATTAAGAAATGTGGTAGCAAGATTGCAACAAAAAGACTTGTCAAGGAATGGCTCCTGAAATGTGGATTTGTATATAATTGAAATTGTACTATAGTTATTAAGTATATGTTTTGCTGCTTTTGGTTAGGTTTAAATTATTTATGTATATATTGTTATTATGAAAATGAACGCGCCGACAAATCTTGTAATGGATTTGGCGCGACTTTATAATTGTATTTAATGTGTATTATATGATATAAAAAAAAAAAAAAAAAAAAAAAAAAAAAAAATGAATTTTTGACCATTGGATGTCGGTGACTGGATTTTACTTCTAGAAGTGTAGATGATAATCATACATTCTGAACCACTCAAGATAAATCATTCCAGTTGATTACACTCACCGATAGTCAACCTATTCGAATAGGTATTAACTAGGTAGGTATTTTGTATATGTACATAATGTAAACTTCCTTAAGGAATGCACGACACAGAGTTTCGACGCAATATTCTTCTACCAACACTGATAAAAATGTGAAAAATATCTTTGGCTTTCTAGTCATTAGAGTCTGACAATTGAGTTATCCCTGGCTAAACTATTATAATAAATAACATTTTTTTTAAATATATATCTGGGTTTTGTTATAAAACCAAATACCTTTCACTGTAAGCATAAAGCTTGTATCGTGAAAGGGGAGTTTGCCGGCACTTGGGATCGAACCACGGACCCCTTGTTCACGAGGCTGAGACTCTACCTCCAGGCTACCGACGAACTCGTAACAAATCTTTACTGACAGAACATAAACCCGTATTTACACAAACTACACAAAATAAAAAAAAATGTCAAATGGAGGACTTGTTACAGAGCAACATCTTCCAGCCAACCATTTGAAAGAGAAAGAGAACATACAAATAAGAATAAATACTTAGATTAAAAATAAAAAAATCTAAAAGCTTGTGTCGTGAAATGGGAGTTTGCCGGCACCTGGTATCGAACCACGGACCCCTTGTTCACGAGGCCGAGACTCTACCTCCAGGCTACCGACGAACATATTAATAAACTGGACGCACAGCTTAAGCTCAAAAATAATTATATGCATTTATAAAGTAAGTCAAATCAAATCATTCCATTGATAGAAGACAAACGAAAATATCTCTGTCGATTATACGGTATTTAAAATGTCAAGTAAAATGTCAACAATAAAATTGAAGTAGGTAGGTACCTATCTAGCAGTGGCGGTACTAGACTTTTGGTATAGGGCATGCGGTTTGTGTAGGTGCAGTAGGTAGAATTTATTATAATATGTAGGTACCTACCTATGTTAGAAACCAATTGTTGGCCAAAACCTACTTTCTGTCCACAATCATCCAGATAGTTTGGATGACCCTCTTTTACAATATACCGTTTTAATGACACCAACATTTGAACAATATAAATATCATTATATGAAAAAAAGTTACTCAATTTGCGCAGAATCACGTTGAACGGGGGAGGCTTATTTCTACCCTATACCTACTCCAAAGAAGAGCTATAAAGGGTGAAAGTCCCTTTGTTAAGAAATTCTCATTGTAAAAAAAAATCAAATAACAAATATAACTATTGAATATAATCAAAAGCATCTCTAAATGTACCTAATCTTTTGAAACTGAATACCTTCTTTCCATAAGGCAAGGCACCCGCAATCGAGTTAATTATGGTACTTAATACTATTTTTCATTATAAATTTTAAACTTCTACTATCCGAAACACATACAATTTTACAAATGTTTGGATTAGAGAAAAATATCTAGAGATTGTTACAGTATTTCTAAGAAATAAAGTGGAATAGTATCATAATTATAATCATAAAATTATACACCACACACATTTATAATTGTTAACTTCAAGTTATCAATTTTTATTAAATATCAATAATATGTTAAGAAAAAAAATTAACATTTGTTAATTTTTTTTAGATAGTATTATTTTCCAATTAATTTTAATTGGAAAATAATACTATCTAAAAAAAGTCTAATTTATAGTAAACTTATATATAAAAAAATATCAACAATCAGATGCAAATTTGAAAATAAATTAAAACCCAAAAAAACAATACATTTGGAGATAGATGGATTTTTTTGTGTTTGTGTTGAAATAAAATTAATAATAATAATTATGTTAATTTTTTGTGCAGTCACTAGAACGAATAAAATATTTTAGAGATTTGATTTTATAAGAAATTCTGCTTATTGATTAAACATCACATATAAAAAGAATTAAAGAAATAAATTGAGTTATGAAAAATATTAAATAATATTACAACTAATGACAACACCTACGTAAGTAAGATATAAATAAATTTTGAAGTAATGACAAATATATAAAAAGTATCAAGATTTTCATCTGCATCCTCTAATTGAATGAAATTGAACCTCAATATTATATCGCGTTAACATGAATGTGGTATCTCAATAAACACCTTTCATTTTACCGCTATTAGATAAATTTACAAAATGAACAACTTCAATTCATCAAAAATAATTTATTAAAAATGACACAACCGAAGCCCAATACACATAGGTAATAAAATATAATATTACTGTCTTATGCAGTATGCACTAATACATACAAACCTTTCCGAAAAGCAAGCTTCTAGACCCCATATATATTGTACCACTTCACATGCATGTAGGCTTGTATTTGTGTTAAAAAATAATATTATTACCATGGACCTAAATAGAGTAATGGACAGACACTTTGGTAAACATTTTGTAGCTGCGCGGGGAGGGGAATGACGACCATTTTGTAAGAAATAAATTTTGTTCGGTGCGTCGCATTTGGGCTGCGTTCAGACAGTCACCGAGTGATCAGTCGACGACACGACGCATATTTTGAAAGTACCTATTCAATGCCAGAACGCATTCATAGTGTTCATGTGCTGTATGTTACTATGTTTTCAAAATGTGTAACAAAATAAGAATTATAGTCTCAGAAAATATACTCGATTTCTGCGTAATTGTCATTTATAATTTCTGATGCTGATTCAGTGAATTCGTTTGGATAAATTTAGGATATAAACTTGTAACAAGTATTTGGGAAGTATACAAGCTCAGAAAGTTAGATAATGGAATAATTAAAAAAAAAAGTATAAAGCAATAAGTTATAAACTAATCAAGTAGTTATTACTTTAACTGTTAATTTTAAAGATACCTATTAAAATAATTTATTCCTTCGTTAGAGACAAAAATATTTTTATCATTTAAAAGAAACACAAAAGTACTTGAATGCCACTATAAAAAGGCGCCAGTCAAATAATAATAAAAATATTAATTATTTAAATATATTCATAATTTACGTCTTTTGCACGTCGGCGAATTTAAGAAATTATAACAAAAAGTAAATCCAAAAAAAAAAAAAATTTTAAAAGTTATAAAAGCAATAAAAAAAATAATAAAAAGACGTAAAAAATAATGGCGCCATTACGATAACATTGGGTCATAAAACGCTCTAAGTTATTCACGATTATCCGGATTACATTCACCACTCACTGCAACTTCATGGTCGTTCAGGTCAAACGACGCCGAGTGACATTTATGCTCCCATGAACCAACCCTTGTATTTGTATGTTTAGTATTGTTTTAAAAATGTTTCAAGTTTTTGCACATCAGTTGAATTTTTCATATCGGTTTTTGTTTTTATATCTAGAAGAATAGGAATCATCTTATGATTAACATGGTGATGTGCGCTATAAATGGTTGTGGTTATAAATCCAATCCAACTTTCGCAGGAAACAGGATTGTCATATTTTCGGTAAGTTGTTTTGTATTGTAGTTTTTATCTTAATATATTGCGATTTTAAAGTCGTTTATATTATAATTCGTATACTTATAAATGATCATAATAATGTTATAAACGTTCTATATAATTATCTGTCCTTATTCTCCTATATCTACACATGTAACTTGTTTTCCATTCTGTCATCTGACAATACAAAGAACCTACAATCTGATGTTTGGTTTCTTTACCCGTTAGAATGAAATGTTTCATGCATACAAATCTGATCAGGTTAATGATATTATCGCATGTTTATAAACAAAATCATTTTTTGTAGTTTTCCAAAGGATCCAGAAAGGTGAAACTGGACATTATCCAATATTTGACACCAAGTAAACGTAGTGTTTTGTGTTCAAAAACATCTCGTTTTTCTGCGAGGTTGGAGAAAAACGTCATTCTTATGAAATATCCTGAGTTTCCCGCTCATTTGCAAGTTCGTGTGTTTTATATTATTCATTTAGATATATCCTTCAATTGTCATTCATTCTCTCCATATTGTGTGTATATGAAAACAAAGTTTAAAAATAAATAATGATTTTGAAATGAAATACTCAATTTTATTTACTCATCCTATTCCCTATTTCATCAAGTATATGAAAACATTAAGTTATGTGGCATTGTAATTATTTTAAGAAGTAAATATAATGTTTTCTGATACTGTGAATAATTTCCATACATTGCCCATACAAATGTTAAATAAAGTATTTCCTACAAAATGGCCACCGTCGATTTCCCTTCCTCACTTTTTGGCTTCGCTGTCATTCATACAAATTACTATAAACGTTCCATCCCCTACATACATCCATGATTATTACTAACGTACTTACCCTGCGTGTGACAGAGAACATAGAAGCTCCATATGATGCAACGAAACAGAACTATTTTTGGGAGTCATGCCTACTAATGTATCTATGGTAAGCATTGAACTGAAGTTTGCAAAGGTTTGCGGACATTTTGCGCGAAATTTAAATCAAGGTTAATTTGCTTTATGGGTGCATTAGAGGTCACATAAATTTGTCTATGTTAGCTATTGACCTGAAGTTTGCAAAAGATTTGCTATCGTTTGGCGGTGAATTTAAATCATTCACTGTGTCGGTGTTTAGGTAGTAGAATTCCATATCGAAATAAATAAAACAAGTGTTTTATTCTACTATTGATTTATTCGATGAGAGAGACGTCTTTTATTCGATGAGAGAGACGTATTTCGTCTACAATGTCCTCATAAGACGAAAGACGTCTCTCTCATCGAATAAATCAATAGTAGAATAAAACACTTGTTTTATTTATTTCGATATGGAATTCTACTACCTAAACACCGACACAGTGAATGATTTAAATTCACCGCCAAACGATAGCAAATCTTTTGCAAACTTCAGGTCAATAGCTAACATAGACAAATTTATGTGACCTCTAATGCACCCATAAAGCAAATTAACCTTGATTTAAATTTCGCGCAAAATGTCCGCAAACCTTTGCAAACTTCAGTTCAATGGTTACCATAGATACATTAGTAGGCATGACTCCCAAAAATAGTTCTGTTTCGTTGCATCATATGGAGCTTCTATGTTCTCTGTCACACGCAGGGTAAGTACGTTAGTAATAATATTATTTTTTAACACAAATACAAGCCTACATGCATGTGAAGTGGTACAATATATATGGGGTCTAGAAGCTTGCTTTTCGGAAAGGTTTGTATGTATTAGTGCATACTGCATAAGACAGTAATATTATATTTTATTACCTATGTGTATTGGGCTTCGGTTGTGTCATTTTTAATAAATTATTTTTGATGAATTGAAGTTGTTCATTTTGTAAATTTATCTAATAGCGGTAAAATGAAAGGTGTTTATTGAGATACCACATTCATGTTAACGCGATATAATATTGAGGTTCAATTTCATTCAATTAGAGGATGCAGATGAAAATCTTGATACTTTTTATATATTTGTCATTACTTCAAAATTTATTTATATCTTACTTACGTAGGTGTTGTCATTAGATTGACAATGTCCTCATAAGACGAAAGACGTCTCTCTCATCGAATAAATCAATAGTAGAATAAAACACTTGTTTTATTTATTTCGAATTTAAATCAATTTAAACTTACTTCGTCGTTTTTTTAGCAACTTCTTTCGATAATTATAGATTTATTCCTTGGGCATGCTTTGCTTTTTTGCATGTATGGAAGGCACGCCACTGCTATCTAGTTACCTACCAAGGAAGAAAAAAATGTTTATAAAAAATGTAACAAATAATGTATAAATAAAATTGAAGTGTCAATTATATTATAAAATGTCAATGATATTAGATACCTAGCAAATGAAGGAAAAACCGACAAAATTGTACGAAAATTGCAATTAAAGAAACAAAAAGCTTTTAAAAATATACACGTTATATCCATGATACTCGTAAGATTGATACTTACCTACTCAAATTTCAAATTTTCAAATATTTTTTATTGAGATAATAATAAACACATACCTACAAATATACAATAAGCACAATTATACAAATCTTTATATTATCTGTTTTTTTTTACCCTCAAAATTGAGCAGAGCTCGTGCTTTGAGGGGTTATAGGGTTTTTACTAATAATCAAACAAATTCGATCAAACCTAATCAATATAGAACATCACACACATAATCCATTTACCATAATTATATAAAATAAACAAAAATATCAACAACAACAAACCTATCATCAACGACACAATCACTTGACCTCATACTTTCTTATTGAATTACCTTCTTTATATTCTTTATACTCAAAACACAAATGATTCATGGCTACTTAGTTAACATAATTCTTTTTGTTTTTTTTGTCAATTTACTTTTAAAATGACGACTGTTGTTTATTTATTTATTATTTTTGCACACCATCATTATATAACAGTGTTAACAATAATAACAATATAAAATTATAAAAACTTGGACGATGTGCAGTGGCCAGATTATCACTATATATAATGAGTTACAATCCATCGGATTGGTCTGCAACGAGTTTGGTTTTTCTTCTCCATTCCTCCCTATTCTCAGCCAGTCTTTTCAGCTCTACGTATGAGCCACAGTTCATGTCCCTCTTCAGTTGGTCCATATACGCATCTCTTGGTCGGCCTCTGTCATTTGTCCCCTCGGTCTTACCCTCCGCGATGGCGATGAGTAGTCCTGGGTGCCTGATGTTGTGGCCAATCCAGTTAGCTCGTTGTTGGCTAATTCTCTTAAGAAGTTGCCTTTTTTCGCCTACCCTGGTTAATACTTCTTCGTTTTCGACGTGTTTCGATCTTCAGCATGCGTCTGTAGCAACACATCTCAAAGGCCGCCAACTGTCCACTTTCACTCTTGCTGATGGTCCACGTCTCACAACCATAAAGCAGAATGCTCCATACAAAGGCTTTAGTAAGGTTCTTCCTTACGCTTTAATCAATATTTGGGGATTCCAATATCTTAGATTTTTTGTTTTTACTCTACTCACAATTTCCGATTTTGAGCGTCCATCCTGGTTTATTCTGCTGCCCAAATACACGAATTCTCTTACTTGTTTGATGCTCACTCCATTTATGGCAATGTTCGCAGTCGCTTCATCCCTTCCAACGACCATATATTTTGTTTTGTCTTTATTTATTTTCATGTTGTACTTTGACAACAGTTTACTTTCCATTTTTCCTAAGGCTTCGTTCAGCTCCATCTCGAAGTCTGCGAGCAGTGCTATATCGTCAGTATATCGATACCTTAATTCGCAGATTGGGTAACTCCAAAATAGCTACTTTACAGGGCGGACAAAAAACTAAATATTTTTGTTATGCATATTATTATTGTTATTTTTCTTATTCTAAAATATCTACATGATGTAGATACATGTTCGTAACAAAATGACCATGACATTATTATGTTTATAATGGTTTTGTAGGCTTTTTTTGGAGTTACCCAATTTTCTGTGATAGATTTTGTAAAATAAATACAATAATTGATGGAGTTACCCAATTTGCCTATAAGTATTGTATACTGTTTGGTCTCACAATAATGTTATTTTTAAAGTGTTTTATATGAAAATAAAATTAAATTGAAGTAATATATATAGGATAAATATTTCAACATCATCATCATCAACGCTCCTCTCGGGAGGACAGGGCAGAAACCAGCCTCCTCCATTCAGAGCGACTCTGCGCCAATTGCGTCACCTCTTTCTACGATATTTCCTGCGCTCTGCTGTTGTCGTTATAAGAACGGTGTATTGTGATAGAGGGAAATCACGGGCTGACGAATTCTTGCGGATGGAAGACCGGTGCTCTTTTTGGCCAATTAGCATTTTCAGGATATTACCTAGCCTGGAACATCGTCTATCCTGTATCACGGAGTTGAACATAGTTGAACAAAAAAAGTTGCACCTTTAGAGGTATACTCGTACTCGTTGATAGCTAGACAAAAATAATGAAGAGTAACAAAATGTGAAAATTATTATTCGTGTGGAGCATTATTTTAGAAATCCTGGTAGTCCTGAGTCCATTTTCGTGAAGATATTTTCAGTCTCGTTTAAATTATTTAAGCAGACAATATTTTTTGGGCCGAGGCTTTTCTTCCTTTGAGGCAATTTATTTATTTATTCATTCATTCTTTACTGTACATTGATCACAATATATACAATTTTATAAAAAAAATGCATTCAAATAAGGTGTGATCCATATACAGAGGTAGGTTGCCCAATAAGAGACTCTTACGACTTGTATTATGAGATAGCTGAAGTCCAGTATCCGATCAAAGTGTCTTGCCTCTTGCACATTGATACCCTCTCTGTATATCTCAAGATTTTAAAATCCGCCAAAAGAAATTTGTACTTGGCACAAATCGTCCCACAAGGGACGGGTTGCCGTAATCTTATAAATAATAATAATAATATACAGAGGGCGAGTTCATCACACCTCATTTTGATTTTTTAAATTTAAATTTTAAATTTTTATTTCCATGATTCATCCTTTTTCCAAGAGAAGTCTCAGAGTTTTCATCAGAATCTAAATGTTCTGAATATGTTGATGAACGAGATGTTGACTCTTATGCTGCCCTTCTCTGTTGCAATATTATGATCAATAGCATTAGCCTGTGCATCTAACAATATCCCTTGTGTCGCATTATTATCTAAATTATTATCATCAGTAGGTATTTATATTTTGGATTTCTGCAAGATTACCACTATCAAGTAATATGATGGGCCAACTCCATTATAAAAACTCGATTTGTCTTTGATAAATTTGTTTCACTCATACGATTTTCTTCACTCCTTCAATTTTCAGTTACTAATTTAACCATAGTCTTTAGTCTGCTATTCATCTATAAAATTATAAGCAAACATTTCACTTTTGCCTGACGATGAGAGCGGCTTGTTGCGGCTTGCTTGCCGGCTTGCAAAATAAATAATGTCAATAGTGGAATAACCATATATCGTGTTTCATTTTAAAAATTATTAATATGAACTTCCACCAAGAACCGTCGGTCGAGAAATTAAACTTATGATAAGTAGGTAATGTATGTAGATACACGTTCAGTTCTTCGGATTTTGAGCTTATTTAAAAATAATCATGATTCAACAAATCCTTATATATCAAAAACTAATGTCGTTTATTTAAGTATTAAAACCTACATTTTTTATTTGACTAAAAAATAATAACATAATATATTGTGTTAAAAAACAATAAAATATTAGTAAATCAGCTTCAAAATTTGTGCGCAAACATATCCAGTAATAATTAAATTCCACGTAGTAGCTCATGCAAAAGTTGCATTATTTAAAATGTGAGTTCCTTACATATAAACTACATCACATAAGGAGCAAATGATAAAAAAAAAACTTTAAAAAATTGAAGAAAATAAAGCTGATATTTATGGTTACAGTTATCTAACATTTTTTTACAAGATAAGATATCCAAAACCACTTTTATGTAAAATATTCCTAATACACAACCTATCTCTCGCAAGTCTCCATACAGAATGGTGGAGTTACCCAATTTGCAGTGTTGTAAATACTAACATTGGAGTTACCCAATTTTCTTGAGGTGTTTTTTAGGGCATTTGTAATAACGTTGGATTCTTCAAATTTACCTAGCATGTGTGTTGGAATACAGTCAACATTATGGCATCATTAAGTCATTTTGTCAAAAAATGGAGTTACCCAATCTGCGAATTAAGGTATCGATATCGAATCATTTTCTCATTTATTTATACTCCTGTCCAGTTCTTCATTTCTTCATTATCACTATCAAGTGATTTCTTCCATCTAACAACTTCCATCTTTCATCTTGTTCTAAATTCTGAGGCTTAAAACAAATGAAAACCGAGAATAATTTTTATCCGGATATAAATTCGGAAAACACTGATTTCTTATTATAGCTACATAATATGTAACGTATAACTAAGCCAAACATAGAGGAAGGAATAAAGAGCATTACGGGATTATATACAACTTGCCATATAACAAAATAACGTTATTGATGTCGCTTTTATTTAAAGTGCTTTCATAACTTATTTAAAAATAAATAAAAATATTTTCCATTGAATTTTGTGCCTAAGAAATATACATTACATATCTTCATTTTATGTAGACTTTGTAGACTTTATAAAATCTTTCACAATATTTATCTATATTGAAAGATGAAAGATTTATTCAATAAAGCACTAAGCCTGTAGTTTCTGAATTAAGGTAATGCGGGTTTATCTGAACCTCAATTCAGTGACATAAAAAGTAAATAAAATCTAATGGTTTCATAGAATCTTTCTGATGACAAGCTACAAATTATTATTACGACTAAATTTTTCGCGGGTTGACCATCTGATGAAGTGTTCTCACGAGGCGAATTTCGCTTGTATAAAAAACAAAATCCGTCGATTGTCCATTGATCTTCAAACGTGTTCACACAGTCCACCGGCACAGGTTCAATCTGTCAGATGCGCTTTGATTTTGACGTTGTTTTCAAAATGGCGGACGACGAGATGGATATCGTTGTTTTTTATTTTTTATTTATTTTATTTCATTTTATTAATACAAACAAACAGCTTTTACATTTTATGTAGTACAACTTAAATATTACATTTTTCACAAGCCAGTGAAGTTTGTTAAATTATTTTATTTAACACTTTATTCCAAATCAAAAAAAAAACAAATAACACAAACAAAAAAGAAGTACACTCTATGCACCAACTGAGGCAAAAACACAAAAATGTAAAGAAAAAACAAAATCGTTCACCCATGTAATGAATATGCCATTACAACATACACAAGTAATGAATGACGCCCATGAGGGGGGCAAATGCTCTCCAAGCAAAAAGGGGTATATCGGGGGAGGTTGTTGCAAATGTTATAAGGCGCCTTTTAATTAAGGAAACAAATGCCACAAACCGACAACAAATATAATAACTGTCACGAAGCGGGGTATATTAGAAAATTTTTAAATTATACAGTTTTTACTATAGATACGGATGCCGCGCACATCTACGCATACGCGCATAGTTCCACCAAAGAAAAAGTTGAAAGGTGCTCAACTTGAGACAATATCGTTTAGGTATACTGCAGTGTTTTTAATAATTCAAGATAGAGGGTTACTCCCGGGAATTCCCGGGAAAACCCTCTAATTTTTATTTCCCGTTTCCCGGGAAAAAAACGAATCCTTTCCCGGGAAAAAATACAAATTATTTGTCATGCAGATTGCCATACCGATACCGAAATCTTTGTTTAGTTAACTGTAATAGTCGTAATAAACTTGTAGAAGCTGACGAATATTTTGATATGAAAATATGAAAAATAATATTAATTACCAATATAAGTGTTATACTTAAAAAAAAAACTTAATTATAGCTTCAATGTATTCGTTTGAAAGAAGCATAATTATTCTAAATATAATTCGAAATCGGAGGTGTGTTTGGCCGACAATGTATGCTACAATTTTTCATGTTTTTTTTTTACATATTTCGAAAAGTTAGATAGTTCTTAAAAATATTTGTGCAGCCAACTGTCATTTTTTTTGTTTTATTCATGGATATTAACCGATATAAAAAATCTTTTTTTGTCGAAATTTCTCATTTATAAAATCAAAAATCTTTAAAAAGCTTTGCCAAAATCCATAACATTTTTTTGCTTGATAGGATGATCAAAAATTAAAAGTTTATGTATTTTGTAAACAATTTTTATTTTGATATAACATAGAGTACCTAAATAAATCTCGTCAGTCAGCTATTTAGTTTTTTTTAAGCAAATTACTTATATTGGTAACAAAAATTTGATTTTTTTTTAATCAAATCAAAATGTTTGCAAGGGTCAACAAGTTATGAGAGTTTTTATACCAAATTTGTTGAAAATTGAATATTTATAAATATAATAATGAATTTCCCGGGATTCCCGGGAATCCCGGGAAATTCATTTTAAAATTTCCCGTTTCCCGGGAACAAAAATAATCCGGGAAAAGATACCCTCTAATTCAAGAGTTTTTGTGTTTACGCTGTGGAAATCCATTTTTGATTTTTAATTATACTTGTAGGCAACTTCAGGGAAAGTAACCCTGAAGATGCCTACCTCTGGGAGTGGCCCGAGATGATGGATGCTAGGGATAGTATGATAGGTAATATGAGCAAGAACACTACCCGACCTGTTTGGTTCGGGGAGGTGCTGCAATGTCCACGGAATCTCAGGGCATTTTTGGAATTTGTGGAGACATGGGTTTCTCGGTGGGATCTCCTGCGTCAGCCGGGTTTACCCCCGACTGAGGTAGGAGTGCTCTAGGATTGATTGTTGCCCTTTGCGGCGGGATCTGTTGAGCGAACTCGTAATTTGTTGTGTTTCGTCCTGTCTCCCTTGGTGGAGAGTAGATATGGGAGGGATGTTCCTGTTGGGAGGGAAATGTCTTTTCATTGCGCTGGTAACGACGACTCTCGAGTCTCACTTTCTGAAAGCCCAATAACAAATCTCTGGACACCTTATTTCGGCCTCTGGTCCAAATTAGATACTGTATTGTTATAATCATTGATAATTATTGTGCTTGCTTGTTATTTTTATTTTTTGGGTTTTTGTCGTTGAGCTTTGTTTATTTGTTGTTATTCATTGTGTTTGATTCGGTTATGATTACATTTTATCCTCCTGAGAGGGGCATCGAAGACGTAAATGTAGCATAAAAGATTCCGACGAGGCGGTATTGGCCGGCCAGCCCTTCAGTCTGCCCAATAAGGCCCGCCCGTTTTGCTTAGAAGAGCGAATAAATAGAAGTCCCCCGACTTCTGAGATATCCGGGTATGGGAGGGAGTCTTCAATATACCATACCCTCACGCCGTGTCCCAAGGCAAAGAGAACGGGACGCCAAACAGATCTATCTTTACACACTTCCTTCGCTTCCTCCACATTTATACAGTTTCTCATATACGCACGTCGGTTCCTCTTACTCAACACGCGGCCGTCCTTGAGAATTTGATCCACGTGATCAAGCCACGTGGTTCTCGGACGCCCGCGCTTCCTCACACCCTTTCTTTCAGACAAGTATATCCTCTTTGTCATTCTTACCTCGTTCATTTGTTTTGGCAGAGAGTTGTCCTTGACCAGTTTTCAAAAACCGAATATAAAGAAAAACCTCGACATATGCATCACACAAGATTTAAATTTAATGAAGGATATGTAGTCCCTAAATTCAATAATAAATACGGAAAAAGAACATTTGAATATAACGTGCCAAAAATACTTAATATGATGCCGGTATCTATTAAGAAATGCAAGAGTAAAAATATTGCAAAAAAATTAGTCAAGGAATGGTTAATAAAGTGTGGATTTATATATAACTAATAATTATTTTTGTATTTAGGTTAATGTCGTATTAGGTCAATATATGTATAAAGTATGTTATAAGAGAACACGCCGACAAATCTTTTAGATTTGGCGTGACTCATTATCATAAGATGTATATATTTATTATTCAATGTACTATTTTCATTAAATAAAAAAAAAAAAAAAAAAAAAAAAACATGTCCAAACCACCGTAGTTTATTCACGCACATTCTGTCCACAACACTCTTCTTGTATCGTTACAATATGTATTTAGTTAATAAATATTACATTTCACGTCAAACATTAGTATATTGTACCATTTTTATTTCAGAACGCGATATTCTGAAAATCACTTTTAGTTTTTGTCTAAGTTGTCAACCCAAAGTAAAAAAATGTTAGCTGATTCTCCTCCCAAAGCGACAGTTCTAGTATCTCTTACCTCTGGGACTAGAATGATAATATAAACACTGGAGTAGTTTCCATATAATAAACAATAATAGGTATGTATATAAGAAATAAGACAAGAACATTTACTTCATCTGTCATAAAGTAAAAGACAAAATAAAAAGCTTATTTCTTAGTCGGCATTGTTTTTTCAAATGAATAAAGTAATTTTTGGAAACAAAC
Organism: Athripsodes cinereus; assembly: GCA_947579605.1. Taxonomy (NCBI): domain Eukaryota; kingdom Metazoa; phylum Arthropoda; class Insecta; order Trichoptera; family Leptoceridae; genus Athripsodes; species Athripsodes cinereus. Next base: position 6,216,477 of record OX388323.1, read on the forward strand.
ACAACCTACTAATAATATTTAAATAATAAGAACAGTTACCTGATCTCGGCTTAAAAAGTCATTGTCAAACTGACAATTTATTAATGACTGACAAATAAAAATTATTATTTTAAATATATTGACCGCTTAGCTCCATAACTCAACAAGTCTAAAACTTCGAAGTTTTTGATTTAATTGGTAATGTATACAAACAACCCCACTTTTTTAATTCCACAAACAAATATGTATATGCTTATAAAAAAATACACAGTCTCCTTTATGAGAAAAAAATTATGTGCCTAAAACATATTAAAATTCAACAGCACGCCTCGATACAGGGCAACCTATTGAGGCTGCTGCAACTTAATTGTAACCATATTGGTGTTAATTGTCTCAACATTTGTACGTTATTATTGATTGAATAAAGTATTTATATTTATATTGCGAATCAACACATTTTGTTCTCTACCCATTTTTATGTAAAGTTTAATAAGAAAATCAAGAGAATTTTAGTAATCATCGCGAAATATTTAACAAAGCACGATTAATTAAATGAAATTCGATAACTCGGTTACGAACTAATAACAAGCATTAATTATTTATTTATTTATAATAATACATACGGCTTACGCCTTTAATACATAGTTACAAACAATAATTGCACAACACCACCATCGTATCAAATTAAAACTCAAAACAAAAATAAAATATACTGCATAATTCTCGGAAACAAACACAATCTACTTATAGTATTATTTTAATAGTAGGAACGGTAACCTGATCTCGACTATAATAATACATAATAATACATTATGATGTCGGACAGTTCATGCAGTTTTAAAAAAGATCAAATTACAAAACTCATGCCAATAACAATCGAGATAATGTCAGCGATGAGCCTTGCAACAGCTCAAATTGTGAACCAAGATGGTGAGATAAATCGTCTCAAGGACAAAATAAATCAATGTGACACTTCATCGCCGAATAAAACGTATGATATTTGTGACACGCTAGCGGAATTGTCAGAGAGAAATGCACGTTCAAAGAATATTATACTTCTCAATGTACCAGAAGTAGAGGCTGATCGAGACCAACCTACGACGGACACCAAACAAATAGTCGATATGATTCACGGTGTGGATAATTTGAGCAATATTCCTATTCTTAAAGTGCACCGCATGGGAATCAAGAAGAATGACAAAATTTGACCTGTGAAGATAGTTTTAAATAATAGAGATGATGCTAGAGCCATCTTTTTCGGCAGATTTAGACTTCCGCGTCAGGTTAAAGTCAAACAAGATTTAACCGAAATGCAAAGATCTAATCTCAAAGCATTGTGGGATGAGTTGGATGCCAGGAAGAAGGATGGTGAAAATAATATTGGAATTAAATATGTCAACGGTTCACCCAAAATAATGAAAATTGTGCTAAAAAACTAACTAGCAGCCTTCGCATATATTATCAAAACGTAAGAGGAATAAAATCTAAGCTATCTACACTTCGTAAGAATATACCATTTCTTGAATACCCAATTTATATACTAACTGAAACCTGGCTCGACAAAACCTTGAAAAGTTCAGAATTAGGCTTTGTGGACTATACAGTTTATAGATGTGATCGCAACGTGAATACAAGCGATAGATCCAAGGGCGGAGGCGTCTTCATAGCAATCAATAATAAAATACCTAGCTCACCCATTAAAACGAAAAATGAAACCATTGAACAATTGTTCGTAATTATTCGTCTACAATCAACAAAAATAATTATTGGAAATGTATATTTTCCTCCAAATACACCTGCTGAAACATATAAACTCTACTGTCAGGAACTAGAAGCACTACAGTCTAAATACCCTCAGGCTTTGTTCCTTATTTCTGGTGATTTTAACTTGCCTAAAATCTTGTGGTCACCTGAACAGGATCGTGCCCCAGTCTGCGCTGACTATATTGAAGGAGCTCGGGAGCTACTTGAGACATTAAATTTTTTAAATTTTGTCCAGCAAAATTTTGTTTATAATTCTCACGAACGTCTACTTGATCTTGTCATCTCGAACTATAGACAGGTGAGTGTTACAAGATCAGATGAAGAAATTGTGCCAATTGACGATTATCATCCACCACTAAACGTTAATATTATATTGAAGACTGATGAAACTCGTGATGAAACATTTTCATATATAACTTCAAGAAAGGTGACTACAACGAAGCAGTTCACTTTTTATTTAATAGTGACTGGACTTTTCTGCAGGGAGATGACATTGAACATATTATATCTAGATTTTATGCAATTATAGACGATACAATTAAGAGGTTGTACCTTATGATACAGTGATAATTATCCAAGCAGTGATAATTATCCAAGATGGTTCACTCATGAATTAAAGACACTCATATGGGAGAAAAAAATGGCGCGTAGAAGATACAAAGAAACCAACAATGAAAACGATTTTAACAACTTCAGTGCTCTCGAGATGTAATGATATGAAAAATTTGTGTTATTCAGAATTTATCAAAAAGGCTGAAAATATAACAACCGATTTGAAGAGCCTATGGAAATTCAAAGATTCATTGAGTAAGAGTGGCACAGCCTACCCCATGCAGATGTTCCTGGGCCGAGAGAATGCGTCAGGACTACAGGACATAGTGAATATTTTTGCTAAGTTTTTCAGTAGCGTTTATGAAAAAAATGAAAAAGACGGGGAGGGTGTTTCATTATTTTACAAAAATAGCTTAAATCTTTCAGATTGTACCATTTATTTTGATAAACTTTTGGTCAAATTGTCGTCCCTTGACTCTAGGAAATCAGCAGGCCCTGATGAACTACCACCATTGTTTATAAAATGTTGTTCTCAGGCATTGGCTGTACCACTGACATTCATATTTAATAAGTCACTAAAATCAGGTATTTTCCCTTCGATTTGGAAACAGGGAAATATATTACCTATTTTCAAAAAAAGGTGAAAAAACTGATATACCAAATTATAGAACGATTTGCCTACAATCAATTTTCGCCAAAATTTTTGAGTCCTTGGTCTTGGAACAGATTATGCCCCAAATTTCTAATAGGTACGTATTTATGAAAATTACATCGCAGACAGTTTATCACAAGGTTTCCAAGTCGACAGCGTCTATACTGACTTCAGTAAGGCGTTTGACAAGGTATCACACAATATTGTATTACAAAAATTAAATGCTTTAGGCTTTAGCGGTCCACTACTGGAATGGTTGACCAGTTACTTATCGGGTAGAACCCTAAGAGTAAAAATAAATAATACAGTATCCCCCAACTTTTTAGCAACAAGCGGTTTGCCGCAAGGGAGCCACTTTGGTCCCATTTTATTTCTCATATTTATAAACGATTTAATTTCCGAATTTGACAAAGTAGAATTTTTATTGTTTGCCGATGACTTAAAGTTATACAAGGGAATCACAAATCGCGACGATTGTCATATACTCCAAAACAATTTAGACAAACTAGACTTGTGGTGCAACAAAAGCCGGCTGTATTTAAACGTGAGTAAGTGTCAGCTGATCAGGGGGTCTATTCTCCAATCTCGATTGATGGATGTCGCAATCGAGATTTCATTACTTTCGATCGATTCCTTCAAAACCCTATTCTTGAAAGTCGTATACGACAAATGTCACACGAAATCATGCGAGAATTTGTCGAGTGGTGTTTTACCAATAGAGATGAATGTCACACTAATCGACATGTCAAAAATTGATAAAAATGACCGCCGTGAGTCACTCAATGGTTGTTTACATTTTGCATACGGTATAAAAATAAAATAAAGTGATGCCGGATTTATAAAGTTTTTTAGTTAAAAAATATAACGAAAAGTTTGATATTGATTGTGACTCCTCATATAAAAGTGCCATCTTGTACGTCACGTGTCTCCCCACACGAAAGCGCCATCTCTTGAAAAATTGTATAAATAAATGTCATTTTTCGATGACCACAAAAACATACAAAAAGTGCGACGTTGCCGGTAGCTTCTCTTAGAGTAAATATACCTATTTATAAATCTGGGGAGGAGAGTAAAGGGGTATGTACAGTATGGAGGTAGAATTATTTTAGTCAAGCTAGACACTAGACCCGTAGATACAATTCTCATTCAGGTTTACATGCCAACATCTAGCCATAGCGACCAAGAAATTGAGAGTATATACGAAAACATCCAGAAACTGCTAGATGACACAAAAGCTGAGGAAAATGTGATTGTAATGGGAGACTGGAACGCAGTAGTTGGGGAAAAAATAGAAGGATCAGTCGTGGGAGCGTATGGGCTGGGTATTAGAAACGATAGAGGCAACCGTCTTATTGAATTTTGTGCCAAAAATAAAATGGTTATAGCAAACACGTGGTTCCAACACCACTATAGACATCGATATACGTGGAAATCTCCCGGAGACAGATTCCGGTCGCAGATTGACTACATTTTAACTCGTCAACGGTATAGAAACCAAATTAAAGATTGCAGGAGCTATGCAGGCCCTGACATTGATAGCGACCATAATATGGTTGTGGCGGAAACCATACTGAAATTCAAAAGGCTCGAGAAGAGAACCACAAAAAGATGGGCCTTAAAGCTATTAAAAACAAAAGAAATAAAAGAGAAATACGACGAAAAAACTAAAGTTTGCGATTTTGAGAGCAATGAAAGTGTTAACAGAGTATGGGAGAAAATCAAAGATAAAATTACCACAGCGGCAAACGAGGTAATAGAAAAAGGAAAGCCGCAAGCTAGAAAAGAATGGATCACGGACGATATATTAGAAATGATTGAAGAAAGAAGGAGATTGAAGAACTCGAAAACAGAAGAAGGAAAAAAGGAATATAAAATCCTGAGAAACAAAATCAACAGGGAGTCCAAATTGAGAAAAGAATGCTATTTGCAAGAAAAATGCAGGAATATTAACAGAAATATAAAACAAAGGAAATTTGAAACCGCATATTCTGAAGTCAAGAACTTTTTCAATGAAAAGACACAGCCACGATGTGCTATTCAAGATCAAAACGGCAAACTACTGTTTGAGGATGAGTTGATCGTAAAAAGGTGGCAAGGATACCTTGAACAACTTTACAAAGGAAAGAACATACTTGAGGAAAGTAAAGCACTGATAACAGAATATGACGAAGAAAATAATGGAGATGATATCTTAAGAAGTGAATTTGATATTGCCTTATCAAAATTGAGAGACGGCAAAGCACCAGGTATTGACCTAATTCCATCAGAGCTGCTTAAATGCGCAGGAAGCGGCATGCTTAACACACTGTATAAGCTTGTCTGCAAAATATATGACACAGGAGAAATACCTGAGGACTTCGCCAAATGTCTGATACGAAAAATAAATAAATAAATATGATATCATACGTGAAAATTAAACAGTGTTTAGTTTAACATTTTGAAAATTCATATAGAAATGAATTTTCACAACGTTAACCTACTTTAAATTTAATACATTATATTGAATTACATTGAATATTTTGGATACAATATAATGTACCCTCGTCAATTTGGATATAATATGCAAAAATGTTTAGATGTGAGTGAATCTAGTAAATAATTTTATAAATATAGTATATTTAATAAGCTTTCCAAAAGTTTTTTTAAAATGTAAATAAAATATTCATCCATAAAAAATTCCAATTAAAGAAAAGGTCATTTACAAAAAAAAACTACATTACTAGTGTATAAGTCAAAATTACAAAATCTAATGTAATTTTTGACACAAATCATCCTTGTAGGATGCTCGTGAAGAAAAAAATCTAATGAAAAAATGTTAAAACATGTTATAAATTATTGTCCCACGCACATTTTTTTTCGAGAATCCTCGACCCACCTTCACGATCGCTCATAAAAACGAAACACATCTTAATTTTTTCTTTTATCAATTGCGTCAAGTAAGTACATTATTGTGTTTGAAATGTTTAACACAGAGGGAGTTCACAATAATTGTGATAATATTTTGTGACTAAATTGAAATATAAAGTATTTCTCATGATTTATAACTCTCTAAATTTACTCTGACAAAGATGTCACTTCATCTTGTCGCATTGAATTACTTCTTTTTATTTTCTTTCTTTAAAGATTGGTTTTTGTAAAAAATATTCTTTGTACACTTTTTTTTAAAGGAAACACAGAAGAAGATTGAGGCAAGAAGAAATAAGCTGAAATAACAAACTGCACTGCATTATTTGATGTTATAAACTTCGATATCAATGATGGTTAGTTCTGAAAAATATTTCTGTCGAATAAATCGGATTTTAAGTTCGATTCCATCTAGAAAAAGTCGTGTGAAATTCTTAATTAGTATCTATCGGATGACATTAGTGCTTGTCTAAGACTGGGAGGCCTAATTAAGGTACCTCCCAGAAAAACATCTGCTGGACAACACCACTATACTTGGGTGTTGTGTGGTACAATTAGCTGAACAAAAAATCTAAGTTTGATTCTACAAAAAAAATCAGAGTTTTAAATTGAATCTGAAAGATATTTTTAAATAGCTGTTCAACTGCTCTGTTGTTGAGTTTTGTTAAGAAACTGTATTTTGTTGCTATTTGTATTGAAATATGTGTTTGTTTTATTTATTATTATTTGGTAAGCGCTATTGTGTGATGTAAATTGTATGAAATATGTTTAAACCCTCAAAGCACGAGCACTGCTCAATTTTAAGGGTCAAATATGACGTAATAAATGTGTTTTCTTAGTAATAAGGTGTGTATATACCTAATATTATTAAGTTGTAAATTTTTGTTTAAATAAAAATATTTGAATTTGAATGTACTTGTCTAAAAAAGCGCGGGCATCCGAGAACTACGTGGCTTGATCACATGGATCAAATTCTCAAGGACGGCCGTGTGTTGAGAAAGAGAAACCAACGTGTGTATATGAGAAACTTTATGAATCCGGAGGAAGCGAAGGAAGTGTGTAAAGATAGGTCTGTTTGGCGTTCTGTTCTCTTTGCATACCCCACTTGGGACACGGCGTGAGGGTATAGTATAATATAGATAGTATAGTATCTATGTGCCTATATTAATTTGAACATCACAACTTTTTTGCACTGTATTTTAAAAAAGATATCTTAATGTGTTTCTATATGCCACTATCTTTTTCTTTCTTTTTTTGAGGGGAAATCCTAGTCATGGACACCCGGCCTTTCTGGCCAGGTAATGCCGGACTCTGACCGGCTAAAACCCCTCATCTTCTAACACGTCTCGGTTCCTGCCTTTCGGCCTACCCAGAGACGTGGCGTTGTCTTATTTTCATCTTCTTTCCTGGTTCTCATCATGCTCTTTTTTACCTCTTTGTATTCTTGTTTTCCATGTATTCTTGAATGAGCCTCCAGTATTTTACCGAAACCATCATTGTTCGAATGGCAAAGTGCCAAAGACACCGTGTCCTGTTAGAAACTGGGTCATGTGGAACGTTACCTCTCCATGTGGCCTTTGGATCCAGTGTTTGATGTCTTTTATGATTCTGTGAGTCCACACTGAGAAAAATACTCAAAACGAATCATTGGTACGGTACTATCAGATTAGGACCAGAGATCGTACAAACGATTCATTGGTATAAATCTATAATATTAACTCTTCGCAAACAAATCATTGGTAAATTTACCAACAACTTGTTTGCGAAGAGTTAATATTATAGATTCGTACTAATGAATCGTTTGTACGATCTCTGGTCCTAATCTGATAGTACGTACCAATGATTCGTTGTGTAATTTCGTTAGTATTTTTCTCAGTGCATCTTCCACTTGTGGATGCGTCCCACGACTCTTGCCAGGCGTGTAGCGTCCTTTCTCTTTCTGTCTTTTTTGTGTCTTCATCAATAGGCCTGTTGGTTCTGTAGAGCCTGCTTCTCTCCTTCGCCAATAGAGTAATTGGCACCATCCCCGCAATTACCAGGGCCGCATCCGTTGACGTGGTTCTGTATGCACAGCATGTTCTGAGTGCCAGCACTCTCTGGCCGTTGAGAACCATATTTTCATAGTGTTTGTATTTTAGGGCGCACGTTCACCCCGGTGCAGCGTACATGATAATGGACTGCACCGCCATTGCCAGAGTCTGTCGTTTTTTTTTGTCTCGGGCCTTTTATGTTTGGAAGGATCTCACAAAGTGCCCAAGAAGACCTCTGCGCTTTCTCGCAGACATGTTTAATATGTCTCCCAAATTTTAATTCTGGGTCTAATTAAAATTTGGGAGATATATTAATTTATCTAATAGTTAGATTAGGCAGTAACTAAATGGATAGGTTTAATTAAATGCAGACGTTCAGTGGAATGACCAATCGTTTCGTTTAACCATAATCATGCGCAAAATATTCAACATTTTGCCTTATCGAAAATATTCCGATCATTAAATTTTATTATTTTATTTGACACTGTAGGATTGATAAATGTTTGCAATAAATTAATTTGACTAGATCCCTATAAGCCATTCAAATGAATGCCGATGTTGAATTTGTCGTCTAGCCCAGAGGTTCGCCCCCCCCCTCTCCCCCGCCGTCGCTAAATTTTCGAAGTGGTATATGAATTTTCTCACAGTACCTTTTTCTACAATGTAACGGGTATTTGTACCGACTATTGTTTATCTCAATACCGGCGGGGGATACTTTAAAAATGTTACGTGTTTAAATTTCTACCCCTCCGTCATCGCATTTTCAAAATGGTACTTATAGGAATTTGAAATATTTCAACAACTCCTCGGTTTTCTTAAAGAATATTTACTCGAATCATAAATATCTGATACTTTTACCGAATATCCGGTACTTTAACTATGGATTCGTGGACCCCCTCTGTTTACTTCTCATGAACCCTCATTTTTTAGTCACGCCAACGTAGACCTCCGTCGAGTCTCCCATGGACCCCTGGGGGTCCACCTTTACCCCTTTGGGAATCACTGATCTAGCCATTTAGTTAACTGGTAGTTAGTCATCTTTGTACCGGCGACGTATATGTAATGTTGAATAATTTAAATTTGAACGATTATACCTTGTAACTTAATATTTTGTTTATTTCAACTTAAATAATAAATTTAACCTTAAGATACATACATACATACCATCACGCCGCTTCCCTCGCGGGGTACCGGTACTCCCACAAGTGGTACGCGAGAATTATTAAGGTGGTACGCAAGCAGCCATGGCCATTAAATTGTGCAGTGATTCAAGATGATAATCGAAATCCTTTACCATCGAGTTCTAGTTTAGTGGTACGCTACTGATTTATAATTTCGTGTGTGGTACGCGAAACTAAAGGTTTGGGAACCACTGCTTTGAAGTATTATTTTTAAATAACCTTTAAAAATTATACTTTATTATCAATTATTTTAAAAAAAATAATAACCAGTTATAGTCAGTCTGACTATTATTTATAATAACCATTATGAATGATAGGTAGTCAGTTCTATATTTGAAAAAAAGTAATACAATAGGACAGAGCTTGTGAGATGTGATGAACTCTGTTGGCTATTTTAGATATATCCCTGAAATAATCATATATTTTGGGCTTTAAAGGTACATAGATTAAAACATAATTCGTGTACAATATTTTTTTTATATAGGTAATGGTAAAACTAAAAAATCAGTCAAAATTCAAAGATTTAAATGTCCCCTCATCTATTTTCGGCGCCGTACTTCCGCCAGGTCTTTTTGTGTCGTCCATTTCCCATTTCTTATCATCCATGAAGAAATCCCTACAAAAAAAAAACATTAGTATTTGGTAGGTACATAAATACATAAATATTCCCCGGTCCGTAAAATCCCCAGTCTTTACTCAAAATGTGTCCCACTATTTTCTATAAGTTTTTGAATGCCCTGTAAAACACGAGTGTTTGTAAAATCTCAGGTAGGTATAAGACAATTTACATTTAAAATTCAGCGATGAGGCATTCTACCCATCTTATCTTAAAATTGGTTCGAAGAGGGATTACTGCGTATTTATGACTTGAATTAAGTCTGCTGGCCACCCTACTTTTGTCCTTTATGTTAATGAAGAAGGAAGGTTTAGAAGTAATAAGTTCGCAATAGACCCTACTGTGACATTTGAGAAATAAAAAAAAACTGAACATGATTATTTTTTTCTATATTTTAACTTAAGGATCCTAGACTATCACCATCTATTGAAAATTATTATAAGTATGCATTTTTTTATGCACCTTTCTTTCTCCAATAATGCCATCTGTTCTTTATGAAGATCGTCCAAAGATTGCTCGCATGTCCCTCCAAGTTCTACGGGCATTAATTCTTTGGGAACGTAATCGAAAAGTGTATTTGTGTTTGGTCTGTGTGTGAAAAACTGAAAAATAATTAGATAAATAAAAATAATTTTGGTGATTTATGAATATATAATATACCTACAGATACATAAGAATGTACATCGATTACAAATTGTAATTTGTTAGTACACATAAATATAACAGAGCGCCAGTTGATTGTAAAGGCGTGATTTCTTCCAACAAGCCCAATTTCATTTTAAGATTTTAAAAACGGAAAAGAAGAGGTAGGAGAAAAAAATTAAGAAAAGGGACCAAGACAAGATAATGAATGACATATTGTTTTTTACCCCCCCTTTGAAGGCAGGAAAATTGGGGAGTACCTAGTCATATTCTGGAAGGCAGACTTTTTCAACAATGAGCATCATAAACTGCAAATGAGTTTGTAAAAAAGTAAAAACAGTATTGGTAGGTATATGTATAGTTAATCACCAAGAGATCTGTTGATCCATCGTATCTCGTATCGTATCTACATATGTATATTTAAACTGACACATTCACTAATTGAATCCACACGGAGCCTTTGACTTTCTCATTTTTTGGGCTCACTGGTTTTAGCACTAACTCATCCACTAACTATTTTTTTTATCTATTTTTTATTATATTTGTGTGTTTGTATATTTGTATTATTATTTGACAAGATAAGTCGATTGTTATCCCGCCACAACACAGCCCTGCAGTAAGCGTGGTAGACAGATCCTTGGGCAAATTTTATTATATTTTTTTAATTTAGTATGATTGTGAACAAAAACATTTCAATAAAGAATTAATTTTATAATAAAATTGCAAACTTTATTGATAAATGATTAGTTCTTAATAATAGCTTGACTAAAACTAGCCAAGTTTTTCAACAAGAAAATTCAGGCAAAAAATGTTTCTTTAGCTTAGTACAATGTGAATAAAGAATTCACTTTTATTGGATAGCACCAGTAAGCAAAATACGGAGAGTGCATTAGATCAAACCTGCAGTGCGTAATGCACAACACATTCCATTTCAAAATATATATCGCTTTAGATTGGCTCTTACCAATTTTTGTGCAGCTGGACTCAACATAGGTTTCACCAAAGAAACCAAATTATCCATTACAGGATGACAGTTTACTATATGAGTCTGGTAAATCTTCAATGGCTGGCCATACTTAAACAAAAAGGAAATAATTGTATCCAGCTATGTAAAGATAAAATTTGGATTTCTCGTCGATTCCTTAACTCATGCATACATACCTGATTACAATTTAGATATTTCTTCATTAAAGATATTGTCACTCTTGGAAGGAAGGCAAAAGATAAATTTCCCATATCCAATATGCTAAGAGATGCTCTTTCATCGGGATAGTTAGATATTACATAGTCGGACACCATGAAGGCGTACTTCAGAATATCTGCCAATATGAAATTATTAGGGTCAGGGTCTATCAGTCGTGTCACAGTCAGACGGAGTCCTTTTTCGGTCCTTTTTGGCATTTGAATTATTTGACTGAAATAAAAACAATACGAATATTTATTTATTTATTTATTTATTTATTTATTTATTTATTTATTTATTTATTTATTTATTTATTTATTTATTTATTTATTTATTTATTTATTTATTTATTTATTTATTTATTTATTTATTTATTTATTTATTTATTTATTTATTTATTTATTTATTTATTTATTTATTTATTTATTTATTTATTTATTTATTTATTTATTTATTTATTTATTTATTTATTTATTAATTTATTAATTTATTTATTTATTTATTTATTTATTTATTTATTTATTTATTTATTTATTTATTTATTTATTTATTTATTTATTTATTTATTTATTTATTTATTTATTTATTTATTTATTTATTTATTTATTTATTTATTTATTTATTTATTTATTTATTTATTTATTTATTTATTTATTTATTTATTTATTTATTTATTTATTTATTTATTTATTTATTTATTTATTTATTTATTTATTTATTTATTTATTTATTTATTTATTTATTTATTTATTTATTTATTTATTTATTTATTTATTTATTTATTTATTTATTTGGACAATAAACGGCATTTGCCTTTTACAATACATGATATAAGTAAACAACATTATACAGTCTTCAAACATCAAAAAATGTATACACTTCAATATTAAAAAATAAAACAAATCACACCATAACATAACAAAACCAATAATAATCTGATAGAAACCAATAACATAATTACAGGCATCATTCGGTTAATTAAAAATAGCTCTAAGTATAAGTACATTAATACGCACCTACACAACCACAATACATTTATAAGCTGCATATAATCATAAAGGCATTTGGTCATCAATAATATAATGTACATAGGTATATAATAATCATGCTGCATCCACCTGCAGAACACAAACCATACACAACTACATAGGCATGTACCCATCCATGCAACAATAATAATACTACTCAATGAATCGCAGTACACGCACTGTGGTGCAAGCCAATGCTTTTAGACAAAGTAATAAAATCTCAAATTAAATCCAATTACTAATTCTTTTAAAAACAATCAAAAATTAAAATCAGAATCACAATATATAACAAAATCAAGACCAAAACAACACACACACAAATATATCAAGAGGTGCACCGCAAGATAGTCAATAGAGACCAATTGTTTTAACGACTATTCTTAAAGGTTTCCAATTCGTGTACATATATATGCATATGCATCGAGGAAAAATTTACGTATTTAATCATTGACTTTTAATTGTCATTGACATTATTATGACAAGTGCACGAAATAAACAACTCAATGGCTTTCATAATATGTTTACCTTACTTAATTAATATTGCTGTTAAATATGCGAGTTCCAATAATTACACGCAAGAAAATAATTAATTCAGTCAGCTTCCTATAATTATAATCATAGTCTCTCTCCGGTACACGCGAACTTGGAGTACATAGAGTTCAATAGTTTTTTGGCGGAATGATCGCAGCGTTTTAGAAACGTCAAATTTATTCTGAAAAAAAAACTGCGGTCTTCGAACAGTTGCCAATCTAACTGACGGACTTAAACTCTTTAAATCACAAATTTTATATAATACCTATTTACTTTATTAAGAGTTAAGACTGTCTACATAATATTTAGTACATTTAATATGTTCAAAGGCAAATATGTTTAATTAAACAACCTTTGAACATAATATTTGAACAAGAATAATGTTTAATATCACTGTAATTATTTCAAGTTCATATGAATTTCTTAACAAGTTCAATGCTCCCACGGTTATGTTACATTCATTTTAATAAGGATAGAGTATTCAATAAAAAGTGTGTAGATAAGACTAGAGGCGTTTGAGATGTGGACCTATAGAAGACTATTAGGAATTTCCTGGAGAGACCACATCACAAACGAAAAAGTTCTTCAAAGAATCGAAGGAGGAAGGCACCTGCTCAAGATTTTGTCAGAAAGGCGTGCAAGGTGGATCGGCCATGTAATACGACAAGAAGGCCTCTTGCATGCCGTAATGGAGGGTATGACCGAGGGGACAAACTCTAGAGGACGCCCACGCCGAGAGTACCTGGAGAACCTGCTGGTGGACATGCGCTGCTCATCATATGCAGAATTCAAAAGAACCGCACAAGACAGGGAGGAGTGGAGGAGAAGAATTAAAGAGGTAATTGCTGCAAACCAATCCCAGGATTGAAACCAGAGAGAGATTACTCACCTAATTATTTTCCTGAAATATATAGTTACCATACCATCACGAGACATTCTATAAGATGGGAACCCAGCAGATAAGGGCATCATCAGGGCGGAGTATACTCCAATTTATTGGTGAAGATACTGGGCGTATTTGTGGTATACTTTGTATACATTAATGTGAAACAAAAAACAGTGCTATTTTAATATTAAAATGTTGTTTCACAATGTCAACACTGAAACATTAAATAAAAATAATAATTTTATATTGCTGGTCCCTACTTTTATTTTAGGTTTCGTGGTTTAAACTTGATATGAAAAAATATTTAATTAATTAAATACTAACAACTTACAATGAAGAATTTGCCCTCCTGATTTCAGGAGATAGTGGATCCCTGCTCTTGAAGATCTCTGGAGCATAGTGTCTCATTGTAAAATAATTATCTATAAACATCTTTGTACGTTGCATAGTTGAACATCTTGTGAGGAACTTACGAATTATAAGATCATCTGAACAAAGAATATTATCATTTTTTTTTTAAATTTGATATGCATCTTAATGTATTTCCTGCAGAAATACTAATGACACGATCTAATTATAAACTTAATATCGTCTTGATTTTCTGCATTTCTGCAATTCTGCAATGCGCGAAGTGACAACAGTAAAAAATACATGAATGCCAATGCGGCAGCGGTATATTTTTGACAGGAAGGCCATGAAGTGATGATTTTCTGAATATGTTTGATAGTTTAATATGGATTTTGATCAAAAAGCTTATATTACATACTTTTTTGACAGGTTTTCCATGAAGTGAAGATTTTATGAATTAGTTTGACAGTTCAATATGCGTATTTCGGCAATTTTTTTATAAAAAGATTTATTTTATATTTTTGACAGGACATTGAAGTAATGATTTTATGAATTTGTTTGACAGTTATATTGATTGATATTTCAAAAGATTTTGATAAAAATGTTGATTTGATATTTTTGACAGATCTACCTCATAGGAATGATTTTGAGAATATGTTTAAAAGTTCACTCATTTTCTGGCAATTATACGGGTATTTTGACAAATTTGAATCAAAGTATTACAAATATATTTTTGACAGATCTGTTATATTGTGATGATTTTTTGAATATATTTGACATATCAATGCGGATATGGATTTTGATTAAAATAGTAATCTCATATTTTGACAGGTCTGACATTAAATGATGATTATGTGAATAAATTTGACAGTCCAGTCATTTTCAGGCGATTAAACGGTTATTTAGACAAAATTGAGTTAATATGTTAGATGTCAATATGACAGATCTGTTATGTAGTGATGATTTTATGAATACATTTGACACTTCAATGTGGATGTTTTGATGGATTTTGATAAAAAATGATAATTTCATATTTTTTACAGGTCTACCATGATGTGATGATTGTGTGAATATGTTTCAGAGTACAAGTTAGTTGGAAGACATCGCATTTTAGCGATAAACTCGCCCTCTGTACATTGAATTGTATAAATGATATTTTCTATGTTAATTTGTATTATTGTAAACAATGTACAGTGAAGAATAAAATAAATAAATAAATAAATATGGGTAATACCCATTTTTTGTAATGTAACCCAAAAGATTTTGATAAAATGTAAATTCAACATTTTTGACAGGCCTACCATGAAGTGATGATTGTGTCAATATGTTTGACAGTTCGATATTCGTATTTTGATAAATTTTAATCGAAATGGTTATAACACATTTTTGACAGGTCTACCATGAAGTGGTGGCATTGTGCATTTGTTTGACAGTTCAATACGGGTGGTACCCGTACCCGTTGAAAAGATTTTGTGCAAAATAGTGATTTTATATTTTTGACACGTTCACCATGATGTCGTGATGATTTTATGAATATTTTTTTTATATTTCTTTGTGGATATTTCAATGGATTTTGACCAAAATGTTAATTTCATATTTTAGACAGGTCTACCATGAAGTGGCGATTTTATGAATATGTTTGACTGGACAATTAACGTATTTCGACAAATTTTGATAAAAATGCTAATTTCACATTTTTGACTGGTCTACCATGAAGTGATGATTTTATGAAAATGTTTGACAGTTCAATTTACGTAATTCGACGTAATTTGATAAAAATGTTTTTTTTTTTTTTCATATTTTTGACCGGTCTTTCATAGTTTTAATTTGATGAATTTGTTTGATATTTCAATATGGATTTTTCAAAAGATTTTGATCAAAATCTTAATTTGATATTTTTGACACGTCTACCACTGAGTGATGATTTCATGAATATATTTGACGTTTCAATGTGGATATTTCGATGGACATTGATCAAAATGATAATTTAATATTTTTGACAGATCTACCATGAAGTGATGATTTTGTGAATATGTTTGACAGTTTTTTTTTAAATATCCATATATTTCAAAAAAATTTGATAGGAAAATTTATTTCGTATTTTTGGCAGGTATTCCCAGAAGTGAAAATCTTTGACAGTTCAATTTACGTATTTCAACGTAATTTGATAAAAATGTTTTTTTTCATATTTTTGACCGGTCTTTCATAAAGT
The DNA here is from genome assembly GCA_947579605.1 of Athripsodes cinereus. Taxonomy (NCBI): domain Eukaryota; kingdom Metazoa; phylum Arthropoda; class Insecta; order Trichoptera; family Leptoceridae; genus Athripsodes; species Athripsodes cinereus. The sequence goes on from OX388323.1 coordinate 6,232,985, forward strand.
TATAATTTGGTGAATTTGTTTGACAGTTCAATATGGGTATTTTAAAAGATCAAATAATTTATTTCATATTTTTGACACGTCTACCACGAAGTGATGATTTTATGAATTTGTTTGACAGTTCAATATGGGTATTTTAAAAGATCAAAAAATTTATTTCATACATATATTGGACAGGTCTACCACGAATTGACGATTTTGTGAATATGTTTGACAGTTAAAATATATGGATATTTCCAAAGTTTTTGAAAAAAATGTAAATTTCATATTTTGACAGGTCTATCATGAAGTGATGGTTTTATGAATTTGTTATATTTCAATATGGTTTTTCGATGGATTTTGATCAAAAAGATCATTTAAAAATTTTGACAAATCCATAATGAAGTGATGATTTTGTGAACAATCCATTTTGGATTTTATATTATTTTTGACAGGTCAACCATGATGTGATGATTTTGTGAATATTTATGTTTAACAGCTTGATATTCGTTCTTTGATAAATCTTGATCAAAACGGTAAATACACATTTTTGACAGGTCTTCCATGAAGTGATGGTATTTTGAATTTGTTTGACAGTTTAAAATGGGAATTTTTAAAGATTTTAATCAAAAAGTTGACAAGGCCTTCTTTGCTGGAAAGGAGGTAAAGAGTACACAGCAGACAGCAGCAATAAAAAAAATATATACAAATATTTAAAGCAAAAAGTAAGGTGAGAAGCTTTCTTTGGCATATTACTTGGATGTGAGGCGGATGATGAAAAACACAAAATTTATTTATACATTTATTATTAAAAAAATATAACACATAAATGTAAAAAAATTTCAATAATTAAAGATTAAAATTAAAATCATTTGCCTAATCTAAAATCTAATCCTATATAAAAAAAAATGCACACCTTTATCAATAAATTGTCTTTCCCTTTACACAAATAACAGTCCTTTCACTACTTCATTTTATTATTAATCAATTGTGTATATCACCAAAAAAAATAACCAAGCACACGAGACTCACTCACGTAGACTGCTCCCCGAAGATCGTTCTGCCTGGGGCACTCAGGCAGACGCAATCCATCCCTCGAGGACATCCTGGCATGTAGCCTTCAGGATGAAGCGGTTCCAAGGCCAGCGGCTGCCACCCCAAGGAAGGTCTGCACCATGCGTCCAAGGCCGTTGGCGGGACAGCACGGCGTCCAGTCTCCGCTCGCTGCTAGCAGCAGCGAGCCAGCACGACGTCCTCCCCGGACGTCTGGTGGAGTGGTCGACCTGCTTCTACGGATGCCTGACGGGAAGTCTTGTGGAACCCGGCGTCCTGGGCGGGAAACCGCGGGGTCCCATCTTGCTGGCTCCGCCACACAAGGGCGGGAGCAACGCTCTCCATGGAGGCCTGGCGGGTAGTGTTCTCGCCTGCATTCGATTTGCAGCATCCCCTCGTGTCCTAGTGTCAGTTGTGTCACATGTGTTGCCAGGCCGTTATCGGCCTTGAAGGGTGTATTACCATATTATTTGTCGGAGATGTGCGAGATCGAGAACATCAGTGAAAGACGGCTCATGCTTCGCTCAGCACAGGGTGAGGCAAAATGCAGACTAATTGAGCCATCTCGATCTCGCAAAATAGGCTTTGGAGATAGAGCGTTTAGTGTTGCGGGTCCGAGATGTTGGAACAAGCTGCCTCTGTGTCTGCGAGAGGAGGTGAATGGAGAGAGTTTTAAAAGAGGACTGAAGACACACCTTTTTGCTGGGAGTTTCGGGTGATGGATACGATATGGCGCCCTTGAGGTCCATGTTATGAGTGAACGGTACTTTACAAATTACGTTCGGGCAATTTTGTTTACAATATGAACAAAAAAGAGAGGTGTTTTTACACCATGTAATTATTATCGTATGGAATGGGCTCCAAAGTTTTCTGAGCGTGTTTTTCGCTCGTGAATAATAATAATAAACATTATTTTTCACGTTCAATTATTCGTCGCAGTATTACTTCAAGTGTTCTTAGTACAATTATGGATAATTATAATACAATACAACAAGTTTTTTTACGGTTATTATTATTTCATCTAAATGTGCTGCTTATAATACGTTAGATATAGTCTGAAGCCGTTGTACTTAGCAAATAATGATGAAATATAAGCTAAAATACATTCAATATTCCCGTGCAAAAGGTTTATTCTGCGATTTGAAAAAGACAATAGAAAATATTAAAATAAAAAAAAGATATTAAAAAAATGTGATTTTAAAGAAAATAAACACGCAATTACAGAATGAGAGATTGGAAATACAGTCGATTCCGCTTAATTAAGACACATCGGGACGTGGGCATTTTGTCCAGATTAAGCGGCTGTCCCAATTAAGCGAAGTTCACTTTTTTTTAAATTAATTTATTTGGTTTTGGCAACTAAGGCCATTAACCAGTAAAACACACATAAAATTAAACAATGCATATTTATTTTTCAATAATTTTATTTAATAAACCCTTGGAAACTGTAAATTACATACCTAGAGGTAATATAAATTATCATATTAATTACAAATATGTAATATAAACTTTAAAAAAATCCTAATTTAAATAATAAATGGGTAGGTTCATACAATATAATTCAATGTAAAAAATGAGAATTCCTTGTACATATTTTTTCTTGAGAATATGTGTAACATAATAATTTGTATTGTGCTGTTATCTTAAATTTACTGTCCCAATTAAGCGGAATTTTGTCCCAAATAAACATATAAATTTACTATTGGTTTGGTTCCTGTTTTTTGAGATTTGTCCCAAATAATCGGCTGTCCCAATTAAGCGGGGTCCCAACTAAGCGGAATCGACTGTACGATGTTGAAATAACTTTATTTCATTAAATAGGAGTCCATCTGCGTTATTCGGATCCATTGTCGTATATTTCGCAGCCAAGACATCTGCCTCCTTTCCATTTATTTAGAAGAACTATCAGTTCTTTATACAAAAATTAATATTCCATGCCTTTGGGATTTTACACTTTCACGAGTTAAGTATTAGCAATCAAACTCAGGTTTACAAAACTTTACTTTCATCAGCTGTTTGTTCAACCCCGTGCTACACCAGGTTTATGAGCAGCTACATTCGTATAAAATAATAGCAATGAACATGGACTTATAGAGATGTTATTATACTCGTACAAACTCTTCGTAATAACTTTGCTCTCTAAGTGCAAACTATATAATAAAAAAAATATGTTTTATCGTGTCGGAATATTTATTGCAAGGAATTAATGTGATTTTGTATTATTTAGTTTCTAATGTATGTTTGTATTTTTAAGGTTGTTTTTATGTAATGTATAGAATATTGTTTGTGTAATTTTGCAGTTTTTCTGTCAACTTTATTGTTATGCAATAGGCTCTCATGTCGTAGAATGTAATAAACAAAAATTGTGTTATAATAGTTGGTAAAGATCGCGCCTCTGCGATAAACTCAATAAATTGCATGATTGTTTTTGAAATAATTGTATTTCTATGTAAAACTTGTTGTAATCAACGTATGTAGAGTAAAGAACAAATAAGTGTTTTTTATGTTTAAAAAGATATATCTAGGTTTTGTTATTAACCCAAATACAACCTTTTACACCCTTCACACTAAGCTAAAAGCTTGTGTCGTGAAAGGGGAGTTTTCTTTGTATTGTTTTCATAAATCAATTCATTCCTACCTTTACGACATTTACTACACATGAGGCAACCAGAAAACTAACTACACGTAACGAACATACAAATAGTTGTCTAGGTGCCAATCAATACTGATATTTGCCTAGTGAGGCTGCTTCAGGTACTGACTGCATAATCCTTGCTTGCACAGGCGCGTATGCGCATCCGCATTGTCTCATTGGTGTTTTTTTTATGATTTTTTTTTTTTGTTTCTTTATTTTAACATTTATTTTAAATTAAAAAAATGAGCTGACTTATTGAAATATTATTTAAAATAAAGTAACTGTAAAGTTAAAATATGATAATACATTATTTTTATTTTGTGACTTATTGCTATACAAATGTTTTGTTGAAATGATAAATAATTAATAAATAATAAAAGTAAACACATTTAGGATGGATACCAATCCTGAATGCTGAATGTGAATTTATGTTATGATTTTTTTGACACAATTGGATGTCGGGAACTGGATTTTTTACTTACCTACTAGAAGTGTAGATGTCAAACATATTTTGAACCACTGCAGATTAATCATTCCAATTGATCACACTCATTCATGGCTTAAATCCATAGTCAATTGGAATGTAAATGTTTCATTAAGGTTTTTTTTACGAATACTTGCGTTTGACAATAGTACATAATACTGAAACAATTATAAAAAGAAGGAGAGACATTTATTTTCTAGAACTCCATGGAACAAGAGAAAATAAAATTAACAGAACCCCAGAATAAAATAAAATAGAAAGGCAGTTTTTGTGTGTGTGTATAAATTAGATATTGTTGAAGTAGGTGCTGAGATGTGTTTCAGTATTCAAAGTTTTAAATTGAGTACGACAAGTTCCACATGCATTAAGCAAACTCCAAGTTAATTTAATGTCTAATAAAGCTGTCCGCGTCAATGAGCTTCGTGTCAATCTGAGGGAATGGAGCTTTTCAGATTTCACTGCCATTATTATTGTGTCATATTAACAGACTTTCAACATATAACTTTATTACAAAACATTAATTTACAAGATAAGTCCACTTAGCGATGTAGCGAATTCATTCACAAATTTAGTAACAATACGTTAGATAAAAAATGCAATACAAATGATATGAACAGTGTAGAATTGCTTCATAAATGTCCAAAGAGCAAAATGTTGGATATTTTGGAAATTTTAGAAATAAATAAATGTAGTAACTTAATTAATATTTAACAGCCCCAAATATCATCTCCATTACTAACTCTCCTGAACCCACCCCTGATGGCACCCCCACTCCCCCCACCCCTTTCACCATAACAACATATCCCCACCTTTATCATATCATTGTAAACATGTATCTTTGATTTTAAATTTTAGTTTAAGTGGTTTTCTTTTCTGAAGATGGTTGCATTAGACAACTGAAAACGTTCTATTTTTTTTTAAATAAAATTGTTTTTGTGGTATATACAGTGTTTTTACTTAAAAATAATTCAAAATGGATAACCACAAAGTTACACTTAAAAATATCGAATACTTTTTTTTATATCATATCAGATAAATGGAAGTCCCCAGACGTATTCGGGTGGATGTCGGGTCTCTTTCAAGGCCAGCCCATCGTACCGCCTATAAGAATCCACCTTTGAGTACAAAGTTTTATATATTTAACCATAGCTTACTAGCTAAGGCTAGTCTGAAATAGAGTTATACATGGTTAAATTAAATTATACCTGGTTAAAGCAAAACCTAATATAGGTAACAATCTTACTCAATGTCCCGAACCGACGCAAATGACTCAAAAAATATTTTAAATAGACACTACTCATAGAATATTTTACTAAAATAAAATGTCAAACTCATATTTATCGATGTTATTTATACAATTAACCATTGTAAAAAAACACGTTTGTAGATTTAACGCCAAACTACCATATAAGGCTAAGAAAAGAAAACTTCCCCTTACTTGGTAGTGCCCCGGACGGGAAATGAACCCGCAACCCATCTTTTTGCGAGTTGCGCTTTGTCCAACTAAACTACCAGCCCTTCGTATGTTAAATTAACACATATTTTCTAAATATCATGTCATTTATCCAAACATTGTGAATGGCTAAGGCTTAGAAAAGACAACTTTATCTTATTCGGTAGTGCCTCTCTCTCTCTCTATACCATCACGGCATATCCCACAAGTGGGGTAACCAGCAGACCAGCTACGTGTAAGAAACATGCAAGCTGTTCTCTTCGTGTCAATATAAAATCAAAACATTCAGGATGGGTGGCAAACCTCATCGCTGAATTTAAGATGTACAATGTCTTAATTTTTTCGAACACCTGCCTTTTACAGGACACTCGAAAACTAAAGGAGAAGAGTGGAAGACCAATATTCTTCCAGACAGGAAATGAACCCACAACCCATCTTTTGCGAGATGGCTCTATCCAACTAAGCTACCAGCCGACATTTCTTAAGTTAAATTAACACATATTTTCTTAATATCGTGTCATTTATCCAAACATAATGAATGGAATAGGAGTAAGTCGTTGATTGCGAGTACGAATTTGAACAAGGTAACGAATTTACAACACCATAGAGGGCTATCATAATATTCTTTTCATTGCTCATTTGAGAAAAGGCTGAATATATTCGGTAAGTATAAAATTATAACAGCCATGCTTAAGGTCTGACATAATACTAATATTAATGTAGGAACTCTATAAGGTTAGTTGGCAGACATCGCGCTTCAGCGATAAACTCCCCCATTGCACAAAATTATATTTATTTATTTTATTCTTCTTGCAAATCATAATACACATAACAATATAGTGATCTCTTCCATCTTATCAATTATGTGTTAATTAGTAATGTTAATAATCGGGCTCGGCCTCGTGAAAAAGGGGTCCGTGGTTCGATACAAGGTGCCGGCAAACTCCCCTTTCACGACACAAGCTTCTAGTAGCATACTGTGAAAGGTGCATAAGGTTGTATTTAGGTTTATAACAAACAAAACCCAGATATGTGTAGGTATCTTTAAAAATATATTATATTTATTTTATTTATTTATTTTATAAAATAAACGGCTATAAGCCTTTAACAAAAAATTATATAATTTACATATAAATATAAAAATATAAAAAAGTAAACATACAACCAAGAACCCATTACATAATCAATGGAGAATAAATATAAGTTAACAAAATAATAAAATAAAGAAACATTTGAGTACATAAGAAAACATTAAAATAAAATATGAAAATTATGTATTCTTTGTACGTGAAGTGATTATCAAAGTGAAAAAAAATCCACAAGTACATAGACCAACTGCTTGTAATAAGCGTGCAAGTCAGCATTTTTATGCCGCCAATAAAAATTAAGATATTCAGAATGGGTGGCATACCTAATCGCTGAACTGAATATCTCAAAACGAATACCTGCCTTTTATAGTATACTCGAAAACTTAAAGAAAAGAGTGAAGAACATTTTCGTTTCCAGGAACTTAACGAAAGACAAAATCATTCCTTTATAATATGAAGGTTTGTAGGTACCTAGGTACTTAAGATTTATTTAAAGTTTAATTTCAAACGAGTCAAGAAGATTTACTATAACTATGCCGAATGAATAATTAATAAATTTTGTTGCTCATAATTAAATTTAATTAGGATTTGTAATTGCTCGTTCGCCAAGAATTTAAATTACAGTAATTAAGTGGGGTAACAGAGTTACGTCATTTGGTTTATAATAAACTTACTTCATAGTTCATCACCAATAATTCCCAAGTTTGAAAGCAATGGATGAAACGTGCTTGTTTTGCACTGTTAGGAAACTTAAGTGTTTTGTAAACAAACTTATTTTATGAATATTTGACACAATTGGATGTCGTTGACTGGAGTTTACTTACTAGAAGTGTGGTGTCAATCATATTTTAAACCACTCTAGATTAATCATTCCACTTGATTCTAGTCACATGTGATAAACATGACACAGAGGCTTTGGGAATGTGAATGAGTACCCTTAACCAAGCCTTGAGTCGGTCCATAACCATCGAAACTCTGTGTCATGCACTCCTAAAGAAAGTTCACATATTTTGTATGTGTATCATATACAACACACCTACCTAGTTAATACCTATTCAAATAGGTTAACTATCGGTGAGTGTGATCAATTGGAATGATTAATCTAGAGTGATTCAAAATATGATAAACAAACCTATTTTTACTGCACTTATTTTTTTCATTCATGTGACACCCCTTTATTATAAAAAAGTGAAATTAGTATGCATGTATGAGAAGTTGGATGAAAGTGTAGTAAATGAAAGAAGTGTGCAAGAACAGATCAGTAAGACAAAACACATTTTAGCGTTACATTTTCGTGTCGCAATCGTTCTCATATAGATGACGCTGCGAGAAGTGTCAATTTTCGTAGCTAAAATACACAATAGTTACCTACGAAAATTGACGTCGTCGTTGCACAACGTCGTCTATATTCGAACGATTGCGACATGAAAACGTAACGCTAAAATGTGTATTTAGTTTGGGACACGGCGTGAGGGTATAGATGTGCTTACATAATTTGTTTTAACAAACTTGGCATTTACTAATATCAATATTAATAAACACAGTTAGTATTTCACTATTTTTTTTTAATAAAACTCGAGCGCATTCTTCAAAAGCTCAGTTTGACATTATCAAGATGACATGAAAGCGCTCGAGTTTTATTAAAAGAAAATAGTGAAAAACTAACAGACTGTGCTTATTAATATTATTGATATTTGTAATCGTTAATTTTCACTCTGTGTCTCACGAAGTTTTTTTTTTTTACGCGGCGGCAGAATTGCCATCCACACTTCTCAGCATTATACAACCATATAAGTCTCCATATGATCAGTCATGGTCACACAAAAACTTAACAGTCTAATGCCGGGAAAAATTCACTTATCCAGATATACAGGATATCAAAAGATTAGGCTCAAAACGCGGGTTCAAAATACCAGCATTGTGCCTGAAATATCTGTGTTCAAAAACTTTTTTACAATATTACAAGTGTAGCTGACATGACTAAAGGTATTATATAAACGGACCTAGAATGCCAAATATTTTTTTATTTCTCCTGCTAGTTCTGTATATTTACGTATTATTTCTGCGACGGTTTTTTTTTGTATTTATGTTGTTTGTTGTATATTATGTAAATTTGGGACAGCGATGTCATTAGGTACGTTATTTTATTACGTTTATCATGTAATACTAAATCGGGTCTATTATGATGTATTTGTCTATCTGTTATTATTGTTTTATCATAATAGAACCTGTAATTTTGATTTTCTTAAACCGGTTCCGGCTAGTATATATATATAGTATAATAAGGAATTACATTTTGTGAGTTTAATAGATTATGTTTAACTGCTAAATTTTGATGTATTATTTTTGCGACATTATTATGTCTATTAGTAATATTCAGTTTGAGCGAGAGTAGAACAACCCGAAACTATGTGTTGTATTGTTTTATATTTGTAATCGTTAATTTTCACTCTGTGTCACACAAAGTAAACATTAGAATTACTTAACATTTACTATTTTTTATTATAGTTATTAAATTTCAAAGCTTAAAAATTTATTTTTTTGGAGACCAAAGCTCAACAAGTGCTTTCCAATCGTTGGAATTAAGTAATTAAACATTATAATAGACATTAGACAACTATTCGGAATTCAATCTAAATTTACTTCTATGTCGAGAAAAATTGAACTGATCTGAATACCTACATAGGTGAAGTTCTGATGAATGTATCATATTATAATAAATTTTGGGAAAATGATTCACTCCAGCGTTCCTAAGGAAGAAGTTGACGCGTGGCGGCTGCTACGACATCTGAATGTAAGGCACAATATTGGTGATTCGCGATCAACAAATTCATATAGGTACCAAAGTAAATTGACATTCGGGAGTCATCTTATCAAAGCGAATTCTTATATCCTTGTTCTTATGTTCTTGAGATTCTTGTTTCACCAAGTGTTAAGTATTAAATTTAATATTACTAAATGTCAAGCAACTCAATAATTTTTAATATACTACAAATCCTTGTCTAAGAATTTGTAATAAAAATAATCCACAAAGCGATATAACATACACAAACATTAAACACAGATGCAACCATATTACGCGTATTTATACTAGGTACTTAATTGTTAAAAAAAAACTTTTTTATATATATTTTGAATAAAAGTTATCATGGTGTGATCCAAGTAGACCAAAAACAATTATTTATTCATTTATTTTGTATAGATGTACACAAAGAGTAGAGAAAAAAAATTACACATAAAATCACACATTTTATTTATTTATTTATTTACTTATTTATTCTTTACTGTACATTGATAAAATACAATTACATAAAAGGTATACATCAAAATTACATACAATCAATATACAGAGGGCGAGTTTATCGCAAAGGCGCGATCTCTTCCAACTAACCCAAAAGTATTAACTTAAAGAGAAAAAAATAAAAAAAAAATAACATATGATAAAAATATAATTAAACATTATATATAAGAAAGGAAAAAGGGGGGGGTTAGGAGTGATGGGTTACAGAGGCTGTGTTTGTGGAAATCATTTTCTCCTTAACGGCTCGCTTGAAAGACGTCAGACTTTGAGTCAGTCTAAATTTTGAAGGGAGATTATTCCAGCAACGAGCACCCTGAACTGCAAAAGATTTTGAGATGAAAGTTGTACCATGAGCCGGGATTGACAGGATGCGCTGGTTATTCGACCTCAGAGGTAAACCGTGACTCGCCAAGTATTCAAAAGCCTCCTTAATATAGTACGGGGTTGATCTTGCGTACAGAGCATTGTGGACAAATGTGAGTAGATGGAGCTCACGTCTTTGTCGTACGATATTCATTTATTTATGTATTACGATATTCAGAAATGTGGTCAGTTTTTTTTTAATTAAAAATAAACCTTATGCCAACATTCTGAATTCCCATCGTGTGATACAATATGCCAACATTCTCATTTTAATCAGGTCTGGTGAAGTCCTCTATTGTGAGTATATATTGCATGCCCGTTGAAGCATAAATCACGTATAAAAAATATGTTAAAGAATTATCGTCCATTCAAAACAAACTTAGTTTAAGCCGGAGTTATATTAAACATGCAACCATTACACGGGTGCACAACACAAACCAACGAACCAACGGCAAAAAGTTTCGGCTATGTATTGATATTATGAATGCAGTATCTTTCTACGCATGCATGCATAGAGAACAACTTGAGCGAACAAAAGTTGAAAGGCATTAAACTCGAGACAGTCTATAACAAGGGTGGCCAACCCGCGGCCCGTTGGGTGTCTACCTGCAGCCCGCGAAGCATATGCACACTTTTTTAATAATAGTCGAAACAAGTACCCGTTACTATTTTTAGTTCCTTTTGTTTCGTTTTAGACCTTAAGAATTTTTATTTACTGCTTGGGGAGTATATTTATTGATTAAATTATGTTATTTCTTAAAATTTTGTATATGTAATTATTTAAAGCTATGTTTATATTTTACTTAAATAATAAATAAATAAAAAATATTCCTAAAGAAAACCGAGGAGGAGATTTGAAACGTTTCAAATTCCTATACCATTTTGAAAATTGGGGGGGGGGGGGGTAGAAATTTAAAGGTGAATTAAAATTATCAAATGTGCCATAAGTATATAGAGTGTATTGTTGTGCGGCCCGGTAGGAAATCTCATTCTGAAATTTGGCCCGGCTGCTGAAAAGGTTGGCCACCTATGGTCTATAACCTTTACTGGTTTTTAACCTTTCAAATTTATTGAAAATCTGTTCTCACGGATCAAACACCTGACGATTCCTGAAGATATTTTCCGTGTGATACAATACTATCAGATGGATTAAAGTATAATGAACTGACCTAAATCATTTCCGGGAATAATGTTCTCTGTTTGCCTGTGACTTGTTACTCGAACAGACATAAGAAATGGATTTCTTTTCTTGATTGTGACTACCAATAACTAGATTTTTTTATTTAAAACATCTACATACCCATACGACGCAGCCCACACGAGTGAACATACCATGTCACACGAAAATTAAAGTAATTACTTATAGTTTCTTCGCTATTTACCCCTCTTGTGGGATTTGTTATGATGAAAAACTTTGAAAGGTCATACTGAACAATGGAAAATCGTAAATAGTATATAATGTACCTGGTCTCACTCCAAAATACAGGATTATAAATGTTGGAAGTAGTTACCCCATAAATCAATGAAATCAACGTCGTGATTGATGTTGGTTGTGATTTATGCTCAATAAATATCGAACATATTGGTTTGAAATAGGAATAGATGGGGTTGGTGAACCTAGATTGGGTAAAATGCACGTCTAAAACCAGCCTAAGCCGATTTGTCAACATCGAAATACATTTCCTGTTTCCTAGTAAAAGGACTTTACAAAATCTGTTGGCTGTGCAGATAAGGTATCTGTTGAGTAATATTATCAAAACATAATTATATTTTTTACATAATATCTACCGGTTTCAGTTCAGGCTAGAGCGTAACAAATGTAACTTTAAAAACTTTGGTAAATACTTATATGCACGCTGTAATAATTTGTTAACAGCTGTCGTTCATTCTGTAATTGAGGCGGCAGCTGGAATAAGAACTGATGGGTAAATTGGCTCCTTTTACGGAGAATGCAGAAATTTAATAAATTGATAATAATTTTAATAAAGAAACTTTATTGCACAAAAAAATTAACATAAGAAAATTAACAATTTAAACTACACAAATAAATTATGAAATAAAATAAAATAAATATGTATTATTATTGTTTTATGTTACTGTTGAGTAAGAATAAATAACGCACGACTGGTTTCGCGGACTCCGAGCTCGCATCATCAGGTGCTGAGCTATACTGCATTAAACAAAAACAAATATAAAAGTTCGTTAGGATTTACAGTGAAGTTGTAGGGGTAGGAGTGTTGGTTTCAGGCGTGGAGTTATTGGAATTTCAGATAGGGAATACGCCTAAAACCAACACGACCCCGCCTTTTATAGACCTATATAGTTCCTATAGTTCCCGGTCCCTTTAGAGTGTTTGGTGTGTGGATTGTAGATTTTTTCTTATTGTTTGTGTTTTGTTATTATAACTTTTGGTCTGTTTAGTGTTAATGTGTCGTGGTTAGATGGAAAAAATCACTAAATAGTGATAATCTCGCCACTGCACATTACCACATTTAAAAAATAACAAGAATAAATAAATAAATAAAAAGACATGCACTTATATGGATGTATATTTTATACCTGCTGGCATGTGTTTGTTTCAAACATATCACAAAACGCCGTTTTGGCTTATACCCCGTTGTTCTTGCTACTGTGTCAATTATATAACGTGATAAGTTTATCGTGCTAGTAAAGACGTCTCATAAAATTATGAAAAGTGTTCCCAGGTGTAGAAACGCTGCACTTAATAGTGAGAATTTTAAAACTTTTATATTATCTAACACAATACAGTGATATCTTGACATACGAGTTTAATTCGTTCCGCAACCTTGCTCGTATTTCAAATTACTCGTATATCAAAGTAAATTTCCCCATTGAAATTAAATGAACAGTCATTAATCTGTTCCAGCCCCCAAAATGTCTACTTAGTTGTTTTTGTTCCGTGTTTTTGATTAAGAAAAATGTTTTTATAAATGACAAATATTGTACAAAAACATAATAAAAGCGAATGTAAAGAAATAAACTAGATTTATCAAGTGTTATTTTCGTTCAATTTTCGTTACTGCTTTACTCTTCACTGGTCTTTGCCTTTTCACCACGCTTTTTTCACTTTCACCTGTAGACCGTTTAAAAAAATACATGTGCAAGGAGGTTTGTTTCTTTTTCCGCTTTCAGAATGTTCCAGAAATGAGTTAAGCAAGTGTCATTTAAAAGCTCTTATCTCAAACTTTGCTCGTATTTCAAAGCAAAAAATCGCTCGCTCAACGGCTCGTATCTCCAAAAACTCGTTTGTTGGGGCACTCGTATGTCAAGGTGTCACTGTATTATGTAAAGTCGGTACACATAATTTTAACTGTGATCATTGAGCTATGAGAATATTTCCACTGTGTAGATTAAAAATTCAACAATGTACTACTTCATGGACTTCACGGTAAAAAATGATCACTCACTCCTTTCTGTAAATTAACGAATGTTCCGTAAATGGTTGGCATTCGAGAGACATTAAAATTGCACGAACGTTTAACGATATTTTACGTACATAGTTCAATCATGAGTTCATTACACCACCACCTATATCGAATTTTTTACCATAATTATAATATTAGGCTACTGGATGCTTGTTTATGATATTTTACGAATATTTATTTGTCAATCACAGGATTCTAGACAACAAACAGGAAAGAGTATGAGTTCATTTCTATGCTGAAAACTCATTGGAGCAAGTGTAAATATAAAAGTATGGACTCAATCATAATTTATACCTTAAATATCAACATGAATCAAAGTAAAAACATAATAAGATGGTGGCACTCGAAAACATTTTGGTGGCACATATTTTTGTTAAAATTGCACATCTAGTATTGCATATTACTCAATGACTGCTCCACGATTAGAGGGTTACTCCCGGGAATTCCCGGGCGGGAATTCCCGGGAAAACCCTCTAATTTTTATTTCCCGTTTCCCGGGAAAAAAATGAATCCTTTCCCGGGTAAAAATACAAATTATTAGTCATGCAGATTGCCATACCGATACCGAAATCTTTGTTTAGTTAACTGTAATAGTCGTGATAAACTTGTAGAAGCTGACGAATATTTTGATATGAAAATATGAAAAATAATATTAATTACCAATATAAGTGTTATATTTTAAAAAAAAAACTTAATTATAGCTTCAATGTATTCGTTTGGAAGAAGCATAATTATTCTAACTATAATTCGAAATCGGAGGTGTGTTTGGCCGACAGTGTATAAGAATCCTACAATTTTTCATGTTTTTTTTTACATATTTCGAAAAGTTGGATAGTTCTCAAAAATATTAGTGCAGCCAACTGTCATTTTTTTTGTTTTATTCATGGATATTAACCGATATAAAAAATCTTTTTTTGTCAAAATTTCTCATTTTTTAAAGTCAAAAATCTTTAAAAAGCTTTGCCAAAATCCATAACATTTTTTTGCTTGATAAGATGATCAAAAATTAAAAGTTTTTATATTTTGTAAACAATTTTTATTTTGATATAACAAAGAGTACCTAAATAAATCTCGTCAGTCAGCTATTTAGTTTTTTTTAAGCAAATTACTTATATTGGTAACAAAAATTTGATTTTTTTTTTTATCAAATCAAAATGTTTGCAAGGGTCAACAAGTTATGAGAGTTTTTATACCAAATTTGTTGAAAATTGAATATTTATAAATATAATAATGAATTTCCCGGGATTCCCGGAAAATTCATTTTAAGATTTCCAGTTTCCCGGGAACAAAAATAATCCGGGAAAAGATACCCTCTATCCACGATACTACGGGCAAGATAAGGATTATGTAATTTCATATTCTTGATTGGGTCTGTATTCTGTGAAGTATTATGAGTGTAGCTTATTGAAAAGCAAAGAATGTAGCAAAATAATATCGTAGGATGATGCATGCGGTAATGAGAGATTATTAGCGTCCTCAGAGATCAAAATCTATTAATAAACTAGAAATGAACGTATTTTAGTATTCTGTGCATAATTTATTGTTCTAACACATAACTGTCAAAGATGATAACAACACTTATTATAATTACTAATTAGAGTGTATTATTTATACAGCCTATTGTGTGCTTTTACAGTACCTACTGCAGAACTACAGTAGTTCTGACATTTTCTGTTATTTCGGTATGGAAATGTTTTTGACTGCCTTGCTATATTCTTTAATTCTTGTTTCTTTCCTTCTTCTACTCTTTCATCATCATCATCATCATCATCATCATCGTCCTCAACGCTCCACTCGGGAGCACAGGGCAGAAACCAGACTCCTCCTTTGAGAGCGACTCTGTGCCAATCGCTTCACCTCCTCCCACAACATTCCCTGCACTCTAATGTCGTTGCCGTAGGAATGATTTATTATGAAAGAAGGACGCCTGAACCGATGGAACCCTTGCAGACGGAATAACAGTGCTCTTTTTGACTAACTATCATTGGATGCCCAAGATTTTCTGGCATTTTCTGAGAGTATTCTCAGAAAATGGTCCTGCCAGAGCATGACCCAGACTCTTTCATACACGACTGAAATTAGATGAATCGCTTTTGACTAGTTAAACGGTTTGCATCCCTTCTTCTCAAAGTGCCATGTCAGGTGCCCCCGACGTTGGCTATCACCCTAGCGTAGGCCTGTCAGTATCCCTTAAGACTATTAATAAATATATTATTTGAAAAAGGATATATCTGGGTTTTGTTATAAAACTAAATATAACATTATACACCTTTTACAGTAAGCTACTAAAAGCTTGTGTCGTGAAAGGGGGTTTGCCGGCACCTGATACCTATCGAACCACGGACCCCTTGTTCACGAGGCCGAGACTCTACCTCCAGGCTACCGACAAACTCAATATTTGATATGGATTTCACCATTACAGGTTCTGTTGAGCAATCTCATGCTACCAACATGAACTCAATATTGGCAAACTAAAATTTTAAACCTCATTCTGCGCATATCCATAGAAACTCTATTAAAGTGTCCCCAATTACAGGTTTATAGATCAAATTATATCAGACCGTCAATGGAACATGAATGTTAGTCCTAATAGATTTTGTATCCTTCTTTTTGATATGTTTAACTAATCTAGGCAAATTTGTGAAATAGGTATTCCTGAAAAACCCGGGGAAATCTGGAAATATTTCAAATTTTTATACCTACTTACTTTAAATATACTTTTAAACTACTTTAAATACTTACTTTTTACTTTTTTTTTTAAATCTGGTCACGTGGAGATAGAAATTTAGAGTCCAAGGTAAATTTTCAAATCTGAGACCTAAAAAGTAAAAAGGTCCTCAGCTGGCCGCGGTAAAATAGTTTAAAGTTGATCGATTCGCGGCGATGAAAAAGTTGGAGAGCTGGGCCCGTAGTCAAAACACATTATAGCATTACGTTTTGTGTTTTTTTTTAATGTATTTTGACTACGGGCCCAGATCATTTAAACAAATAATGTACTATTTGGTGTAGGTAGATTGACGAATAAATAAATTAAAAAAAAAAAGTAAGTATTTCATAAATGTTAAAATAAAAAATAAAAATGTTAAGATCAAACAAAAATCAATGTTTTATGTTGTTTCAAAAAGAAACGTAAAAATATTTTTAAATAATTTTACTGGAGAACATAATATTTACACAAGAAGAAATATAATGTTTGTTGAAAAAACTTGCGCACGTAGAATTTCTGCTACGAAAAAATATGCGGAAAGTAAAAAGTTTCCATTTATCTACATTATTACTCTTCGCTTTTTTAAGTCTTTGCTTTTTTAAGTAAAAATTCTTAAGAAACCAAACCGTACTTAACTATGTAGAACTCTCTTACTAAAGACAAAGGAAACAAATTTCATTATTCATAGATAAAGTGTAATCTTAAATCTTATAACATAAAAACCTAATAAATATAAATGAATTGTCTAATAAAAACCATAAAAAACCACGCAGAAGTCAGTCAATATAAACTTTTTAGAAATCACTAAAAACTGTTTGTTATAAAATTCTGAATGAAATGTTGATATCTTACTCAAATCAAAATGTAACTTACAGTGTATTTAATTATAAACCTTTATATTTTGTTAAAATAATTTGTTTGTATATTAATTTGTTAATTAAAAACCTTTGACTTATGTTGTTTCTAAAATGAACACCATTTCAGGTAACAAAAATCAACATTTCCATCTCAGATTATTTGTTAAACATCCAAAAAATCACTAATTTTCTAAATTTTCGCCCACGTTAGAAGTTGGCATGCATTTAGTGGAGTTACAACATGAGTCACTGATTGGTGTTGTTTCT
Source organism: Athripsodes cinereus (assembly GCA_947579605.1). Classification (NCBI taxonomy): domain Eukaryota; kingdom Metazoa; phylum Arthropoda; class Insecta; order Trichoptera; family Leptoceridae; genus Athripsodes; species Athripsodes cinereus. Next base: position 6,250,615 of record OX388323.1, read on the forward strand.
CTATTGACTGACCAAGTTAATCAGCTCAATTTGTATCAAATAGGTAAAAACTACGCGGTTTTCAGAAAAAGGACCCAGATCAAAAAAATCATATCCGCTTAAAACCTGACTTTTGGGGTTTCTCAAATGACTGATTCAAATATAGAATGCATTGAAAACATATCCATGCAACGTTTAGACCATCAATTTTTTTTAATGTACCTATAGGTACATTGATTTATTTCCACTATTCAAGGGTTAATTTAGGTTTAAATGATTAATCTAAATTAACAGTTTTAATTTTCAATTAAATTAATAGTTTAGGTTAATTTAGATTAATCATTCTCAATGCTGAGACTTTTATGGGTTGTCCGGTCGTGGAAAGTACTGCAGAGGCATTATATTTTAATTCATTGTATCGGTGTTTAGGTATCAGAATTACAAAATGAAATTTGAAAACAGACGTTTTCTTCTACTGCGTGTTTTATTATTGAAACAAATATCTTTCTTTCATAAGGACATTTCAGGTGGATAACTTTCATTATATTTTTTAAGACATTAGAATTTTTTGGTTGTTACAATAGTTAGGTATTATAAATGAAAGTATTATAAAAAAATCAGAATAAGTGCCCTAGCATGGATACAATATTGTATTATTAACACGTTTCAAATGAAACTGTGCACCAGCGTACTCAGTAAAGATCTCCAATCTCTGTAATACAGTAGAGACGACACTCCAGACTGGGTTATGTTTTGAGGATTACCAATCATTATTGCGCGAAAAGAGCGTTGTTCTTTCGTCCACAATATTTAAGATGGCCCGGACTTCCCTATTTCACAGTACACCCTTCCTATTGAGACAAGACGTCAGAGCTCTGGTTGTGTCATGGAAGGAGGTGACTTAATGACGCAAGAACTCTATAAATGGAGAACACCGTGGATCTACCCTGCACTCATCCTGGAAATTATATGCACATGAAAATCTCCTTCACTTCCACTTTCCTAGTGGCCACTGTTTCTTTTGTTTTTATTTTTCATTATTAATTTTTATGATTAACTTTGAATTGCGTTTCATTTTTACTGTTGTTTTTATTGTTTTTCTATTTGTTTTCTTCGTCTTCATTTTAACTATTTACTATAACTTAGTTTTTATAACTTATAAGCGATCACTCTGGCATAGGCCTCTCGGTCCTGCGCTGTCTGGAATAACTCCTCCACACCTCTCATTCCAGTCCAATCTTGTATATTAAACAGCCACGATGTCCGCCTTCTACCAGCCCCCCGACGTCCCTCTATCTTGCCTGTCATAATCAAACGCAAAATGCGGTACTTTTCTCCACGCATTATATGACCCAGATATGAGATCTTACACACTTTGATATCCAACAGGAGTTCTCTGTCCATTCCAGCTCTTCTTAACACCTCTACATTTGTGACCCTATCGGTCCAATGAATACGAAGCATTCTTCTATGAAGTCAAATCTCAAATGCTTCCAAGCGATTCATTGTATTCATTTTTAGGGGGATTGTCCACGAATATCTACTGAAAATTTACTTAAAAATGTGTTAGACCACTTTGTGATGACAAATAAAATACAAACACAAATTATATTTTACTTGAAATACAAAATGCGAAATATTTAATGCAACTTTTGTATGTAAACATTGCTCTCGTCTGCAAACATTTGATATTTGTTATGCTAATATTTTATTTGTAAATATTACTTATACATAAAAACCATACGTTTATATATTTGTGTGCTGCATTTTTTATTATTTCTTTATTCATGTGAAATTCGGCTTATGCCTTTTTACAATTCATTTATTAAATACTCTTCCAAAAAATACATTTAGGTATAGTTAGCTCAGGCACATGGTATTCAGCAACCAAACATGTGCATGCAAGTGCAAAAATTACATAATATTTAAACTATACTCGTACAAAAAATTTTCACTACCATTGATCACCGCAAATCTATGCAAAATAGATTGGTATATACTATTTACAACATTTTGTCTTGTAGAATAATCTTATATTATTGATACTCACAAAATTAATTTTACCAATCTATGATGTCTTAATTGGGATGTTTAACACACCCTTTGAAATGACCTCACTCCTTTCTGTATTTTTTTTAATGTCTTTAAAGAGGAGTTTGTGAAACATCTCGTGTTACATTTACTTAAATCTAAATTTACTTAAACTAAATTCACATCTACAATTCATCAGAGAGAGAGCATGTTTCTTGCAAGTAGTTTTTCCGCTGGCTAGTCCACTTGGGGGGGGGGGGTGCCGTGATCGGATGAATAGATAGCTGATATTGACAGTAAAAGAAATACAGTGGAACCTCTCATAACGAGTACCTCTCTTAACGAGTAATTCGCATAGCGAGCAAAAAAAATGTGAAAAAGTTGGTGCCATAACGAGCAATATTTCGCATAACGAGTTACATAGAAAGGGTAGGTAAGTCCCTTTTTCACGACATTCACTTGTGACCTTGTGAGCCGGGACTTTCGCGCCAGTACATCAGTCTGTGTTAAGCACTCGCTCCGTTAGCGCCTTGGTTTCGCATGTGATCACCCATTCTTCCAAAATTTTGTATTGATATTATTAGTAATTTTCTTATGTGCAAAGTATTATAATCCGTTCAAAATTGTCCCCGAAGAAAAAAACATAAGAAGACAGCCAGAAGAGAATAAAAATAACTGTTGAAATGAAACGTAAAATCATTGAAAAGCGAGAACAAAGTGTGAGCGTGGCATACCTACCTATCTAGCGCGCACATACTGTCGGTTAACATCAACGATCTGCACTATTCTCAAGAACATAGATAAAATTAAGAAGATGGATGCTTCAAAGGGAGTGTCAAGAATGTCTACGAAACGGTTACGTTTACGGTTAGTTTTCTAGTTAAAAATGGTTAATTATTTGTCACAAATTCATATTTTTATTTATGTAGGTACGTTTTTTTCCTAATCTTAATTGTATTACAAGTTGTTACACTCTTTCATAAGTAATTTTATTTAAATAAACGTCAATAAAAAAAATAATTAAATACTCCAGTTTTTTAAAATCATTTTAATTATAATGAATTTCCAAAGTGTTAACACAAAAACATTTGATTTATTACTCCAAGAATACTTATTCTTTCGGCATGGAACGCATTATTGTATTTTACATTGATTTCTATAGAAAAAAATGTTTCGTGTAACGAGTGTTTCGCATAACGAGTAAGAGTCTGGAACGAATTAAACTCGTTATGAGAGGTTCCACTGTATTGCATTTCTAAAATTCTGTTGAGGAGTTATTAAAGCATGTATGGAAATCACGCCACTACCAAATTAATGTACAAGTGTTTGTTTTACCATGGTGCGAATAGAAATAAATTATTCTCCCTATATTGATAATATATCCATTCAGGTTTATTTATAGTCTTTATTTTCGACTCTACTCAATAATATATTAGACACCTACACCTTGAAAAACAAAAATAAAGATTTAACATATTCTATACTATACATGGCAGAGAAAATGGAAAGCCGTGTGGATTTCTCCTTACATACTTCTTTCGCTTCTTATACATACATACACGCAGACTCTTTTTCAACAGACGACCGTCGTTTGAGAATTTGATTCACATGGTTCTCGGACGCCCACGCCTTCTCACAATCCTTTTTTCAGATAAGTATATCCCAAATGAATTAAAAAATACTTTAACTTTTTTATACACACTACTATTTATTTTTATTTCTGTATGTGTAAATAACTTAGTCAATAAAATAACAATACCTAATGCTTCCCCAACTCTTGGAATATTCCCACTTGATTCATACTCTCCTGCCTCTATTGTCCCCCCCCCCCTCTACCACTACCACTGTATTTTCACCTTAATTGATTATTATTTGAATTAATTATAAATATAACACTTATTTATAGTATATCCACAGTGACTTTTTATTGGACGCGAGCCGGCTTTCAAGAGCTTCCGCTCTCATCATCAGGCTTTTGAATATATTTCTACTATAATATATTATAAGCAGACTTTTCGCCAGCCTGATGATGAGAGCGGAAGCTCTTGAGAGCCGGCTCGCGTCCAATAAAATGTCACTGTGGATATACTATAAATAAGTGTTTTATTTATAATTAATTCAACATGAATTTCCACCAAGTACCGTCGGTTGAAAATATCAAGATTATTATTTGGTTTGTTTAGTTTGGTGTTGATAAGATTCATTAAGAGACGAAACAATATTTTTTTATACAGAAATAAAAATAAATAGTGTGTATAAAAAAGTTGAAGTTTTTTAATTCATGTTATATGGATTCACAAAAAGTAACGGATTACATTGAAAATAAGTAGGTATATCCTTTTTGACATCCTTCTATAATTCATTCAATACACGTGTCCAAACCATCGTAACATATTTACAGGTATTTTATCCACAACACTCTTCTTAAATTTGCTAATTTTTCAGATATCCTAATTCCTCACTCTATCACGCAACGTTTTACAAACCGGTCATCTCCATAGCATTTATTCCACATTCGTCCTTCTTCAACCACGTCCAAATTTTGCTTGTGTCGGTACCAGAATAGTATTGTGCACCAGCATTTTGCCATATTCGACACAATATTACCTTTAAACAATCAGACGAAGTATACCGGCCAAGTTTCTTCTTTCGATGTCCCGATCGTACCTACATACCTTCCGCCACTTGCAAACTAACTTTGCAAATATGCGTACTTATTTACTTACTCCAACCATTCATTACCAACGTTTATTACACAAATCATCCTTATATCACTAAGAAATTTAATATAAACAAAATATAAGCTTGGGATATGGCGTAAAATAATTATCCAAAAAAATAATAAACAAACATTTTTTGATTTATTTTCCACCACGTGTACCTTGCGGCATTACATATATTGTTGTATTTAAACAAACAAAAATATTTATATAAGGTATAGAGAAAATTTACGAAACATTGAAAAGATAAAAGGACAAACATCTCTTTACCCTTTTGTGTTGAAATTTCTTTCTGAATATTTAAAATTGTTTGTACACATAATTATAATATTCCAAACAACTCCTTTCGCGCCCACTTGTAAAAATCACCGCAAGGGCGTGCATAATATTTGAATCATTATTTTTCTTAATTATCAAACTTGTTGAGATTATATTTTCGTTCTAGTTGTTTTCTATTCCGCTGTTTTTGTATTTAATACATATGGAGCAACCAGTGGACTCTGGAGTGGAGATGAGGTATTGAACTAAGATGTTCAGAATGGATAGAAAAATACCTCATTGTTGAAGAGAATAATATGTTCATAATTAAAAAAGTTATGTTTTACAAGTCACTCGAAAACATATTTCATCCTTGTCTCCAAGCAAATCGATAGATTAAGTATTCTTGCACCCTTTCAAATAACAAAAAATGGATTCTGTAAATTGGAAAATGTTCGTTTTTTTATGGAGATATTGATTAATTTGTCGACAAATGATGTAGTCAGTTTTCATATCCAACTCTTGTGTATCATTGAAAAAAATCATCAGTTACCTGAAGTCAAAGAGGTTAGAAAGCTTTTCAAATAGCCCATAGTAATACATATTTTATAGAGTTATCCATATTTCATGTTTTTTTTTTTGTTCTTTTCATGAAATGTATAGATAAGTTTGTCCTTCGCTTTCTGGAACATACATTTCGAAGTAATTCAAAATTTATTTAAATCAAAGTTTTCTTTATAAATAAAACATAACACACTTCTCGTAAAAAAATGTACGTTACAACAGTAATTAAAATTGTCTAGTAAACTCACCACAGTCTGTGACACATTTTGTTTATAAAGTAAGCTTTGATTTAAAAAATGTTATTTGTGTAGTAGTGTTCATTATAGTCGTTATAATAATCATAACAATTTATTTCAAAATACAACATTTACACAATTTACAATAACAAAATCATTCGTTGTCGAATATTCTACCTCCCTAATAGAGATATCTCGTGTATAGGGAGGGAGTATTCAGCAATTAAAGATATACACTTAACCTTTCAAGACACATGCTTTCACACACATGACACATAAGTTATATGGGTTTATAACAAAAAACCCAGATATTTCTTAAAAAAAATCTTTAATAATACTTATTCTTACTATACTTAATACTACAAACTCTATAACAATACTTAACTACTCTATAACTTTACTTGACTACACTATAACTATACTTAACATGATCTACATCATCATACTATATGTAAATTAATTAATACTACAAACTCTATAACTATACTTTACTACTCTATAACTTTACTAGATTACACTATAGCTATACTTTATCACATGTACATCATTCATAGTATAAACTTAGTTTTTACTATAAACTCTATAACTATACTTAACTACTCTATAACTTTACTAGATTACACTATAGCTATACCTACTTTACCACATCTACATCATTCATAATAAATAAACTTAATTTTTACTATAAACTCTATAACTATACTTAACTACTCTACAACTATACTTGACTACACTATAGCTATGTATACTTAACCACATGTACATCATTCATACTATTAACTCAAAAGTGTTGGGAATATGACAAGCCTGTGTACGCAAGTTTTATCGATTTAGAAAAAGCATACGACACGGTACCTCGTGAAAATCTATGGCAAGTACTAGAAACATATGACGTAAGAGGTAGCCTGTTGTCGTCGATAAAATCTTTGTACGTTGACTGCATGAGTAGAGTGAGGGCTTGTGAGAGTCTAACAGAAGAATTCCCCATTGGTATAGGCTTGAGGCAGGGCTGTCCGCTGTTTCCGATTCTTTTCACGATTTATATGGATTGGATGAACAGAAAGAGCGAGAGAGTAGAGAGTAAAAAGAGAATAACTATACTTAACTACTCTAAAACTTAACTAGATTACACTATAGCTATACTTTACCACATGTACATCATTCATACTATAAACTTAATTTTTACTATAAACTCTATAACTATACTAAACTACTCTATAACTATACTTAATCACTTAAACTTTTATTTTGTAAATTTGTGTATTTTTTTGTGGTTACATCTTATATGAAAACAATGTTAAATATAAATATATATAAAATAAAATAAATAACTCATCGCTAAACTGAAGATTTTTGAAAACTATGTGCAATAATTAAAAGACCAATATTCTTTGCCAGTGTTTCCGCTGTTAATATTTCGTAGTTTAACATAGAATTCTACGCAGTTTTATGTAGAATGATTTTGTATTTTAAATTGTTATGGAGGGAGTTGGGTTGCTTAACTGCCTTTCTGACTTCTCCTTTAATTCATTGCTAAAGTAAATTGCAAAGGAGATTTAAAAATAAATCACTAGTGTTTTATCGCCAAATGTAAAAGTAACGTTAAAAAATTAAACGGCTCAATATATTAGATCCTTCAACGTTGGGTCTCCCGAGAATATATTAACCAGTGGCGCGATTCACTTTCAACATTAGTCATGTTTGCGTTATTTTATTTTTTGTAATTCAAATCTAATTCTATCAATTTCTATCTCCCGTTACCAAGTAAATTGAAGTGGGAATTCAATTTATTTTCCAATTTTAAGATATTTTTATGGAGATGCTATGAAATTAAAATAATTTTTTTCCAAGAAATAAGCAGTAATGCATGAGTTTCTTGAGATATGTCTTGTTATTTTGCTTTTATGAAAACCCCTGCACCTTTGTAGGATTGCGGTACTTTTTGCATGTATGGAAAGTACGTTACTGATTTTAAAATAACAAATACCTATGTATGCTTACAAAAAATATATTCTTAACATTATGCAGTTGTTTTATGTAGGTACTTTTTACAAGCTATAATTTCAGCTCTGCTCCGGAAATAAATCCAGTCATATCAAAACGGATTTCCCACGAATGAGAAAGCCGTCAGATATACAGGTCATCCCTTTTTGGCATAAAAATTCGAGACTTCCTGGTAAATTGGCATACCTGCCTAGTGCTCAATTATTTATTTATTTATTTATTTCACAATCCACGGCGTGAGCCTTTTACATGTTCAAGAATAAATAATACACAAATCAAATATCTCATTCACAACACAGTTGGAAAACAAGAATTAACAAAACACAAAAGAGAATTATTTCATAACAATAATAATTTAAGTCAAATCATAAAATATTGGAGTGTCAGTAAGTATAATAATGAGTGCAAATAATTATATATAATTATTTACACCTAGGTTTTTATAGACGACTTTGGAAGAATTGCTGGTGACTGGTTGCAGAAATCTCAGGATAGAGATGCCTGGAGATAAATGGGGGAGGCTTATGTTCAACAGTGAACAGGAAAAGCTGCATAAGTAAGTAAGTTTTTACAGAACACTGCAAGCTTTGGGCTAATGAAATTAGGCAGTATTGTCTTTAATATAAAATTTCAAAACAGAGAGTCATCTTTTATGGTTATTCTAAAAATATTATAAATATACTAATTCGTCACATTATCATTATGCTTAACATATTGCTCAAAATTTTAATTTGTAGTAGGTGTTTTTATTGAATCAAAAATAGTTAATGGTAAAGTCAAAATAATTTATATTTTTCCTTTGGTCTCGAAACACTAAAGACATTTAAAATTATGCTTACAATAATTAAAATTAGAAAGTACCAACAGTTGCGGTCATTAGGCATAGCGAAGCACCCATGACCCTACGCTTTTGAGATGAGATACTGAAGATTTTCAATTTTCTTGGCAATTTTCGTTACTAAGGGAGGGGGGTTTTAGAAATTCAGTGTTTTATGAAATTCATATACTAAACCACCCCGCAATATTGCTTAAACCAGAGCCGCAATTTGATTCACCCGAGGGGCCGTATAAGCTAAGAACATCATTTAGAGCTAGTATTAAAACTAGTTAATTGTATTCTTGATTAGATAGAACTAGAACTATTTTATAAATACAAGACAATAATTCAATTATAAAACATTAAATATCAAAAAACTTACTTCCACACTTGTAAATGAATCAGCCGGTAATCTCCCCCCCCCCTTTTTTTCCTTTCCCCTTGATTTTTTTATTTTTATTATTAGGTATTGATTTGTTTTTGTGCTAGTGTGATGATTGAGTGAGCGAGCGAGACTGTATATAATGTAGGCATGTTGAGATGACCGGAATGTTAGGTACCTATGTTTTTTAAATTAATTGTGGCGCATGGTATTGGATGATAGCTGATCTCTGAAAGATTAACCTTTTTTCTACATAACTTTAGATATGTAGTTATTGTCTGTTTTGTGCTTCTAATATTTATAAAATAAAGTAAAATAAAAATGACATTTGAAACTCAAAAAAAAACTTAATTTTATTACAGTTTTATATTTATTCCATCTATAAATATATTCATACTAGGTTCCTAATAAATAAATTGTTACCAACCTTTTTTTTAAAAAAAAAAATAATAATAAATTGTTACTGAACACAAATTTTTGAAGAGTTCGTCGGTAGCCTGGAGGTAGAGTCTTGGCCTTGTGAAGATGGGGTCCGTGGTTCGATACCAGGTGCCGGCAAACTCCCCTTTCACGACACAAGCTTTTAGTAGCTTACTGTGAAAGGTGTATAAAGTTGTATTTGGGTTTATAACAAAAACCCAGATATATCTTTTTAAAAAAAAAAAAAAGAAGATATAAAATCAAATTAAAACTTTTCTATTGTTACATTTGTTATTATTATTATTTCATAACTAGTACTCCGTGGAGTACCCGGTAAAGAAACGTGTTCCAATCAATGAATCTTCAGCATGCGTCTATAGCACCACATCTCTCGTTTCTTTTTTTATTGTATCTTTTGTTTTTTTCTGTCTCGCTGTTTCATTTTTTTCGCCATGGCCAAAAGCTGTTATGGTCTCAGTGCAGGGTGATATTTTTAAAATAATAACAATAATCTGTTTAATTAGGTCAATCTTATCCTGGGAGATGTGATTCGGGTTTTTTATTCAAACACGCAGAGTCGAAGAAAGCAAGTATATTTCACAGAGCAAGTGAAGTGACAGGTAATTACAGAGACAGAAATGCAAGTTACAATGGTTTTTATAGATACTGATAACCATAAACAAAATTCTATGGATCTGATTGTAAAGGTGTGCTCACATGTTCTAACAAATCTAAAAGGCCGCCAACCTTCCGCTTTCACTCTTGCTGATAGATAGTCCACATTAATATGTGCTTAAAATACTGATAGTGAAATAAATATACATATAAGATAAAAAATGTCACTCTCAATAAAATACATGCTGTGGATTGTTGATTTTTTTTGGATTTATTTCGTAGAACTCCATTATATACAAATAAATTATAATATATTATTATTTATTTTTACATATTGTGGAAATAAAAATTGTTTTTTAATTTCATTAATTTTGGAAAATGAATTTTGAGAGCTTATATGAGTTTTACGTTTCCCTGGTTTTTGCATAGGTATATGGAATTCTACTATTGTACTAAAAGATCATTAATTAATTTCAATCCGGTGTTTAACTTCCATTTATCATGAACATCCGAATAGCATTTTTTGGGTCTATGATAATAACTCTATCTGTATAATTTTTTTTTTTGATAACTCTGTCAATACTCTGTCAATATCACTATAAAGTGATTTCTTCCATCGTGGTTAGATGGAAGAAATCACTTTATAGTGATAATCTCGCCACTGCACATCGTCCTAGTTTTTAAAAATTTTATACTATTTTGTTAACACTGTAATGTAATGATGATGTGCAAGAAGAATAAATAAATAAATACCTATATTAGATATTTACGAGTATATTTGTTCCAGCCGTGAAACCCTCCGATGGATGAGATTTTGCATGGAGTGTATATTTTCTCTCAATATGTACATATCAACATTCGAACGGACACAATTATTTATTAGATTTAATATACAAAGAAATGAGGTTTACAAACTTCATGGTCCAACTTTTGAAAATTCACAATGCTTTTTCATTATTGAATTTTCAGAGAAAACATCCTAGAACGTTCGACCTAAAAGTTTATAATACGAATTAGTTTTTCAGGAAATACCATAAATGGTGTGATCCTTTACAGTATGTATATGTATATATACCTAATAATATGTCCATACGTTCTATGTTAAATTTACTTAGTTACTTAAATTTTTCACTCATACAGAAGTAAACATGACAACTCGACAGACACGTATAACCAGAATATTGTCCAAATTCCTTTCAATAAAAAACATGTTCTGACGTTAACGATTCGGCATAGGATGGTTAAAGTGTACTTTAACCATAGAAATAATCTCCCACTCATCCTTTGAAATTTTCGAGTATTCTAATGATCATTCAGCATACTGAAAGCATTCATATAAAATTAATTAAAATAAAACACTTATTTGTAGTATATCCACGGTGACTTTTTATTGGAAGCGAGCCGGCTTTCAAGAGCTTCCGCTCTCATCATCAGGCTGGCGAAAAGTAAAGAAATTACAGGTTGGAAGGTTGAAATTTTTATTGAAATTCTGGAATTACAGGTTGAAATTTTCGCCAGCCTGATGATGAGAGCGGAAGCTCTTGAAAGCCGGCTCGCTTCCAATAAAAAGTCACCGTGGATATACTACAAATAAGTGTTTTATTTTAATTAATTCAACATGAATTTCCACCAAGTACCGTCGGTTGAAAATATCAACTTTAGCATTCATATAAAATTAAGTCTAGCGAGGCAAATAATTAAAAAAATAATTAAGGTACCTACCTAATGTTTAGTTAAGCAATATTTGTATCTTCGGTTCTGGAGGGACCATGTTATGTGGTGTTCTCACTTTGGCGAATATCGCCAGGCACCAAAATATCGCCAGCCATTTGAACCGTGTGAACAAAATGACAGCAAGTCTGAAACGATAAAAGCCAGTAGAAACGATATCGTCTCGAGTTGACCACCTTCCAACATTTTCGGCCTATTGAACGATTCGCGCATGCGCAGATGTGCGCGGCGTTCGTATCTATGGTAAAAACTTTATAACCTATAAATTTTATAATGTTTCCCGCTTCGTGACAGCTGTTATCTTTGTTGTTGGTTTGTGGCGTTTGTTTCCTTAATTAAAACTTATTAATCTACTATAAAATTTTCGACTAAAAATAAACACTTCGCGATCTCCATCTCGACGCCATTTTGAAAACAGTGTCAAAATCAAAGCGCATCTGACAGATCGTTTCTAAATCGGTGGACTGTGTGAACAGGTGTGACTATCAATGGGCGTACGGCGAATTTTGTTTTTTCGCCTGGCGTTATATTTTGAAATTCGCCTGGCGATATTCGCCAAATGTGAACACCCCATTATGGATCGCATGAGAAATGACAGAATAGCCACATCGCCGCGAACGAGACACCACTAGGTCGAAGAATGCAAGGAAACTAACAAGGCCAATAATCTACTGCAAGCATAAGAATAAGAAGTTTTGTATGTCTGGATTTATATTCTTCGTGAAGCAACCAGCGAAAAATTGGTCTTCCACTCTTTTCCGTAAGTTTTTCAGTATCCTGTAAAGGGCAAGTGTTCGAAAAAGCAAAGAAATTTAACATCTTAAATTCAGCGAAGAGGATTGCCACCGATCCTGATTGCATTAATTTTTAGTTTGTGGGATTATTTATTACTTGCTGTTGGTCTTCTGACTACCTCACTTTGTGGAATATGCCATGAAGATAATTATAGTCTATCTATGTATATATTTTATTCCCTCACACCACATCCTTAGTGGAGTACACTGAGAAAAATACTGACGAAATTTCACAACGAATCATTGGTACGTACTATCAGATTAGGACCAGAGATACAGTACAAACGATTCATTAGTACGAATACATACTTCTATCGTTTCATCTGCATTCATGAAATTTCTCATGCACGCACATTGATTTCTCTTACTTAAAACACGGTCGTCCTTGAGAATTTGATCCACGTTATCCACGTGCTTTGGTAGAGTAATAATAATAATAATAATAACATTTCCCCATCCCTTCTTTATTATCTTTACGGTTTAAAGTTTGTAGATAGGTAATTATACATATACTTTCTCTTTGTGAATAAGTACCTATATAGTAGTTTGATGTAAATAATGATCCCTTTATGGCATGCTGCCACACCGCAAAAGTTTTCTAGTAAATCAAACTGACCAGAGCGAAAGTTGTAATAATCAGAGAAAGTTTCTAACCACTCACCTATATACACATACCTACACACTCAATACTTATACGTTTACAATAAACTTTTTATATTGATCATACTTTTGTAATTATTTTAAGGGTATTGTCAGTGTTGTTCACTGACGGTATGTGGTGAAATTTTACGTTGAAACATTTTTGTATTTGATGTAATAGCTAGAACAAGAACTCGTAAACCAAAATGGCATTTAAAGATTTTTAATGTTTTACTTACTTTAAAAAAAGTAAAGTAATGTTTTCAATTGTATCTGTTTCACTATTATTTTCTGAAACTCATAACTTTTCTTAAAAGTAGTTTTTATCCAGAACATTAACTTTGATACTGTATAATGATGTCTTCGATATTATAACAAATAAATTATACCTTCATCACTATTAATTAGTATTTACAACTTTTTTAACTATAAATAAATTGAAACAAAAACACAGTATGTAGTTAACTTCCAAATGACTTTTATCAACTTCACTTACTAGTATTTGGAGACTCTCGACTCCATCATCAGGCGATTAGAAAAAAGTTTATTATATGAATTAAAAAAGTACATGACATAAAAATACATTTTTTATATTTAATTTAATTGATCTTCCACTCTTTTCCGTAAATTTTCAAGTAGCCTTCAAAAGGCGGGTGTCAAATCTCATCGCTGAATTGAAGATGTTAAATATCTTAAAAGTGATGTTTTACGAAAATCCATTGTGTTTTATGAAATATATATTCACTGCTCGATAAAGTTAATTCATTGATTACTAATAAATGTTCCTAATGTGGTAACAATGGTCATGGGTAGGACATGATGCTAGACTCAAAATTCAAAGATGAACGAAAATGGTAGTGAAGTGGAGACCTCGTGAAGATAAAAGGAGTTGAGAAAGACCTCCCAACACGATGGGCAGATTGTGTTGTGAGATTGGAATTGGAATGGAGACTCTTAAGAAATGGTGATGTATTTAAGAGAGCGGTCAGAGGGTACCTTGTGGACGTTGGGGTGGAAGAGTCTGAGGCTATGCTGAGGTTTTTGGTGCAATTTGATGAGTTAAATTTAATGATTTGATGTATATATTTACTGAGACTATTTGGTTTTTGTTCAGTTGTGGCTGTTGGGTCGCCTCTCGGGCATATTCTGACATATTCTTTTATAATGCATCTATTGATTTTATAATGATATTTTTTTATTTTATTTCTTTTGTTTATTATTTCAATTGTTATTATAGTATTCCCTGATTACTGTTTGATCTTCGACACTATAAATTATTTAATATATTGTTATGTCATTGTTGTGTCTACATATGTATTTTGTTAACATGTAAAAGGCTTGTTGCCGTGTATGTTTAAATAAATAAATAAATAAATAAATATTCTGTTTTTTTCATTCGTCTTGCTCTTTCGTTGGCTCAGGTGCGAGCTCACCCACTGACTCACTCTTTCACTGACTAAATTGCTAGCTCGCTCACTGACTCACTCACTTGTGACATAACTCATTTTAACTATCTGCACAGACTGACATACTGACTCACTTGTTGTTTATTTTTGTTATTGTTTAACATGATAAATTTATTGTTTCTCTGCCACGACACAGCCTTATGGCTAGTGTGGCTGTCATATTATTATGTATCTTTCATTGTCTTTTGTTGTAAATTTATGTAATTGTAAACAATATTATTTGAATAAAGAATTATTATTATTATTATTATAGATGACGTTAGAAAAATCGCTGGTTTCTGGTTACAGATTGTTAGATAACATCAACCGAGATCTATAGGAGCTCAATACTAAAGACGACTGGCAGTCCATTGCTCAGGATAGAAAGGCTTGGAGATATATTGTTTCTGAGGCAAAGGTCCTACAAGGGCTGTTCGGCCATCGGAAATAAGAAGTCAGTTCTGGTTACAGAAAACTCAGGACAGAGATGCCTGGAGACATAATATGGTGATGGCGTGTGTTCAGCAGTGGACAGAAATAGCTGCATAAGGATGTAAGTAACTAAGGAGTGATATTTTATGCATACTTGAGTCATACGTGATTCTAGGAAAAAAAAATTCTAATTCGTGGACTTCACTGATATAACAATATTTTGTTACATTGATACATTGATTATTATCTACGCAAATAACAATAAATTAGCTTAAATAAAGACAGAGGAGCTTTTCTTACATACCTATATTTAATGGTGTGTGTATAAGGGATCTCCATTATTGTGTGATCAATATTACAGTACATATATTTCATTAATGAACATTCATTATGGTACACTGTCAGCTATTGTTAGTAGATATGATGAGACAGTAGCGGGTTTAACGTTTGGGAATTATCTTAATACTGTAAGGATGAAGTACAAAATATCTGATAACTCTTCGGTATCCGGTGAAAATAACTATAACTATACTAGATAGCTGTTCATATTGAGATTGTTCTGCGAGGATAATAAATAAAGTTATCAATTTCCTTGAATCCTTATTTTTATCATAAATATTTATTAGTTTTCGTTTATATTCATTTCTACTTCTGTGTATTCTTTTTTCATTATTATTGTTATTTTAATATGTATGACAACCGAATGGGCTTTGATTAAAATAATTAATTTAATATTTGAACACTTATAAAGAGGACATTGCATTGAGTACTTCTTTTCTTGTATAATATTTGGTTGTATTAGATATGTATGTTTTGTCTGTAGTGTTCTGTTGATTGAATAAATAAATAAATATCTATACTTTACTTACCATTATGACATCGCTCACATAATATGCATAAAATGCATTCAATCTACTACAGCCTAAACATGCAAATTCCACCTACTACTGTTGACACAGGAGCGAGTCGAATTCGGACCGATCTGAGGCCTGAGTCAATAACACACTTTCGCGTCACGTTCCCGCTCCGTTAGCGTTCGGGTGCAGACGATGTTGCGCTAAAGTGTTAATTTTCGTAACTGTTGTGTATCTTAGCAACGAAATTGACACTTGCTTGCAACATCGTCTGCACCCGAACCCTAACGGAGCGGGAACGTGACGCGAAAATGTGTTATTGACTCAGACCTCTGTGCTGCATTGTTTATCCTTAATACTTGATATGATTTTTCTTTCTGTGTATTGCCGAATAAAATAGTCATGTTTTTAAATTGCTCCGTTTTATAATTCAACAAAACCCAGACATTTTATAGTATTGGAGAAACGATTGATTAGAGAGAGAGAGGGAGTCTTTCTTGCGTACTTTATCACCATCTTGAAACTTGATATTTAGACATGTTAGACATTTAGTTACCCAATAATAATAATTATAAAGACAAATTGTATTTGGCGCTGTTTAGTGATCTGTGACCATCTCAAGGGCGCCGTGATTTTTCTTGAGCAGTGTTTTCAGCTTACTTCTGAACATTGCAATATGTTGGTTTCGTCTTAAATCCACTGGTAATCGGTTCCAGGCAGTTGGCCCCGCAACGCTAAAGCTCCTCTCTAAGAATTTGGAAGTATTTGCCCTGTTGGGTTCTACAAGTTTGTTGACAGCGACAAAATAAACAATTTATTATTATTATTTTTTTTTTTGGCTTTGTATTTAGATTAGCATCTGACCTGCGGTTGATTCAGTCCTATAGGCTACTTTTTGTATCCCTTGTGAGACCTCTCTTAGAATACAATACAACTATATGGTCTCCTAATTATGCCATCCACAGTAATAGTGTGGAGAGGGTGCAGAGGAAGTTTTTGAGACTGATAAACTACAAAAAAGGAATTCCGGTTGAAAATATAGATTATCCTGCACTAATGGACGAACTTGGTCTCCTCACCTTGCAAAACCGAAGGATACTGTTTGATATGTGTTTTATGCATAAAATACTGAATGGTGCCATTGACTGCCCGGAATTGGTAGAATTAATAAAATTCAGCATTCCTGCCAGGTCGACCAGACAAACTGTGACGTTTCACGAACCTAATACTCGGAACAATTATGTTTATCATTCACCACTGATCAGAATTCACAGACTGGGGAATCTGGTAGGAAATTGCGCTGATATTTTCGCTGACAGTTTCCAGAAATTTAAAACTGACATTATTAAATACTTGAAATTACATAACTGACATAGGGCAATCCAAGTTTGCGACCTAATTTTCAAATTAAACTATTGTAATGAATTTTTATCAATTGGACCCATATTATAGTTGTTTCTTTGACTTTATTTGATCAATACATTTGTTGACTGTTGAATTTACTTTCTTAACGCTGTTTAAAAATTTAATTTTGTTTTTATATATATAATCAGTTATATTAGCCTAACTTTTTAGTAATTTACATTTATAATCCTTTTAAAATTATCTTGATGATTTCTTTTATGTCATAATATTTTATTGCTAGTGCCGAATTAATGATTATTTTATTTAGACCTATCACTCAGATTTATAATTTAATAATTTAACAATTTAATAATTTAATAATCTGATAATTTAATAATTTAACAATTTAATAATTTTATAATTTAATAATTTGATGGTTTAATTATTTAACAATTTAATAATTTGATAATTTGATAATTTAATAATTTAATAATTTGATAATTTAATAATTTAATAACTTAATAACTTAATAATTTAAAAATTTGATAATTTAATAATTCTATAATTCAATAATTTAATAATTCAATAATTTAATAATTTGATAATTTGATAATTTGATAGTTTAATAATTTTATAGTTTAATAATTAAATGGTTAATGTTAAATGATTTATAATTTATTGATAATTTATTATTTAGAGAACATTATCGATTATGTTACCTTAAATATTGTTTTTTTTTTCTGTTGTACTTGTTGTGTTAATGTAAATTCTTTTTAACTCTGACCTTGATGTGTAATTTTATAAACTTTGACTTGTGTATATGTGAATTGGTAATGTGTAGTAGTATGCTTTTGTACTCTGTCTCATAATTTCAACATGTAAAAGGCTCACGCCGTATATAATTGTAAATAAAATAAATAAATAAATAAATTATTTTATTTATTTATATTACAAGTAGGTATAAAGTGGACAATTTTACAAAATTCAAAATAATGAAAACATAATAACTATACATATGTAAATAAAATACAGTGAAACCTCTATCTATCGTTTTTGAAGGGACCTATTGAAATAAACTATGGATGCGGGAAAACAATGAATGCGGGAGTATAGAAAAAATCACATTAATATGTATTTTAATGTTTAATATGTAGGTACATATGAGTATATAGGTGTTATAAAAATGATACATGTTTCAAAAGTTATATATCAATTTGTTAAAATAAAAAATAAAGCTGCATGGCGAGCAAAATCATACTTTATACTGTATGTTATCTTTCATCGTCATTAATTTGCTTTTTATTGTACCTACTGATGTATTTTCATAAAAGACAGCCGACAAAATCAACAAACTGTTCTTTCTTGCTCACTCGCTCTCCAATGTTTTTATACATATATATACGTTTTTTGTGTAGTTTAAACGGTCAATGCGATAAAATCGTATAGGGAAACGATGGATGCGATATATTTTTAGATGTTTTGTATGAAACTTATTCGGAACTGTAAAAGATAACGACAAATACGGGAAAACAATTATTCGAGGAACGATAGATAGAGGTTTCACTGTATTTGTAAATGACTACAATAATCTTGATGAAAATTAAATTATAAAATAAACATTAAATTAAATTTCTTGCGAGAACCCAGTATAGGAGCTCGCAAGAAATTGTTCAGTATCATGTATCCGGTTAAACTTTCATCTGTTTCATCATTAATCTTGATCCGGTTATGAAATCGGATTGCGTAGCACCAACGATTATTACTTAGTTAGGTAGGTACATGTTTTATATCATTGTTCAACATTATCCTTGTTTCTCTACAACAAAACAAGATATTAATTTCAGGTGATAGATAACAACTATTAATATCCATTATTAATGATCAACATTACCAATCTACTGCTGAAATTGTTATATTTTACACGTCTTCTTACAAAGCTTCTACGTAGTACCTGATACCTACCATTCAGCATTCATAATCTAGTGTGAAAAACATTTCTGAAATGCAAAATTTGGCCACTAGATGGCATTACTAGTAGTAGGAACACATTATATTTTTTTGCTACATAGTGTTGTTTGTAGAATGCCGATACCAATCTTTAGGGTTGGGTAGAGTGGGGTTGTCTGGAAGACGTTGCTCAGCAACAAGTCCGCCTTTAGTTCCAGATTATTTAAACTATCATGTTGTGTATTTCTTGTTTATTAATTCATTTATTTATCTTTCCCGTACAAGACTTTAATCTAAAACAACTTTCACCGTACATCTAGAGAAGTTAATATTTCTCACAATGGATGTTAATGCACTTTCCCTGATTGCTTCCAGGGAGGCTGTAGATAGCTCAGAGAGAATTGACAAAGAGTGGCAGAGAAAAAATACCTACATAAATATTTACATACCACCACATTTTTTCTATAAATGGGGTAGCCAATGGACCAATTATTTGCAAGAAATACGTCAGCGTCCTCTCCGTGCCAGTAAAAGTAAATGCATGAAGGGTGGATGGTGGAAGGTGGAAGGATGATACCTCATTGCTGAATTATGGGTAAATTTCTACTACAGGTTATCCAATAGTATACAGTTAGAAAATATATATTGATGATCATTGTTGTATTTATTTTTATTATCTTTCACTGCAGACCGTTACAAGATATCATGGGGCAGCTAGATATGAGATGGGGGAGGGGTAAAAATTGTATTTATAATATAATTTGTATTTGTGATGATTTATTCCTGTACATAGTCCAATTTCATATTGTGCATTTTTTATGCATAATTATGCATTTACATTAAATTACAATCACTGGACAAGATGCACCCCCTCCCCCCATATGGCTTCTGTGATATCTTGTTACGGTACACAGTGAAGGATTATAAAAAATACGTAAAATTATGATCATCAATATATATTTTCCAACTGGATACTATTGGATAAACTATAGTAGAAATTGACCGAATTTTGTTATTTATCGTATGTTAATATAACTATTTTGATGTTATTTATTTTTGGGTTACATAGATGGGTACTTTTAATCTGGGAATCTTAATTATATACAGTATTTGTAAACATTTGTGCATTCTGTAATTGGGTTAATACTATACCTAATTATTTTATACTATATTTATGTAAAAACCTGTAGAAATGCCAATAAAGGAAAATAAAATAAATTAAAATCGTGTTTGACTTTTGTATTTTTCTTTAATAAGCTCGCATAAATATTTATATAAACTTGCTAAACAAGGGATATTGAAGAAAGAAAAGTATTATCAAAGATTCTAAGGACGCCGATTTGCAAACATCTCACTTGAACGTGATATTCAAAAAGTTACAAAAATGTGTGGGTAAATTTTTTATTAGGGTCTCCAAAAGATTCAGTAAATATAATTTTATAGAATTGTAAATATCCATGTATATTATATTCGCTAAATAGTTACCTACGTATGTATGTGTCGCCGTCATATAGTTGAATAAGTCAGTTAACCTAATTCCTAGGCAGTCAGGTCGAATACCGATATTCCATGTCTAGCCGGTCTGTTTAATACAACTCTTATCAATCTTTGAGTTACAGTGGCAAATAAAAAAAAACTAAATTTCATCAATCAGACTTACTTTGTTCAGCAGGATTACTCTTGACACTCGATTCCAATCCTAAAATCGTAAAATTCCAAAACGGTACTCTTTAATTCGACGCTAGCGCCAAATTGAATTCAAATCGAGTGTTGACTTGAAGAACATGTGTGTCAAAAGTAACACTGCAGATAGAAAGTTGAACGTTTGGCACGTTGTTGTGGCTTTACGAAACTGAAGTTGTGTTCAAATGGTTGAACTTAAGTTGATTATCCAGCCTGTCAGTGTTAAATCTGTTCAACGAAAGTAAACACTTCTGTTCGTATTATATTAATGCTTTCACTGTCATGTCAATACTAACTGTCACGCTATCTGTTGTTTGACTTATTTTCGCAAAAAAAAAAATGATAAAATCAAAAATTATCTATTCCCTCGCACCGTACCCCAAGTAAAGTAGGCAGAGAAAACGTTACACCATACAGATCTGTCCCTACATACTTCTTTCGCTTCTTCTACATTCATACAATTTCTCATGCACGCACGTCGATTTATCTTACTGAAAACACGGCCGTCCACGAGAATTTGATCGACATGGTCAAACCATTGAGTTTTCGGAAGCCTGCGCTTCTTCTCACCCCTCTTTTCAGACAAGTATATCTTCTTTGTCATTCTTTCCTCTTCTATTCATTCCACATAACCAAACCATCTCAATTTATTTACACGCATTCTATTTACAACGCTCCTCTTGCATCCACTCGTTCTTCTAATATCCTCATTCTTCAATCTATCAATGTCCAACCATCCTCTTCAGCGATCTCATCCCACAGCATTTATTCCACTTCCATTCATCTTCAACCATGTCCATATTTCGCTTGTATACATACATAAGTATCGGTACCAGGATTAACATTACGGTTATTAAAAATTAAAATAAATTAATTAAACTCTCGCAAGTTTACAGTGGCATGTTCGTTTTGTTAATGATCAGAACATTCAACACTTATTCATAGAGAATGAGAAAATGGTTTATGGTCATTTCAGTGAAAGTATCTATATATCATTTAAATTATATCGTTGTAAACTGCTTTCATCCGTCATCGTTAGTGAGCACTCAGGATGAAAATTCTATTCACATATTTTCAATTCGAAGGATCATCCAGAGTGATGACTGAATGTGAATAAGTCTGAATGCCCTTTTATCCATTCAATTGAATTCTAGTATTTTACTAATCACCTAGCCATTCAGTTTAACAACCCAATCTAAGAATCTTGCTGCGACATACTCGTATAATAATATGTCTACGTAGATTATAAAATTGTAATAATGGCAAAAGAACTGTGTTTGATAAGGGTTTCATTTATTTATATTCTTTACAAAGGAGTTTATGAAGGATTGAGACGAATTTAACTTTATCTGTTCATTTCTACATCATACGAATAAATGTGTGTTTATTGTTCTGTAACGCGGTGGTAGAATTTCTCCTTCTCAGTATTACGCAACCAGATAAGTACACATTTGATCAGTTATTATCACACAAAAACTTAATAGTTTATTGCCAGGAAAATTCATCTTTCAAGATATCCATGGTTTCAAAGAATCAAGCTCTAAATGGGAAATCAAAATGCTGCCAGCATTGTGCCTGTTATCAGGTTTTTTCAACAGTTTTACAAGAATTTATTGTAACACATTTTTGATTTCTGATAAATAAATTTTCGGGTAGATCTAATGATTCTTACTTTATTTTTACTTTACTTATTAAAAACAGGCTTAGAAAAGATAATGTCACCTTAAATAGTGGTGTACTGAATTCAACTATTAATTTATTTAATAAAATTATACACGGCCTTTTAAAATAGCCTTTACATTACAATAACATATAAAAATAAACTTGAAACAAATCACAATCAACATGTGAAAAAATGTACTTGTGAAAATATGTTTAAATAAATAAGTAAAATATAAGATACCTACAATGAAAACATAAACAAACCTCAATACCCTACTTTACACGAGACTTGTCTTTATAAGGAGGATGTTAAGTTTTTATAAAAAAAAGTCTATATATTGTTATATCTGTATTGTTTCTTATGTTCAATAAAATAAATAACGGAAACTAGATATGATTCTCAATGGAAAGCGTGTACCTACTCTCGAACAAATCCGCTCACAGCACATTTCCTCACGGTGTACTCTGAATCGATAAAGATAAATATCAACTTCAATACAGTAACTATTCCTTATTACATGGAGTCGATTCATTGCTGAGTAATAACAATACATAGTGTGATGAAATGAATATATACAAGATTGTAAATATTATTTTAGATTGTAAATTTAATATTATTATTTTCGTATACCTAGATGGAATATTTGTAGTAGGTAATTAATATAGGAATGAAACTTAGTTTAATTTCAAGTGGATGATGATGATCTATCTATCTATGTAGGAGACAGAGACAGGTATATTTTGGTGTGTGTCAGATAGAGATGGATGTAGTTTTTTTTTGTTGTTTTGGGTCGACATTTTCAGTATCTGAAGAGGGAGGATAGATGACTCGGGGCAGTTCGTTTCGAATTCTTTAGAAATTAGGTTGTGCCCATATTAGTTTTAAAAGCAGTGTTGGAATTTATTGATTAAAGAATAATTAATTGTTGGACACAACCAAAGTATTATTTATGATTTTGGAGTGATATTCACGTACAGAGTGGATATAATATTTTACATCCTAAATAATAATTGTATTAAATAACAGATTCAGTTACCTGCCAGCCGCAAAGCTAAGTGTTTTAATATTATTTTATTATTTATATATATAGGTGCTAGGATACTCTCAGGATGTCTGTTGTCTACAAGGCAATATTTGTACTCAAGGATTTATTATTTTACAGATTTTGAAAACAAAGGAATTATGTGTTGTGTGTATTTAATTTCAGTATTTTTGCATGTATGTATGTACCTGTGACTGATATAATATAGCGGGGTACGACACACCTAGAACCAGACCGATAGCAGTGGCGCACAGATCTAGCTAATATTATATTTTTATTTAATTTATTTTACCATTACGAAGGATTAAGCAGTTTGGAGAGGAGTTTTATGTAGAGCAGGATATTATTTATTTATTTAATTACATATTTTATCTTCGATGTCATTTGTATTCTACGAATTAACTGGATTTTTCTATTTAATTGTTCTGCTGGAAATTGCCGTGACATTATAGAATGTATTAATTAACATTTTGCAAGGCATGGATGTATCGTATTGTTTATGTATTATTATATTAATATATTTATATTAATACCATTTATCCAAAAATCCCTACATAAACCCTTTCCCTTCTTGGGAATCCAGTTTTGTCCAGTCGTTTGTTTGGCCCCGGACGATTTGGGTACGACGGTATTCTTTTCTTAACAAAATATATGATATTGTAGTATATAATTATGCATGATAATTATTTAAATCAAATTTTGTAAATATAAGTACATAGTTCAACTAACAAAATTCTCTCCTTTCCCTATATGCTGGAGGACCCACAATCCATTATAAGGTCTTTGGGCATTTGTAAATGGATATTATGTTTAATTAATTTTAATTATTATAAACTGGTTGGTAAATCACTGTTCGTGATATTGCTAACTATATTAGTAGTCTATCTGATCAGTTCTGTAAGAACACACCTTGCAATCATTAACATGGTTGGATGTGCGTGGAGATTGGTGGTGCTTTCTCTGCGTATAAATCAACTTAACCAATGAAAAAGTATTTATTTCAAATGTTCTCCGACTGAAGCAGGTACAGCTCCATTCCTCGAATTTTCTGCTAGAGTATAGCTTGAAGGGGTTATCTGCGCCCTTTGGTTGAGGCTCAATGATCAGGAATCTTTAGAACTAATATCATTATATGTTTGCATGTCCGCATGTTTGCAATATATTGCATGTCCTAGTGAAAATATATCTTATATATTATTTTATATATATTCGGCTGTAGAATAGTGCACTCGGGCTCAAAGTACGGCATGGCGAGTTTGAGACGTGAGGGAGCGAAGGCGGCGCTCCTTTAGCATGGACACAGCATGCTTTCCATGCACTAACATGGTAGTTAGCCTCTGAAAATGATGTCATAGCAATCGTGTTGAAATTTAATTAATATTCAAAAGTAATAAAGTTATGTTTTTGGGTGCGCCACTGTCCTTTACGACGCAACGAATTAGTAGGTATGTTGTAGAACATATGTACATACATCGGCTATAGAAACTATGAAATGGTTATCTTATGTAGGGTCATGGGTCGGCAACTAGTTACCATACAACATTCTCGTGATGACATGGAATAATATTATTTGAATTTTATCTTATAATGATTTGTTAAGTTATATTTTATATTTTATTGTGCACTATTTTTATTATGTTATTTTACAGTATCTCAAAGTAAGTGATCTGACGTCAAAGTTGATCTCAGAGTTAATATGTATCAAAATTCATGTTTAAATTGTTTTATTGATTTTGTGATTTTGTTGTTCTTTTTGATTATTGAAATGTATATTTCAGGTGACTTATTTTGCGTTCTAAAAATACACAACGTAGGTAAAATTATCGTCAAAACACAACGTACTGGGTCCAAATCTATGAAAATAGTTAATAGATAAATCTAGACGATCACGAAAGGCCAAAATTCGTTAATTAATTCAATTAGGAATGCGATATTTCGTACGTATATTTGCAACAATGCGAAAATTCATACAATTCTTAGCTAGCTGAATAGGGTTGTCACTTCTAGTTTGGGAATCAATTATTACAGTAGGTATAGTTTAGAAGCTAGGATGTTGCAAATTCGGAGCTTAGAATGGTTTAAAATAGGTAGGGTCATCACAATAGGTGGCCGGAGAACAAAATAATAATTGAACAAAACACACGTGAAACTGCGAAAAGGATAAGTTTGCACTCTCATATCCCGTACTTACTTACTTTACTTTTCGTATGGCCCGGTGTTGATAAATCTTAGCCCATGTGGGCTGCGTCGTGTCCTCTACAGTCTTGGCTCCAGTGCTGAGAGCCAGTTCACCGCCTCCGGTCCTGCTTTATGGATGTCCTGCAGATCCCCGCTGATTTTTTTGAGATGGCAGTTCTGCACTATGTGTCTCACCGTCTGCACATCTCCACATTCACAACCAGGGGAATCTCTTTTTCCCCACCTCCAGAGCAAGTAGTTACAGCATCCATGTTCTGTCCTCACTCTATTTTGCTGTACCCAAACCTTTCTCGGCAGATCAAAACCAGGTACTTGAATTGTGGGGTCCACTACCAGGTGTTTATTTGTAGGGGAGACCTGTCCAAAATGATCCCCTTAAGGGAGAATCAAATTTTTATACCCTAAAAAGTGATTTTTTAAGATTATCTATTTTTTTCTAGCAGTTCAATTATTTTACTATCTACCACTATTGATTAAATTATGCTATTAATCACAATTTAATATAAAATGTGATTTTAGAAAAACTTTGAAAAGTGATCGTTTTACCCCACTGCGTGTACAAAATGATCCCATGGGATCATTATACCCCTAATGAAAGTCAGATTTGAACAAAATAATATATTTGTTAAATAAATCAAGGTAGGAATGAAAAAATATAATTGAGTAATAAATTAATTTAATGAAGAAAGTTTGTAATGAAAAAAAATAGTAAATAAGTAGGCACATAAAATAAAAAAAGCCTTTGACAATAAGTTTTTTAGCTTTAATATTGATTGATATTTTCTTGTATTAGACAAAGATGACACCTAGAAGTGTCTCCTGTGATCCATCTTTCCTTCCATTGATTTTTAATGTCAAGTTCTACCGTACTACCTACTAGTGATGAATATTCGCAGATTTCAAAGTATTCGCAAAAAACATGCGAATGTTTTGCGAATACTATTTTGGTAATAAAGTATCGGATATTCGGTAAAAGTACCGGATAATTACCCGGTACATTTTAGAAAAAGGTACTGCAAGGTAATATTCTTTAAGAAAACCGAGGAGTTTTGAAATATTTTAAATTCCTATACCATTTTGAAAATTCGGCGACGGGGGATAGAAAATTTTAATGTTTGAGCAATTGTAGAAATTTAAGCAAGTCAATATTCGCTATTCGCATTCGCGAATATCGGCAACAAATATTCGCATTCGCATTCACGAAAATCCAAAATCACACATTCGTTACATCACTAATATCTATTAGAATAAAAGGCTTACAATTAATAAGGTACTTTTGTATTAAATTTGCTTGAGAATGAATTCTTTTTAACCGTAGACAAGAAGAACTGCATAAAAAAATAGAGAAAATATGTCTCGATATATACATTTATATACTCGATCATCAAGCTTTAATTGCGAGTCATTGTCTCTATGCCAATAAAACTTTAAACATTCATGACGAATCCCTGAACTAATTCAGAGATATTAAATATTTTATACGGAATGCATTACCAATTACCAATACCTGTGCCTTTCACGAGACACCCGAAAATATACAGAAAAGATTTGGAGGCCTATTCTCTGTCAGAAACTTCAAAAGGCTTAAATCTTATAATAAATTGTATGTAATAAAACACACATCGTGAAAACTAATGTAAGCCGCAAAATTAGGGTGGGTTTGTATTTCGCAGAATTCACTTACTTAAACTCAAGATTTTATTATACAATGTATATTGAAATAAAATAATAATTAGCGATACTTATCTTCTTGGTTTTTCATTATAATATTGTCTTTGTAATACATAATATATGAGAATGTATGTCAATAGGACCACAACTTAGTGGTCTATTATATTTTATCAATTACCTGCATCATTATCAACTTCTCAACATTCATACTCCTCCCCCTTATCAAAAAGAAGGCTGCGTTCAAAATATTTACCCTTTTAAAAATTAAAATGTCTTACGAACCTACTCTGAACCATAGATTTTTATTAATAATACCTAGATGTAGCACTCGTATGTATTTTCATTGCAATAAAGTGAGGCACCATTTTTCGGCACTTTTGATAGAACGGTTGGCAAAAAGAAGTGTGGTAAATCGCTAAAAACGTTGACAACAACTTCAAAAAATGACCAATTACGTTTATATAAATGTAAAAATGATATATTTTTATAAATATGCGAGAAAGAGTCCATAAAATGTAGGATACACCACACGTTTTGGCCAACCGTTCTGTCAAAAAATCATGGATTTGTTGTCTCACTTTTCTAAACGAGTCAGGGTTCTAGATTTCGTATGGAATTCTGTGTTCTGAACACTCTCTATTCTATCTATATTTATGATGACACACCTCATGTGATGTGGTGTTCTCACTTTGGCGAATATCGCCAGAGCACCAAAATATCGCCAGCCATTTGAACCGTGTGAACAAAATGACAGCTAGTCTGAAACGATAAAAACCAGTAGAAACGATATCGTCTCGAGTTGACCACCTTCCAACTTTCTCGCCCGATTGAACGATTTGCGTATGCACAGATGTGCGCGGCGTTCGTATCTATGGTAAAAACTTTATAACCTATAAATTTTATAATGTTTCCCGCTTCATGACAGCTGTTATCTTTGTTGTTGGTTTGTGGCGTTTGTTTCCTTAATTAAAAAGCGCCTTATAACCTCTACTATAACATTTTCGACTAAAAATAAATACTTCGCGATCTCCATCTCGACGTCCGCCATTTTGAAAACAGTGTCAAAATCAAAGCGCATCTGACAGATCGTTTCTATATCGGTGGACTGTGTGAACAGGTGTGACGATCAATGGATATCCGGCGAATTTTGTTTTTTCGCCTGGCGATATATTTTGAAATTCGCCTGGCGATATTCGCCAAATGTGAACACCCCATGAACCTCTCATTTCTCATCTCTCTAGCTTGAGCGAACCATTTCCAAACATTGCCAGTCACACTAGTAGGTACATACGTCATCAGACCACTTTGTCTCTGAACTCCTACACATAAATGTTTAACATATTATTACTATCCAGTATTCACGTCTTAATTCATTATATTCGTCACACATTACATGTACCTACCTGTAACATAATTTATACTTCTAAAGCATGTACCCACTCAGTAGTGTGTAGGAGCTTACATGGAATAATAATTAAATGGATGATGACTCATATAATTATATTGTAATGGGTTGCCGAACTTAATTCCAGCCTACGTACGTTTTATTAAAAATTTATTACATAATTTAAGTACATAATTATTATATAATAAAAGATTATTTATTCATCAAACGCATTGTAATATGTTATTTTAAATGTTCTACTTAAAGAAATTATTATTTTATTAAGCGATTATTAATTCTTAATTTTGTAAATTTAATATTTTTATAAGAATCCTTCAAAGAACTGGTGTGAATAGGGAACTAATATCAAATCTAAGAATCCAGAAAATATCATATTACGTCTGTGGTATTTTTGTACGGTGTCCACACTACATATATGTAAGTAGGTACTAGTGTTACATTTGGAATAGCGCCCCACAAAACAGCCTCCTTGATTATCTGAACCTCGCACGGAACTCATGCTCTCCCTCTGTAATTATTAAAATATAGTGTCTGTCAATAGTAATTCTTGTACTTTTATTATAACCTGCCCAGCATAACACAATACCTTACAATGTCCATGTACTCAAAGGAAAAAAAATCAAATTGCTGCTAATTATCGTCAATGGCAAGATTGAGGGTCGAAATGTGTTGGAAGAAGGCTTCTGGTTCTTCTGGTTCAATAATATATCTACACTACTGGACAGAAACAAGGAGCGTCGAGGAGTTCTTTCGGACTGTCCAAGATATGGACATGCACATTCTCATTCGCTCAAATAACAAGTCAAAGTCGGGTGGCCCGACACGACCCACGAAAAAGAAGAAGAAAATATTTATTTTATTGTTAGCTTTCAATTTTATACGGTCTCTAAAAATATTAAATGCACACGATATTAATTGAAATATCTACAGTATTAAAAGATACACCATAAATATATAATTTATTTCCTCAATATTGAGTATAACTTGTGCTTTAAGGGATCAAGAGTGTACGTTTGTGTGTATTGGTTTTGGTTTATACCACTTTCATGAATATTAATTGAAGCAGGTAGATGAGCTTATAACAAAGTATACTTACTCGTACTTTCATAAAAGCATGCTTTACGAACGTTGCAAAAAAAGCTTAGCTGTGCACAATTTATTTTTTGGACCTATATATCTCACACTAGGTACTATTCGGTTCCATACATGTTTCGATATGTAAATCACTAAATCATGCAATTTTCAATATACCAAAGAAAAAAGTCAGGATGAGAGCTACACCAGTTACCACGACGGTTATCACCACCATTAAAAAACAATGGAAGGAAAGATGGATCACAGGGGACACTACAAATAAATACCAGGTAGTGGACCCCACAATCCAAGTACCTGGTTTTGATATGCCGAGAAAGGTTTGGGTACAGCAAAATAGAGTGAGGACAGAACATGGACGCTATAACTACTTGCTCTGGAGGTGGGGAAAAGGAGATTCCCCTGATTGTAAATGTGGAGTGTGCAGACTGTGAGACACATAGTTCAGGACTACCATCTCAAAAAAAAATTGCGGAAACGACTTACAGGAAACATCATGAATGTATGAATAAATGAGTGAATAGAGTTTTTCTCGCATTATTATTCGTATACGTCAGAAAGCCATGTCAGAAGTAACATAATAACAATCTTTTAAAAAACTCTTCAGTCCAGTGAATTGTCTGGAATTAATAAACTTAAATGTTGTGTAAAACAAAAAATAAATACAAACTTTGAGATGTTCATCTTTGTGAAGAAATGAAAAAAATCCCAACCCATGAAATCGTTTCTCAATTTGAGAAGACTTAAAGTTCTCAAGTCTTATTGAAGAAAACTGATTTTCTCAAATTAATGAAATAAATTGAGAAAAGAACAACTCGAGGCAATATTCTCTTGATTTGTTTTAGATAATTAAAATTTCTGGTAGAAGAAAAAAAAAAAAAATTCTATGCAAGTCAAGAATGTTAAACATAATGAAAACAACAGTAATGATTTGTACCTGAAATAAAAAGTTTTTGGGACATTTGTAAACTTCTCAAGGTTTATAACCTACCTAAACTCCAGAAGCAATCTATTCCAGAGGTTGGGTTATTCCCATTTTCTTCTTTTTAACACATCTTGTCGGGTCCCCTCGACGTTGACGACCACCTGAGAGAAATCTTCCGTGTTCTGAACTGCACGAAACAGCTCCTCCACACCTCTCATCTCTGTCCATTGCTGAATGTTCTGAAGCCAGGAAGGCTGCCTTCTTCCAACCCCTCAATCTTCCCTTCTATGACCAGTTTTAGAGTGGCATATTTTTGTCCTCTCCTTATATGTCTAAAAAATGAAGTTTTACGGAGCTTGATTGTTCCTCCTCTTCCAAGACCTCCAAACGGTTAGTGATATTTACCTTGAGAGTCTATGCCTCGACACCATGAAGTAGACAAACCCAATCAGAAACCTCGATTGGAGAACCATGGCTTAAGCCAGCCTAGAGCCAATTCGTAAGCGTTGGGACACCTTTCTCACTTCTTCCGATAAAATTTTACACAATGCTGCATTGTGTAGACATGGTTCTCCAATCGAGGTTTCTGATTGGTTTTGTCATCTGCACCCAAATCCGGTTAAACAATATAAAAATTAGTAAATATTCTAAACCATAAAGTAGAACTGACCACTCATAACAATTGATCATTCTTTGTCAGAGTTTCAAATTTATATTATCATCACAGAGAAGATTTTTCATCTTATTAAAAGTTTCACGAGCTGCTACTATTCTGCATTTAATTTCTATTTCGGGGTCAAGATTTGAAGTGATTATGCTGCCCAAGTACTTAAACTGCTTAACCATTTCAATATTGACCCAGCTGGAGATTTGCATTTGGGTGACTCCCTCGACTGAAAATCATCAGTTAGTTTTGTTGACATTAATATTCAGACCATAACATTCATAAGTAGTTATTTTTTCCCTTTGACCAGCAACCACTCTGAGCAAATTAAAACGCACTCCCTCAATTCTAGACTTTCAACGTTATTATTTGTATATTACAAAATAAGTAGATAAGTATTTTGATTTAATGCTAAAATGTGGCGCTCGACATAATGGACTACTGATACGGGATCTCATTATATATTCTGATCTAGTCTCTTCACATTTTCCAAGCAGTTTCTGGTGTGCCTGCCGAATATAAGATTTTTCCTCATTTTTTCTTCACCCTTTTTGCAAAGCTTAAATAACGATTTGGAACCTGTACCGCATTCCAAACTTGATTATATAATATACATTACTACACTTAATATCTCTTGAACCATTGGGGAAAAATTTCTAGTGGATGGAATCATATGGAATACACTTTTTCCTGTAAGTTTTCTAGTTTTATATAAATTTAAGGTATTCGTCAAAAAACACCTATAATATATCTTACACTGATAGCTTTAATTAACATCAGAGTAGCAACAACACGGTATGTAGAAAAATCAGTTTGTCAAAAACTTTGTTAGTTAAATCAGGTCACTCAGTTATAAAAAATAATAGTTAACTTTTGAGAAATGAGGATATTAGAAGAATGAGAGAATGCAAAAAGAGTGATGTGGGTGGAAAGTTACGATGATTTTGACATGCGGAGATGATAAAAGGATGATGAAGGGTATGCATTTGTCCAAAATAGTATTTCCATAAATAGTGAAGTTTAACCAAAGTAACTTCGACTTAATCAATAAATCTAAGTAGCTGTGGTCAGCAGTTTAATAGTTCTTCAGAATAGCAAAGATTTTTTTTTTATAAATACCAAATCTTTTATAAATATTTATTTATTAACAATTCACGGTGCTAGCCTTTAACAATATAGTGTTGTGGAATTCTCAAGAAATAATTTTTCGAATTAGAGAATTTTCGGAGATTTTTTTTTATTTTTTATTTAACAGTATAATAATAATAAATACTTTATTCAATCAATCAATAACAATGTACAAATGTTGAGACAATTTATCACCAATATGGCTACAATTAATTATGAAAACAAAAAAATGTTAGGTACCTACATAGAAAAAAGTGCTAATAACTGATGAAAAATCTTGATGTTTAACACCCCACATGCCCATATTTAATAAATCAAATGTTTTTGTGTTAACACTTTGGAAATTCATTATAATTAAAACGATTTTAAAAACACTGTATAATTTCCAAATTAAATTTGCTCACCTCAAACGTTTTCGCCAAGGCTTCTACTTGGCATCATCAGGAGTCCTCCTGGAGTCAGGAGGACTCCTGATGATGCCAAGTAGAAGCCTTGGCGAAAACGTTTGAGGTGAATAAATTTAATTTAGAAATTATACAATGTTTTTAAAATCATTTTAATGCCCATATTTAAGTAAAAAAAAAAATACAGGTACGTACATGGTAGAAAGTGTTAATAACCTCTGATTTGGGCCTTAATCAGCCCCACAAATTTTTGGATCAATCAGGTTGGCTTGCGAAGTGTACTGGGCGAAAGGTCATAATACCACCAAGAAAAATTATGGAGAGAAATTTCTCTTCCATCAGAGGAGAAATTCTCGTTCTCGAGAAATTTCTTCGGAGAATTTTCTCTTCTCACATCACTAGTTACATATTTACATACATAGTTCATATATGATGTAAAGACAAGTATAGAAAATTAAGACACAACAATCATAATAGAAAGTCAACGAAACACAAAAAAAGACAATATAATTATCAATATCACAGTACAAATTATGAACAGAGAAAAAAGTCAATGGATCACAAGTCAATTCGATAGTAGGTTATCTTGTCAAAATTTCAATAAACAACGAGGAGTATTTAGGTACATATGTGATTATTTCAAACAAAAATAAATGGGACGTCAAGTAGTACACAGTCTTTAAAAATGGATGTTGTAAAGTTAATAATATTTAGTGTCAAAAGAAACAGAAATGTCAAGTTATTGAAAAATGTCGAAACAAAAAAAATATTTAGTGTGGTCAATTTGGGTGTCAATTTTTTATGGGGCACATTTTCAGAAATAAAAATTCAAATAACCTAATAGAGGTTCGATGAGATGTTGCAAAAAGGTGGATCTTCTGGCTAAACCTATAATATTTTATAATACATTCACATATGTAGTTGTGTCACACATATAGTTGTTACTGGTTGCCCAGAACAGGGACACATTCTAAAAAATAATATTCAATATTGAGGAAGGTGATTAATAGCCAGATGTTAGTGTTCAAGACTTTGATAGAGATATAAAATCATGGAACAGTTTTTTTTTTATAATTATTGTTATCAGAATTTACGGTAGAAGCAGTTTTGTTTGAAAGGTATACCATTGAATATTTTATTTTTACCTGTGAGAGGTTTTAGTAAAAATAATTAGGGATAAAATTTGTAAAATGTGCTATTTTATTGACTGTATGTTTGCTTGTCAAACAAATAAATAAATAAAAACTACCTTCATAAAATAAATAATTCACACAATTATGGGTGAAACTAAACAATAAACTCTATTCTCAAACTACATGTGGGTTGTACGAGTAGGTTATGTTTAAATATATATTTTTTTGTGAATAAGGGTGTTTGGAAGTATCTTCTTTCGAAGTATTTATGTAAATATTGGAATCGAAACACGTTCCAATATATTTATATTATTTTTTGCGCATTTCTCCAAATAAATGAAGCAGGAAATTATATTTTCGAATACAAATGGTTTATTGTAGTCGACAGTTGTAATACCAAATATACATTCTGTTACTTATTACTATTTTCTTTTTCTAGTCCGTGGACCACCCGCCAAGGAATTGGTCTCCAATTTTCGTAGTTTTTCGAATGTCTTGTAAAAAAAAGTAGGTGTTTGAAAAAATAAAGACTTTTTACGTCATCTTAAATTCACCGACGAGGTTTGTCATATTTTTTTATGAAAAAGGAGAAGACAGTTTGCAAGTTTGTTACATACAACTGGTCTACTGGAATAATAGTATAGTTCCTAATAGTATTTTCTCCGCTTTTCCTTCATTAAATGATACCAATAATAGTTGGGTACATTTACGGTTCCCACATTGGATCTACAGTTTAAACTCCCTCATTTCAATAAACATAGTATTAAGAAATCTTTTCCTAAATAAACTTTTGATAATAAAATAGTCATCCCTTATGAACTATTATTTAACAACATGCGGCGCCATTTATCTTAAGGATAATGTAAAAGGTGACGTTGTGTGAATTTTCAGGGAGAAAGAAACATATCTGATTACGCTCCATCAGGCCTTACGACTTAAAAAATTGTTAAGATTATCACAAACGTGAAATAACTGGTATATCAGCTGTTATATTATCTGTCTCAGTTACACATTACTCACAAACTTTATGTCACTATTGTATGTTTGACTAACATATTGTTCATTATTCAAGATTGTCAAGAAAAACTGTGTACGAGTAAATTAAACATTTTAAACTGATTACAGATTAATTACCATTAGAAAATAACAACGATACATTATTTAGTAATAAGCAGCACCGTACTTGAACCTGCAACCCACTCTTTTATTTATAAATATGGAATGTATCCACTAGCCCAGTGATCGGTAAATTTATTCGCCAAAGAGCCAAATATGTCTGTACATTACACCTATAAAAAAAATTGAGAGCCAAGTCTGTTTCATTAATTAATTTAGTAAACCTTTATTACAATTTTAGACCTTCGCTAATTAAGGGAAATTAGGAATTTTATATGGTGAAATTCTTTTTTTTTTTGTAACGAATTTTTTAAATTTATTTTCTAATTTCACGTTTTATAATTTTTCGTTCTCTAACAAATTTGACTCTAGGGTATAGCCTGGTCAAATAGGTACAAATAGAGTGGTCAAAGTTGTAAAAGAGGGGTGTTTGAAAATTAGGACATTTTACATCTTAACTACAATGAGCCATGTTATCCATCCTCATTTATATCTCATATCTCATTTATTTAACAAAACAATATTAGATTCTACATTTTGAACACAATATAAGATTAACAATAAATTTTAAATATATAACTTTATATTCAAAATGTAGAACCCCAACATTTTTTTTTGTCAAAATTTTCAATTATTATTATTATTCTCTTTAAAGTTACTTTGCACATCATTATAGCTTTTAGCCAATGCGATGTGCAAAGAGATATAACCTATTATAGTTACACAATACTTATAACACTCAAAAACAACAAAACAAAAACAAAAAGCAAATAAAACACATATATACACACACATGCATACACACAAAAAATCAAACAACAAACACACAAAAGATCACCATAGAATGTTCGTTGACTCAATGAAGGCAACAAATCCCCTGTAAGATAGGTAAAATATGTCACAGTTTTGAGCCAACAAATTAATATCCATCTTTATTTTAATTGGCACGGAGAGGATAAACAGCATGTTTATTACAACTTTAGTCTAATAGGCCTTCAGAGCCGCACTTCGCTGACCATGATTTAAAATTTCAAACTTTTTTTTCATTGATTTTCAATAAATTATGATTTAATGTATTATTTTACAGAAAATCATCAAATTTTTGTATTACTGATTTACTTACCATACCTACAATTAATACCAAACTTTAAGTTCCTAGTATGGAATGACGTTGATCAATTTAAACATAAAAAAGTCGTATAGTATTGTATGGTTGTATTATGATGGCTTCTTATATAAATATACCTACATTTAATAAATTCTATATAATTGTAAGTAGGTACTAGTATTGTGTTGTTGTACCTAAATTTGTAAACTTTATTGTTACACAAAAGGCTTTCATACCGTTTAATATTTGAATAAATAATAAATTTTAAAGCATTATTTACACGTCAAAGCACCTCAAAAACTCTATGGAATTATATTTTATTTCTAGAACATTAAATACGCTCCATTATATTATAAAATATACAATCGATCATATAGGTTAGATGAAAATCTCGGAAACATAATAATTATAGGTTCTTATCCTTTTTCTTCTTCTTGTGCCGTATCAGATCCCCCCGACGTTGGCAATCACTCTGGCGAAGGCTTAGAGAGAACCTGCGCGACCCGGAACAGCTTCCCCACATGTCTCATCCCGGTCCAGTCCCTTATGTTGCACAGCCAAGACGTTTGCCTTCTACCAGGACCACGCTGCCTTTCAATCGCTGTACCTATTGAATCTGAGGTTTGAGGGAGAAAAGGTTTCAGCATTAATTATTGTTACTGACAATAAGACGATTCTTACAAGGATCATTACAGCTGAAGAAAACCTTAAACGATAGCACATTTACAATATATCCTCGATTTTTCGTATAAATTCTGCATATTATGTCACGTTAAAGATATCAACTTCTCCAGCCAGACCATCAAACATTTGAATAGCTCTTCCCACTGGGGAGTTTGCCAATATGTTTGTTCTGCTTTGAGGCTGGTAAAAAAAAATCGTGATGCCGAGAACGTCCATATGCATCGGAAACATACATTTTGAAATTTTCCAGTATTATTGGATTAAATACAGAGGTTTAATCAACCGAATGGCGGGAAAGTGAGTTGATGTTTGATTTACGACGAAGATTGGCGACTGTTACCGTCATGTGACATTAATATTTCATAAGGCTCCTAAAGAATATTATCATGATTGATACAACTCCACAAACCTTAATCCACCCTCCATTACAACGGTATTATTATTAGCATACTAAGTCTTTGTGAGGAAGTAAAATCCAGTTTCCGACGCCCAATTATTTCCCGTTTAAGTTATTTGAACTAAATTCTATTTGTCCCGGAATCAAAAAGGTCTCTCACTATTTGCTGAAAAAAATTAGTGTTCTGTAAATTCCAAATTCATTAATATCTCGTATAAGGTAGGTATTGAACATTTAAATGAGGTATTCTACCCATTCTGATTTTTTTAAAATTTGGTGGGTACGGAGAGTAATGAAATAAAGACGAATAAAATAAGAAGAATCTGTAATGTCGAAGATGTTGTGCGATGAGGTAGAACAAGAAGACGCTTCTGGAGAGACCATGTGGGGAGGACGAGTTCATATCGAGTGGTGAGAATAGCACCAGACGAACGCATAACAGGAAAAGACCCCCAGGAAGACCACCTAAACGATGGAGGGATAGCTGGGCATCCACCTTCCTGAAGCAACCTCCGAGAACCACAAGACATAGCCCTAACTGAAGCAGAAGAAGAAATAGAGTAAAACATGCGTGTTTATAAATGAAGTAAGTTTTAATCTGCTGATAACCCCATTTGTGGGATTGCCGTGATTGTTTGTATGAACGACGAGTAGGTATTGCTATATCCGGGTGTTTGGTGGGTCTTCATCAATGTTCTTATTACTTTTTCTCAATAAAACTCCTAAAAAGAAAAGATCGACAATATTTTTTATGAGCATTTTGGTCACAGGCTACCCCACTTGTGTGATTTCAACCGTGTAAACAGAGATCAAGTATATCTTATAAGAATAAAAAAATTAAAGTTTGAGTAGGAATGGTAGAAATAAAAATACAACATACCTAAAGCAAACAAAAATAAAAGAACATACGTAAGCAACAATGAACTTATGGACACATATTTATTTATCCAATATACGGCTAATGCCTTTTACAGAGTATAAGGAAAATAATAATACATTTCACTTTAATTTATGAACTATACAAATAATAACTTAATAATAAGGTATCTTACAAAATAATAAAAAAATACCGTAGCTCTATTAGGATTTTATAAAACTGTCTCATAAATTTGATTTTCATGTAAATTCTACAAATATGCAGTGATTCAGTTCATAAAATCTCTTCAAAATATTTTATTTCGGTATATTTTAATCTCAATTTAATATAATGGTACGAGTCCATATGGTTTTTATAAAGGTATGTGATATATGTTTTATTTATAAGCAACATCATAATATGTACGTAGCTTTCACTTGGAAAAGGTACAAGTCCACCATTTGGAAAACATTTTTCTTCATCTTTTCATCGTTAAGCGGGCAAGGTTTACCGATTACGTGCGTGACTTTGATGCATACGTTCCATTACACAAAATAAATTTGTGTTCATATTTTACGTATGATTTCTGCACAAAGATTTCGCAAACCGCATTTAAGCTAAGTATATCAAACTGAAATTTTATATTTTTCATTCATTTTAATAGATATTTGACAAATTTTTCGACCAAAAAAAGTAGAAATACCTAACTGAAAAAAAAAACTTTGGAAACATTCTAGATCATGTTTAGGGAAAAAATACCACTAAAGGTATTTTGTTAACCATGTTTTACTGCCAGTTTTAAACTGACGTTGGTTGAGATAGTTTGTAAGACAATAAATAGCTAATACTAGAAGGATATTGATTTATTGTTGTTTTATGACAATTTTTATAAAAGGAAAGCAACATCTTCAGCAGGTATAAAGGATGTCCTATACTTTAGCATTAGTGGGAAAGAGATCATTATCATCTTAATAATAGTAGAGATAATTTGTATTTGACACCGTTTAATGATCCGTGACCATATCAAGGGCGCCGTGACTTTTATTGAAAAGCAATGTTTTCAGCTTACTCCTGAATGTTGCAGTGGATTGATTCAGACTGAAATCCGCTGGTAATCGGTTCCAGGCCCTTATGATATGCAGTGAAACAGCATAATATTATTATTGCTATTACAAATGTAGGAACACAAATATTACGAAAAAATGTACCGCGCTGCAAGTCTAGTATGTCTATGGTATTAACTTACACGTGGCAACCGAATCATCTAGACTTGTAGACAATAATAGGGCATGCGTATATGACATGATTGTAAGGTTGACGCATTGAAAATTTTGAACTATTCACCCTTCTTTACACGAGACTTGTCTCGTATACATAAAGGAGAAAGTGTTCAAAGTTGTCTCGTGTAAAGGAAAATGTTTAGATTTAAATTTTATTTTATGAAATAGTCTATGTATTGATAAATTTGTATTGTAAAAAAGTAGAAGTGATTTTAAAATATTCCTTATTGCTTCAATTTTTATATTTGATCAGTGTTTTCTAGGCTACATTTATCAAAAAATATGTACCTATCGTAGATCACTTTTGTTCGTTTTCAAATTACGTATACAGAGGTCGAGCAATAAATATACCGTCCATACTGGGACCAATTAAAAAATAATTTTAACAGCAATTTGTAAATCGAGTAAGCTGTCAAAATAAGTACTCAAATTAAAGACTAAAACGAAGAAAATGTAAGCACAAACTGATTCAAATCACGTACATTAAGCAATGATGTTTGATATTATAGAAAAACGGACAGCTATGTATGCGAAAAACAAAAAACACAAGGCATTTTGTCAAAAAAGTGTCCACATTTATGGGCATTGGTGTTCTCACTCTTTTTGGCATATCGAGAACATCTTATATTTGGTTTTGAACTTGGATATGGGCTTGGGTCTTGTATAGATACAGCATTTCATTATAGGTCTTAAACAACTTTTATGTGAGATGAAATTTCATTACTACATTTTATTAGGGAACTAATTATTTGTTCGGCTATTAATCCATTCGTTCGGCAAGAAAAAATCAGCATTTAAGTCATTTGCACAGCAAACAATGTTTTCATCGGCAATAAATTAAAAATAAGCGCAACACATGTTTTACAAACAAACTTGCTTATATCGGCAAATTAAATTTTTTTAACAGCTTAATTACTCGCACAACAAAATAATTAATTGACCAGCAGAATTGTTATTGAGCAGCAGAATTATTATTTGAGCAGCAAAATTATTATTTGACCGGCAGAAAATATTAGCTAAATAATATTTTTCACACACCGATTTACCTTCGGATCCACATGAAGTTTTTGTGATTTCTTACCAAATTAATGATGACTACTACGAGAATAATGCCAGTTTCCGCTTTGCTATATAAACGAAATATCTAACCGAAATGTCGAAAAACGCTAGTGTCGTTCATTCAGATGCTACATATAAAATCACATAAAAAGATGCTACATACAAAGATTTATTATTTGAACAAGAATAAAAATTTTGCTTTCACAAGTTTAATTAAAATTAGCTCACGGTTTGCTGCTCATTTATTTATTTTGCTGGACAAATAATCATTATGCCGGTCAAATAATAATTTTGCTGGTCGATTAAATTTAGAGTTTTACAATATCATATTATTTGCAATAGAAATATAATATTCTCGCTGGGCATAAGTAGCATATCAACATGATATATTTGTCGGCAGAATACATTTTTCTGCTGAACATAACGTCAATATTATGCTGATCGTTTAAATGATAATGTAGCTACAGCGTGACCAGATTTGGTAGTTTCCTACTTTTTTGATAGTTTTCGAGGGACTGGCAGCAGGGTTTAGTAGTTTTAAATCCTTTGGTATTTTTTGGTATATCCATGAACTTAAAATAGCTTAGTTGGTAATCGGTAGATAAAGTATGTATCGGATATTTCGGAAAAGTACTCGACCGATACTTAATGATTCGAGTAAATATTCTTTAAGAAAACTGATGAGTTTTTGATATATTTCAAATTTCTACACCATTTTGAAGAATTCAGTAGTTTTTAACCTCCACAAGCAGTAGTTTTGTAAAATAAAATCTGTTCACACTGTATAGCTATCTATCCAATAAGGGGTATTGTTTCAATACAATTCAATTTGTTTCAATACCCATATTTTCTACTAAAGATTATTAAATATTGGAGAAAGATTGGAAGCAAACATACAAAAATTTTGTTCATCAAAAAACGATTAATCAAACATAAATAGTTATCCTCCAATGATTTAATTCAGCTGTGAACTACTCACCCTACAAAAACCGACCTTGTATACAACAATATTCAAAGCAATGCAGCGACTAAGTAGTACAATCCACATTGTAATAATGTATAACATAGATTGATCCATACCTAAAAAATAAAACAGGTGTTTTATTCTACTAAAGATTTAATTTGTGAGAGAGACGTCTTTCGTCTTATGAGGACATTGTCAATGTCCTCATAAGACGAAAGTCCTTGACGAAAAATTGACAATGTCCTCATAAGACGAAAGACGTCTCTCTCACAAATTAAATTTTTAGTAGAATAAAACGAAGAAACGTTGTAATCCTAATTCAACATATTGACAAAAAAATACTTGCATAGGTACGCGTATATCCATTATTGGGCAGAATTTTGTTTTTTATTTATTTATTTATCAAGGACTTGGAAGAACTTTAATGTGTCGATTCCACAAAGGAGTTTAAACCTTAATAGTAAAATGACAATGTAGATTATAAGGAAATTTACAGATTTCAATATTTCACATACCTATGATCAAATAAAGTAAGGAAAATAACCTTAGCACCATCTTCGTCGGTAGCCTGGAGGTAGAGTCTCGGCCTTCAGAACAGGGGGTCGTTGGTTCGATCCCAGGTGCCGGCAAACTCCCCTTTCACGGCACAAGCTTTTAGCTTAGTGTGAAAGGTGTATAAGGTTGTATTTGGGTTTATAACAAAAACCCAGATATATCTTTTTAAAAAAAAAAAAAAACACCTGTTTTATTTTTTCGATATGGAATTCTACTACCGACACAGTGAATGATCCATACCTCATTCAACTGAAAGATGTTATTTTTCTATTTCTTTAGTTGACATGTATAAATTGAATTTAAATTGTTGTTTTTTTTTCTACGACCCATCGCAGGTGTAACTCTTCGTGACAGAACAAGAAATTCAGAAATAAGAAGAATCTGTAATGTCGAAGATGTTGAGCGATTGGGCAGAACAAGAAGATGCTTCTGAAGAAATCATGTGGGGAGGGCGAGCTCAGATCGAGTGGTTAGAATAGCAGCAGACGAACGCATGACGGGAAACAGACCCCCACGAAGACCACCTAAAAGATATAGGGATAGCTGGACATCCACCTCCCAGGAGCAGGCTCCGTGAATCACAGGACATAGTCTTAACTGAAACAGAAGAAGAAGATTCTTTTATTTACAATGTTTTGTTTATAATGCCCATTTACAATTATATTGAAAACTAATTCTATTAGCTTTTCTCATTTCTTTCTTCATTTCTAAAAAAAACTAATATTTTATATCATTCCATTCTCAATCAATTGAATTCGTGTCTATTTATTTTGTGTTATATTTTTTATTCTGATCTGTTGACATTCTTATTATCCCAATAACAAACCATGCATTTTACTCCGTTGATGTTAACTTTTTGTTCGAAGTTGTTATTTTATTTCTTTGAAATATTATTTGTGATTAATATTTCAAAGAATATAAATTTAACATAGACCTATAATAAATTTGTTTGCAATTGACTTCTTCTGTTTATATTTTATTTTTTATTATTTTATTGACCGTTTCTTATTATTGTAAATTTATACAAAAATGTACTCTTGTATGGAATTTTGTTATTATTGCGTCTGTTTGTGTTTCGCTGTCTATTGAACTGTTTCA
The DNA here is from genome assembly GCA_947579605.1 of Athripsodes cinereus. Classification (NCBI taxonomy): domain Eukaryota; kingdom Metazoa; phylum Arthropoda; class Insecta; order Trichoptera; family Leptoceridae; genus Athripsodes; species Athripsodes cinereus. The sequence continues at coordinate 6,293,953 of OX388323.1, forward strand.
TTAACAAGTAAAAAAATCACATCGTGTTTTGAGATTCATAAAAAATATATTTAAAACTTACATATTTTCAGGAAATCACCACCCTTAGTCATGAGAAAAATTACCCTTAGACAGAGAGAGAGAGAGAGAAATTATTATTATTAGTTCTATAGAAAAATCTTCCTATATTTTTACGAAAGCTTTCCCCCTTTATGCGGGGTTTGTGAAATATCAGTTTTTGGCGGTAATTTAATAAGAAACAGAGGAAATAATAATTATTACAAGCCTTACTAAGCACTTTTATGATTAATGAGAAACTAAACATTTCCACTGAGCACTTTTTGGACAACTTGATCTAGTAAGGTAAGGTAAGATTTATGGGGAAAGAAATTTTCGAGATTATTATTTTTTTCGTACCTACCTATCTCTTAATATTTCTTACGCCGGATCTTATACTCATTAAGAACTATTATGAAACAAACAAAAAATAATAACTCCTTTTTTCTCTCTTTAACGTTCCTTTCAGGAGCATCAGATGACAATTGCCATTGAAAACAGGAATCAGTTCTCTGATTCCAAATTAACTTAAGCTGTATGTTATTTATGTATTTTTGAATATCTCGTAAAGTCCCTGGCAAAAAAGGTATCCCCACTCTTTTCAACTAGTTTTCGAGTATCCTATATTCAAAATCATTACTTTCAAGACAAGAGGTAACGCTCTTGTCTTTGAGTCACGAGGTCCCGGGTTCAATTCCCAAAATGAGGAATGACCTTTTTTCAAATTTTCCTGGGTTTGGGTGTGTCATGTATGTATATGTGTTTAGTGCATTGTATATATGTCTATCGTCGTGTTAATATCCATAATACAAGATTCAATATTAGTTTGGGACTAGCTCGATGTGTGTTAATTGTCTATCCATGTTATGTTAAGTTATTTAACATCTTCAATACAGCAATGAGGTTTGTTGCCAATCATAAATATCCTTACTTTTATTCACACAAAGACGGCATCGATACGATATCAAATGTTACTTGCAATAAATTCCAATAATACGGAGCAGATAATGAATAAAATATTAATTATTATTTATTAGTTACGTTAAATGTGATTATAAAAATTCAGCGTTGAGATATGTCACCCATTTTTAATGTTTTAACTTTTAGGTTGGCATGGAAAGAAGAACTTCCATGTTTATTTCAAGCAATTGGTCCGCTGGCTAACTCACTTCTGAAAATATACAGTAATAATTTGAATGATTGAACTTTTTCCAAGTCATTCGCAAAGAGACAAAGCCGTGTGAAATTATTTCCGAAAGCAAAATCCAAGAATCAAATAAGGAAAATAATCACAAAAGTAAAGTAATTTATAGTCGCGTAAGTATAAATGGCTAAGGGAATGGTCTTCGAAGGCGTGGCGAAGGCGATTAAATGGCAAGGTCATTAAGGGTTTTCCAACACATAATTTTTCCAATCATTCTTTACTATACATCGATTATAAACATTTTCATAGTGAAATGCATTTTGATTAAATATAATCAATATACAGAAGCAAGTTTATCGCAAAGGTGGGATCTGCTTCTACTAATCCAAACCCACTTTCCCTGAATGTTTTGAAAACTGATGTCCTTTGTCATTCATACTCAACCAATCATTTTTTTTTTGTAAGGACGGGCTGAGTTTGGCTGGATGGCCCCAGACATTAAAGTTCCCAAAATTAAAAGTCCCAAACTACCATTAAACTTAACACGCGACCGTCCTTGATCCACGTAGTCCCCGGACGCCCGCGCTTCCTCACACCCTTTTTTTCAGACAACTATATCCTTTTTGTCATTCTTTCCCCTTCCATTGTGACACATGACACAAGCATAATGATGATGTAAGTACATAGTTAATTTAATTCTTCAGGAACATTATGTATTTTTTCGCTAAATAAATATTAAATTTAATAACTCTTAATAAACAACAATTTTAGTTAATTGAAAAAAAAAAGAAATTTACCCACCCGTAAATATTCAGCTACTTTTAATTTCTAACATAGTACATAGTATTATCTAGGAAGGTTAACGTTATGTTTTACGTTTAGGTTAAATTAAAACGAATTTCTCACTAAGGGTTTCCTTTATCCTAACCTTATTTTGTTTTAATGCTATCGTGCTATGTACTAATTGTATCATTAAGACTCCATGTAACACAAATTAGAAATTTTATTCTTGTTTTCTTTTTCCTATTACTGGTTAAAGATGTTCTTTTTCATATTTTACTAAAGATGGTGGTTGATGTTCTGATTCTAGAATGTCAGAATTTCAATCAAGGGAGCCTGGATTTTATTTCACCCATAACACGAGCATACTGTGATTGTAAAAAGGTATACCTACTTCCATTGCATATATTGTCTAATGCTGGAAAAAAATCAGAAAAAAAATCTTGAGAATGATGAACTTCCATACATTTGGATACTATCCTTATTTGTTCCCATCTGAGTTCATACTGGGATGTTTGTGATATAATACGTTAATGCATCGTCGAGATGTATTTTGTGCGAAACATTTTTTCAAACTATTAAATGGCTTTATAAGTAATCCAATGAGCGAGTTGAGAATCAACCACCCAATATTGTACAATAATTCTTGACAGAATATACTTTTTTACCTACTGGATAGCAGAACAAACATTATCCCAAATTCTCCTGTTGGCGAGGTTATTAAAATTATGTAATATGTAATGATTTGAATGTTCGTGTCGATATTTTCAACATTACCTACATACAATAATATTATCGCCAGGATAGAGACTCTCTTTTATTGGTCGATTCTTTTTGATTACGTGTATCTCTTTTGTATTTTTTTTCTACTTTGCTTTCTTTGGATTTTGCTTTTTTCGCTGAGATCGCCTTAGTCAAAAACTGTCATGGTGATAATAATACAGTGCTAATTCATGTGCACCTGTGTGTTGGGAGACGATTCTGATATACAAGTAGTTAATTTGATTCGCCTTAGTCAAAAGCTGTCATGGTGATAATAATACAGTGCTAATTCATGTGCACCTGTGTGTTGGGAGACGATTCTGATATACAAGTAGTTAATTTGATTCGCCTTAGTCAAAAGCTGTCATGGTGATAATAATACAGTGCTAATTCATTTGAGATCGCCTTAGTCAAAAGCTGTCATGGTGATAATAATACAGTGCTAATTCATGTGCACCTGTGTGTTGGGAAACGATTCTGATATACAAGTAGTTAATTTGATTCTTCGGAATCATTTTATATTTTTTCGCTAAATTTAATAACTCTTCATAAACAACAATTTGAAAAAATAGAACTTTTATTATAAATATCATATTGTATAATAAAAAAGAGGCATCATCCGTCTATTGTACAATTATCTACATCAAAAGAAAATCACTTCTACAACAGTGCAAATTACTATGAAGAAAAACAAGAAGAAACCCATTTGACCATTTCTATTTCTTCTTCTTTTTTTTCTTGTAAATCATCGATCTGTTAGTAGGAAATGTGTTGCCTGTTGTGATGTTGAAGACCAATACTGTCTTTCCATATCTTTGGAGGTCTTCGTCAAGACCGTAAATCGACTGGCATTTCCTTTGTACGATTCTGTTTTCAAGCATCTGAACTACACAGTCTTTCCAGAATCGTCTCCTTTTCCTTCTCCATCTTACAATCTATATATCTATTAATTAAAATTACTAGACACTGAACGATATACCATTCTATCAGACGATGATCAAACATTTTCATGACATGGGTATCTGCTAGTTACCTCTCTTGTTGGAAACGACATGGTGTAAAGATAGAGAGATGAATGACGATGATGATTTATGATTTAATTTTGGTACAGTTTCACATTACTTGGACCGCCTCAAAGGCACCAGTAACATGTACGTTGAAGAGAGACCCACCTCACACCCGTATATCTCAGGAGTCATTAAATCCTACTTATCCACAGATTAAAACCAAAATTGTTCTCATGGACGGGCCGAGGAGGCCTGATGGGCCGGCCGGCTTAAACCACCGTTGCGGGAATCTTTTATACTAATTCTCTCTTTAGAGTCCTTTCTGGGCGTCGAAAATGATTTTTAAGGATAATAAGTAAGAAAGTAGTCTTCAATTTGCTTCATATAGCTGGTTATTGGCTGATTGTTCCTCAGTTAGACAATAGATAGTAAATTGTTGTGAAACTCAAATAACGATGCTCAGGTATTTTAGCTAGCCAATGCGACAAAAAGTATAACACAGTATCCATGGCATAAAAAAGGTAATAGGTTAATTATACCCTTGCGAAGTGGACAGACTACATTAGCTCCACCACTGGTTCAATGGTGCTGGAAGCAATGGGGATAGTGGCGCGGCACGTTGGGTAAACTGGAAGAATTATGACAAATTATGATGGATGATCAAATAATATATTTTAGTCTTTCTGTATATTTTATACTATTACAATATTGAAAGTAGACAAACTACTATATGTAATAAACAATAATAGAAATAATATTAAAGATGGGTGACGTACCTCATCGCTGAACAAGTAAATTAAATTTGATGTTTTACGAATAATTGCTTTTTACTACTACTACTATACCAGCACGGCATATACCAAAAGTGGGGTAACCAACAAATTGTTACATGTAATAAACATGCAAATTGTCCTCTCCGTGCCAAAAAAGTAAGATATCCAGGATAAGCGACATGCCTCATCACTGAATTGTACATATCAATATTGTTTTACACGAGAGATTTTACGAACAGCTGTTATTTACATGACATTCGAAAACTGTTTACTACTTGCAATTAATCCACTGGTTACTGGTTACTCTCATTGCGAGAAATGCCGTGATGGTGTGAATGAGGAAATAAATTAAAAACCTTTATTTATTTACAAATCGTTTCCTTTACCGATATCGAGAGTGTGGAGGTGTTCAAGACGAAGTTAAAAACCCTATTGCTCAGGAGGTGTTATGATTCTTGAATGGGCCCTCGTGGTGGTTTTTCCACAAAACGGCGCATCATAAATAAGTTGTCCAGTTATTATTATCTCAAAAAAAAACTTAATTTTTTTTTTTCGTTTTTACATGGGTATTTATTTTAGACATTTAAATATCAAATTCAGCAATTAAGTTTGCCGTCCATGCGGAATGTCTTTATTTTTTTGTTGGCATAGAGAAGACATAGTAGTAAGACATAGTAGTAAGTAGTAGTAGTAGATTTTTCGCCTTTTTTACAGAATACCGATGATATGATCTTAATTGCAATTTCCAATGTTATACAATTAAGAACATTTATTTCACAGTTGGACACACACTATATTATTTTTTAGTGGTCACAACATCACCCTCATAATATGCACTAGTGTAGATTTACTTAGCTTCTCTAAGGAAATAAAAATTATATTGATTAAATAATATTCAAATTTTAATGACAACACAGTTAACTTTTCACTTAGATTTATTTAAATCTCGAGCGCTTCCGTCAATGTTGATATATTGACATTTCCAAGAGGCCTGAAAATGTCAATATATCAACATTGACGAAAGCGCTCGAGATTTAAATAGATCTAAGTGAAAAGTTAACTGTGTTGTAATTTAAAGTATAATATCATCAGTATGAATTTCCACTCTGTGAATGTACAAAGCTTAAAGTTATTGCATAAATAATACTTTCAAATATATTAAGTAATTCCCGGGTAAATCGAATAAAACCTACGCTATAGATTCATATAACAAATTATCAAAAAAAGTAACTGAATAATGCTAGAGTGAATGGTGCACTTCGACCCATTGTTAGCAATAGCAGTGTGTCGAACATGGCAAAAATGCTAGTGCACAATACCATTCTGGTACCGACACTTATGTATGCAAGCGAAACTTGGACGTGGTTGAAAAAGGATGAGAGTGGAATAAATGCTGTGGAGATGCGTTCACTGAGAAGAATGGTTGGTAAAACGTTGCGAGATAGAGTGAAGAATGAGGATATCAGGATAATGAGCGGATGTGAGAGGAGTGTTGTGGACAGAATGCGTGTAAACAAGTTGAGATGGTTTGGACATGTTGAGCGAATGCAAGATGAAAGGATGACGAAGAGGATGTATTTATCTGAAAGAAGAGGTGTGAGGAAGCGTGGACGTCCAAGAACCACGTGGCTCGATCACGTGGACCAAATTCTTAAGGAAGGACGCGTGCTGAGTAAGAGAAATCGGCATGCATGTATGAGAAACTGGATGAATGTAGAGGAAGCGAAAGAAGTATATAAGGATAGATCTATATGGCGTTCCGTTCTCTCTGCCTACCCCTCCTGGGACATGGCGTGAGGGTATAGTATAGTAATAGTATAGTATAGTAACTGAATAATAAATAAAGTAGATGAAACAGCACCCGTCCGTAAACCAGAATAAGATGTAAAAGCAAGTGCAAAACAAGGACAGCGCGGTCAATGCCCTCACAGAATAAAAACAACTTTAGTAGTAAACAACATGCAGGGCCGCTGTGAATAAATTTGTTTATTGCTTACTGAATAATATAACCACGACATAATTAATATAAACATTTGAACAAACAATATTATTTATTAGATTATGAACTCTTCTAATATCATTGGAATGTAAATTCCAGCTTTTATCCACATGAAGTCTTTCAAATGTAACATAAGGGTTCAAATTATGTATGTATTATCTAATTTCTCTTGACAAAACCTTTGGAATTACTTAGTATGAAGCATAATTAATAATATTGTTATGAATAAAACAATAATTATTTGTCTTCTAATGTCTCTTCACTTTCCTTTCTATTTTGTTTCATATTCATAAATTGGGATTAGGTACTTTCCACAATAATGAATACTTCCTACACATTAAAATGTGTAAGTTTGGGTAAACTTAATATGAAAGCATTCAATGCAAAGGCGCATCGGTCTTAGAACATTGAACTAGAGAAAACGGCACATTTCTATTTCTACACATAGTATTTAAAAAAAAGCATATCTGGGCTTAAGTTGTAAACCCGAAAACAACTCTATACACCTTTCACAGTAAACTAAAAGCTTGTGTCGTGAAAGAGAAGTTTGCTGGCACCAGGGGTCAAAGCCCACACCAGTTGTGTACGTTTCAAATTATATTTTTCTGTATTATACCGTTGTAATGTGGAAACAGAGTAAGAGAAAATCTCTGAAATGCGACTTGGAGCTCAGTCCCGAACAATTCAACATCTGGTGGAGGAGTGTCCAGGAAAGGTACGAGGGAGACTAGATGGACATCAGTTAGATCAACCCCAGAGGCGGTGGAATGATTATTAATACAAGCCGAAGCCATACAAAATGTTAAGTAAATATACTGTTGTAATAATATACTTATTGTTAACTTTAAAAAAAATGGATCGAAAGATCTTTGCATCTCATCGAAATGAGTTTGCATCTTAAGAATCATTCAGGTTGTTTCACTTTAGATGATCATTAAAAGTGTCAGGGTCAAAGCTGTTCATCCTATGCTTTCACTGCCATGTCAAAATTAAGGATCATGTGGTCTGTAAAAAAATAAAAGTAACAGTTTTTAAAAATTAAAACCAAATTCTCGACAGCATGTTCACTATGTTGAAGCTTCAATACTATTTCATAGAGAATAAGACAAATAATAAGAAAAAACTTGTTTATGTTCATTTCAGTGAAAGAACCTTATACTCAAAATTATGTCGAGCAGCAATCTCTTTCATCCGTCATCGCTAGTGATTACTATTGATGAAACGTCTATTCACACCTTTTCAATTTGGACTATCATAACAGTGTGTCAAATTATAATACCTTGAAATGCTAACTAATTGTCAATAAACACATACATATGTTTCAAATTTCACTTTTTTAATATAATAATGACCTGGTTTTGATTTATAGTCATTGTCAAAAATTCAACACTACAAATTTTATCAGCAAGATTCAAGCCAGTCATTCCGATGTTATTGACCGAAAATACTTGTTGAAAGTCCATTGCAAGATAAATTGAAAAAAAAACACAGTATTTACTTAACTTCCAAATGACTGTTATTACTTCGCTTGCTAGTATTCGAAAACTCTCGACTCCATCATCAAGCGATTAGAAAAAAAGGGTTACGTTCTATGAGTCTCAGAACACTAGTTAACGAAGTTTTAAAGTCATTTGGAAGTTAACTACATACTTGTTTTTTTTTATTTATCTTTAAGGCATTTGTTTTGTCGAGTTTTTTTTTTATTTTTTTAGTTTAATTTTCATTGCAACGAAGAGGATATGTGGCATGGCACAAAGGTCACTGGCTATCCTACTTGTAGAATACGCTGTGATGGTATAGATAGATTATTAAATTTATTAATATTTTACAATACATTTTAAACAATCAAGTAATATTCTCAAGAACCTATTCATAATAATTATAAAACAATATAAATTAGGTAAGTATCTATCTATCTATCTATCTATACCATCACGGCATATCCCACAAGTGGGGTAGCCAGCAGACCAGCTGCATATAAAATATGCAAGCTGTCTTCTCCGTGCCAATATAAAATCAAGACATTCAGGATGGGTGGCAAACCTCATCGCTGAATTTAAGATGTAAAATGTCTTATTTTTTCGAACACCTGCCTTTTACAGGACACTCGAAAACTTATGGAGAAGAGTGGGAGACCAATTCTTTACCGGGTTCTCCACGGGATAAGTACTTATATAAAATTTAATCAATACGGACTTTGATCTCCTAAAACAGTTAATTACCTAACTTTTCTAATTTCCTCTTTGGAAACAAACCAACGGTTGTTTTATTCAGACCATAGCAAACCAATAACATCCCAAGCATTAAAATTATAGATTAACTTCTTATGTTTCAGTATGAATTTTTAAATTAGCATCAATCAATACATTTTCACTAAAAAAGTTTTTTTTATTTCTGAGAATATTGGCGCGTATTTTTTTTCACTCTTAAAAGTAAACCATGACAATATTTAGCAAACATTTTCTGGCAATACCAGCTCATGGCTCAAACTTTTTTGCGTACTCAATTTCTGCTCATTGTGCTCGCTGAATGAATAGTCGGTCGTCCGGTATAAGGTTGCTCCCCACTCTTCATGATTTCAAGCGGGCGGTCAAGGACCACTTTGACGCTAAAAATTTAGCATCTATTTCTTTGAACATTTACTACCTATTCTTCTCTTTTCCTTCCTTGTAGGTTTTTTTGTGAAAGATTCTTGAAATTGGGCTAGTTGGTAAATATCGCGCCCCTACGATACACTCGTCCTTTATATATTGATTGTATGATTGTAATTTATTATTTTTTACTGTCTCATTTTTTTCTTTCGCACATTATCAGTTACATTACAAAATCAATTTACATAAAAAATGTGATGATGAGCAGTGGCGAGATTATCACTATATTTGTGATTTCTTCCATCTTACCACGTTAAATAAAAATGAAACACACATAACAAAAAAATATGAAAAATTGCCATATAAACCAAATAGTGAGAAAAATACAATCCAAACACTCAACACTCCAAAGGGACGGGGAACTATAGATAGGGGTTATGCGACGTATGCTGAGTTCGAAAACAATGGAATATTTTAAATCCATTTCAATATTAAACTATTCTAGGAGGAGATTTGGAATGTATTTTTATATAAAATCGCTAATACTTAATGTACAGTAAAGAATAAATAAATAAAATAAATATGAAAAATAAAAAATAATTTTAAATCTGTTATTCTTTATTGGTCTAAATCACTCGCAAACGAATGAATGGCCTTAAGAAGAATAGAATAGAATCTGTACAAAGCATAAGTGTAACGAAACTTATAAATATGTGCGAATACGAATAAATTTGACGTTGAAACACCTCTTACTACCCTGTAAGGGATGCGACATAAAATCTCATCAATGTAATATCATAAAACAGGTGAATAGTGTAGAGAAAGTGTTCTCTCATCACTCAAAGCTTACTAAAAACTATGAAAAGATGGTAGATATATTTTCAATCAAAAATGTAATAAAACCTACGTAGGTAAATACGAACACCTACACACATATGTTAATATAATTTTTACGACATAAAATAGGACATAAAAGTTTATAAAATGGAAACAAAAGCATTTTGTGAAAAAGGTCGGCTATTTATTGCTAATCCACTATTTTCTGTGAAAATTACATTTGCTCTTGTTTTATTTTACGAGATATCAGACAAACTGGATATCTACGTTTATGTAGGTACGTACGTTGTACAAGTATATTATATCAAAGTACACGCACGGCTATACATACATACCTACAGTATCACACGTTTTTGCAATGTTTATATATAAACATTCAAAGTATAATACAAATATTAGGGTGATACTAATGTGGTGTTCTCACTTTGGCGAATATCGCCAGCCATTCGAACCGTGTGAACAAAATGACAGCTAGTCTGAAACGATAAAAACCAGTAGAAACGATATCGTCTCGAGTTGACCACCTTCCAACTTTTTCTCTGGTTGAACGATTTGCGCACGCATAGATGTGCGCAGCGTCCGTAAAAACTATCTTACCTATAAATTTTATAATGTTTCCTGCTTTGTGACAGTTGTTATCTTTGTTGTTGCTTTGTGGCGTTTGTTCCCTTAATTAAAAGGCGGCTTATAACCTCTACTATAACATTTTCAACTAATAATAAATACTTCACGATCTCCATCTCAACGTCCGCCATGTTGAAATCAACGTCAAAATCAAAGCGAATCTGACAGATCGTATCTATATCGGTGGACTGTGTGAACAGGTGTGACGATCAATGTGCGTACGGCGAATTTTGTTTTTTCGCCTGGCGTAATATTTTAAAATTCGCCTTGCGATATTCGCCAAATGTGAACACTCTATTAGATACATATCGACTGTCGATATTTGAACTGGTCACCTTTTTTCTTTTATTCTGAGACATGATTCTACTATTACTACTAAACCATCACGGCATATTCCACACGTGGAGTAGCCAGCAGACCAACTGCATGAAATAAACATTTAAGCTGTTCACACCGTGCCAACGAAAATATAATAGATACATTTAGGATAGGCAGCAAACCTCCTCGCAGAATTTAAGTCTTTATTTTTTGAACAATCAAACTCGAAAACTTATAAAAAAGAGTGAGAGACCAATTTTTCACCCGATACTCTAGGGAACAAAGGCATCAATCATGCTTTTCAGATTTTTAAAATTGGTTTGTTACTAAGGATTTGGAAAATAGATTTTTCCACTAAATAAAATTGAAAGCATTATGTACTTATAGCAATCTAGTATTTTACACTAAATAACTTTGAGGTTTAGTTTCTGTCAAAAATACGTCATCCTTCAACCTGTCCCATGATTTATAAGTAAAGAAAGGCAAAAATCACCAAGATCTGCCAACACAGACTCTGTCAACAGACTTGTCTTCTGTGTGGCTGATCCGTTGCTGTGGAACAAATTTCTCTATAATTTGCGGAATCTGGAGAGTGTGGATGTGTTCAAGGTCTTGAATGGGCCCTTGTGGTAGTTTTTCCACAAAACGGCGTATCTTAAAAAAGTAATGTTATTTGAAACAAGTGTTTCTTTCTACTATAGATTATTGATTCACCGGGAGACGTCTTTCGACTTATCAGGTCATTATCAATCTGATAAGTGGAAGGACGTCTCTCTCGGAATCAATAATCTATAGTAGAAAGAAACACTTGTTTCAAATTACATAATTATGGAGTTCTACTACGTGTGCACCGACACAATTAATAACTTAAAAAAGTTGTCTAGTTATTATTATTAAAGAGATTATGATGTTTATGCACTTGTGTATATTTATTGTAGAAACTAAATTCTTATTCTGGTATCTTTATAATGGGAACTAATTATTTGATCGGCAATTAATCCATTCGTTCGGCAAGAAAAAATCAGCATATAAGTCATTTGCACAGCAAACAATGTTTTCATCGGCAATAAATAAAAAATAATCGCAACACTTGTTTTACAAACAAACTTGGTTATATCAGCAAATTAACAAATTTTAACAGCTTAATAAATAATCGCACAACAAAATAATTAATTGACCAGCAGAATTGTTATTTGAGCAGCAGAATTATTATTTGAGCAGCAGAATTATTATTTGACCGGCAGAAAATATTAGATAAACAATATTTATCACACACCGATTTACCTTCGGATCCACATGAAGTTTTTGTGATTTCTTACCAAATTAATGATGACTACGAAAATAATGCCAGTTTCCGCTTTGCTATATTAACGAAATATCTAACTGAAATGTCGAAAAACGCTAGAATCGTTGCTAGATGCTACATATTAAATCACATAAAAAGATGCTACATACAAAGATTTATTATTTGAACAAGATTAAAAATTTAGCTTTCACAAGTTTAATTAAAATTAGCTCACAGTTTGCTGCTATTTTGCTGCACAAGTAATCATTATGCTGGTCAAATAATAATTTTGCTGGTTGATTAAATTTAGAGTTTTACAATATCATATTATTTGCAATACAAATATAATTTTCTCGCTGGGCATAAGAAGCATATCAAAATGATATATTTGTCGACAGAATACATTTTTCTGCTAAACAAAACTTCAATATTATGCTGATCGTTTAAATGATAGCCCTTTATAATTATGTTGTTTGGAATATAAATGTTTTGTTTCGTTTTAGTGAGTATTTAAAAATAAACTCCTGTTACATACAGCTCGATATATTTTCTTGACCACAAAAGGTAAAATTACATATAAGTTATACGTTTGTATTTGAGGTTGCTTAAAATACCTACATTTTATTTTAAGCCCATCCATCTAACTTTCGTTTATATTCTAAAATAGAAAACGTTGTGTCATTGTTACTTTTTCTTTGTATTTCTCTTTTGGCTTTTCCAATCATTGTATATTTTTTGTGAATTAATCTCGAATTTCACTTATTTTGGAAGGATTCACTGTGTGATTATTGTACAATCTTTACCGTCTTATCTTACAAATAATGAGTTCAACAGTAAAACAACTTCATGAGAAAGAGTGGAAGACCATATTAGATTTTTTAACCGAAGAATCCCCAAAATAAAATAGGTTTCTTATCGCTTTCTGTTAGTTTCCAACGCCCTGTAAAAAAACAGGTAGATATTTGTATGGCATCTTTATGTTCTTCATTCCATTGAAGACACAAGTTAGTACCGAACACAAAAAAGACAACCAATTTGTTTATTTAAGAGTTCGTCGATAGTCTGGAGGTAGAGTTACGGCCTCGTAAACAAGGGGTCCGTGGTTCGATACCAGATACCGGCAAACTCCTCTTTCACGACACAATCTTTTAGTAGCTTACTTTGAAAGGTGTATAAGGTTGTATTTGGGTTCATTGGGTTGTAAGAAGATAATATTGCATCTGCATCACAACACTGCTCCTTACCAACCAAATGACGTACTAACACATAACACTTGAAATCGACGACAGCTAAAGCCTCCGGGATTTTTTACAAGTTTCGCCCAGAGATATTATTGCTTCCTGGCACCGAGAATATACAATCACGTTATACCAAAGGTAGAGAAGGATATATCCCAGGATGGTGGAAATTTCAAGAAACTTGTGGAATGGCTGAAGAAGACTGGGAGGCAGGGTTCAGCTTTTGCGCTTTAAAATGTATACAGATAAATTGTCATAATATTTTATTATGTTTGATAAATATTGATTTTTGTTTAGTAAATAGGAAAAATGGTATTGTGTGAAATCGTGATTTTTATGTTGTTTAAGTGATATATTTATTATATAGTGTACGTGTAAATACGGGTTCCACTGCCTCAGGACAGATTAAAAATCTAGTGAGGCAGTGTACATAATTTCTTCACTGCATTGGAATGGAATATCTACGTGATTAATGTTGTTGCTTTGTTTTATTTGTTGTATTTTTTTTATATATATAAAATTTGTTCCATTTTGTTGTGAGGAAATAAATTTATTTCATTTCATTTTATTATAACAAATCCCAGATATATCTTTTTCAAAAAATCCTAAGTTGGTCTGCTGGTTGCATAACGAATGAATGATCTGTGATTTTATCTTTCAGAGACAAAGTTTTTTGTTTATTAAAATAAATATATTCTTTTCTGTTCCCGTATTTTAATGCTATTTTTGCCACTTTCCTACTATTTTGTTGATCCTACAGAGAAGCAACTGCGACAGATTGCCCAGCTCCCTAATACGACCTTAGAATAGCATATTTTTAATGATATGCAATATTGATTGCAAAAACTTTATTTATACAGCAAGTAATGCTATACATAATTTGATATTATATTGCATTTTAATAATAAATTCATTTGCAAATTATACCTTATTTATTATTTAATTAAACATAATATTAGATCCTGAAGGCAGCTCGGCTAGCGGTCATGGGCCGGTAGTATTATATGTATATCCCCGACCTTCACCGCGAAACCGAAAACACTATATCGCATTTCAAAAACCTTAGTACAAAATGTGAAACCGCATTATCATTCAATAATTATGATTAAAAGTAAACTCGGAGTTTGTTACGTGAAAATTCAAAACTGTATTAGTAACCAAAAAAGTACGAAAATGAGGGAATAAAATGAATGATGTTTTAAAGAAAATTACATGAAAAAGATACTGATACCATAGACTTTTAATCTAGACTGGAAATTTAACCTGAAACTATTAAGTTTCATATTGAACAGGTCTATGTCCGACAAGTGCCGGTTTCCTAAGCCGTGTAATCGAGGAACAACTGTGTGTGTGACGTAATTTGTTGTGTAGTTATCGCAATAAAACAGTTCACGGCTCCTAGTATATCTAATAGGTACATGATAGTTGATGAGTTGCACTAATTCAGAGTTGGCAAAATAATTATAAACAAATTTAAATAAAAATATGAGATCATTTACGATTCTTACTTTTTCCAATATTTCCAATTTCAAAATATTCATAATTAATTAGTAAATATTCATAATTTAATTCATTAAGATACATTAACATGTATCTTAATGAATCTACATATTATTATACTGAACGCGCTCAACATTATTAATGTGGACATTATAACTTGGAGACCATATTTGAGAATTATATTCAAGATGGCTTCTAACAAGTGACTGATACAAACGCATGACTGCAAAGATATTTTCAAAGTCGGTGACAGTGCGCAGGACGAACCTCAAAGTTTTAAGAGCTTTATTGGTGATTTCAGAAATGTGAGAAGAGAATGATAACTTCTCATCAAAAATGACTCCAAGGTCGCGTATTTCTCTTACCTTTTCCAATTTTGTGTTGTCTAGGTGGTAATTATATTCTTAATTCTGGAAAATCAAATAAATTGACATTTTTGGCATTAAGCAAGAGTTGATTTTTTCTACACCAGTCGTTTAACTTATTGAGGTTATTCTGCAAAACGATGCAATCCTGATGACTTTCCACTCTTTAAAAGATTTTCAAGTCATCAGCAAAAAACAGATAGCGATTATTAAATCGGTCTCGGCTTTGATTTTTTAAACCGGTCAATATCCATGAACAAAAAAAAAATAGATTTTTTTGGTCTAATAATTGTAATAACTATCTAACTATTCGTAATATTAAAAAAAAATGTGAACATTTGTAGGATTCTCGTGCATTTATGTACCAAACACACCTCGGAATTTGATTTTTAGAAATTGTGTTTTTTTTATAAACAAATACTATGAAGCTATAATCAAGTTTTTTTAAGTTAGTCTTATATTGCTAATATTCTAAATTTAATATTCTATTGCAAATTTTTAAGTTAGTCTTATATTGCTATTATTTATTTTCATATTTTATCAAATCAACACGTTTGCAGGGTCAACAAGTTTTGTGAGTGTGTATACTAAACTTGTTGAAAATTGAATGTTTTATCGTTGTTTGCTAAAGGGCAATCTTGCAATCTAATAAACATAAATTTGATAATATTAATTTTGTCGGTGCACACGTAGTAGAATTTCATAATTACATAATAAATTTGAGACTTAAAATGCTAAAACACATTAAAATGTAAAGAACAATGTGAAAATGTATTTAAATATTCTTGTGTACTATTATGAAACTGTAGCGAAAACCGTTTATCGCTTAAATAAATAAATAAATACCTGAGTGATGCTGCATGATATACATAATCCAGTGAGGACAAATTTAGTTTAACTATGCGGATAAATAGGAGTTCACAACTCCTGAGATATCCGGGTTGAGGCGGGTCTCTCTTCAATGGACTGCTTGCAGAATAGACGCCATCCATATTGTTATCAAGTAACGCCAGCGTTGTGGTTGTCTTGTACCAAAACATATTATTCTATTGGAATTCAATTAATTATTATTCAACAGTAATTTTGTGTTTTGTGTAAAATATACACAGTTTTGCTCCGCACATTATAAAGTTTGATAAGGTATGTGATATCGTCTTAGTTTATTTTCGTATATAAATATGTTTAACCTTCAAGAAGAATATAAGTATTGCGTTGTTATTAATGTGGCAAACTGGATATTTATTGTCAGTTTTATTCTGCAAAAACTAAATATAAAAAAAAACTACATATACAAATTTTAGGTGGCGAATGTACCCTAGGTAGTCATAATATTATACCTAAGCGTACATTTTTCGTGCAGTTTTGAACACATAAACGTTAAAAAAAATACACTTTGTAAAGATTATTTTGTTTTTGTTTGTGTCTCTTGGAGTCCCAGGCAAAGCACTCTTTTCTATAAAATGTCTTGCAATTGCTTCCCGTATAAATTATTTAACTACTTCCATTCAGCACCAATCCATCTTTAGTGTTAAAATTTTCATCGAAAAAACGACATCCATGTTTATATTTAATTATTAGTTTAGTTCCCTGGTTACCTTACTTGTGGTAATGGTATAGATTATTTTATTTTATTATATTATTGAATTATTTCATTTTATTTCACTATCTTATCTTATTCATGTATTCATTGATTTATTATCTATTTAATTTATCATTAATTCATCTTTATTATGCGTGCGTTAAATTATTGATTTATTTACATATTTTTATTTTTAATTAATTGGTTGATTTATTAATTTATTCATTGTGATTTTTTTAGTAAAATATGTTGATCCTTTGTTAATTGTGTAGTATTTTTAAATACGCAGCACGCCTCGATACATGGCAACCTAGTGAGGATGATGCAACTTGTAACCATATTGGTCATAAATTGTCTCAATATTTGTACGTTATTATTGATTAAATAAAGTATCTATACGCGACTAGTTTCAAGTTGGCCATTTTGATTTAAATTGAATTCTCTTATTTTCACAAGAAATTATAATCTTTTTATTCTTTTCATAGTTTTATTTTATTTGAATGATTTAATTTAGCATTCAATATGACACAAAACCAAAAAAATTATTGTTGTTATTACTTTTGTAATTATTTTTGTTATTATTCGGATTATATCTGAAAACACTGTTGTTTGCTGACGATATAGTAAGACTAACTTCATCTCAGAGTGGTATGCAGGAATGGTTGAGTAGTTTCGAGTCGGTTGCAAATAGAGCTGGCATGAGTATAAGCACAACTAAATCGGAAGTAATGGTTATAAGCCGAGAAGAAGTGCAGTGTGCGGTACATGTGAACGGGGCCCAACTCAAACAGATCTCGACATTCAAATACCTGGGAGTGGAGTTCTCAGCAGATGGTCGACAAACAGCGTGCATAGACAAGAGGATTGTGTCGGCAGGAAATGTGCTGAAAGCGCTTAAAAACCCGATAATACATAAATCCGAGCTGACCCAACGGACGAAAATGGCCATATTTAAGACAATATACCGCCCTATCCTCACATATGGACACCAGATTTGGATGCTCACAGAGAACGTGAGATCAAGGTTACAGGCAGCAGAAATGCGGTTCCTCAGGGGAGTGGCTGGTGTGTCATTGAGAGACCGTATAAGGAATACGTATGTTCGTGAGGCTCTCAAGGTAGAACCGGTACTCCTGCATATAGAGAGGTCGCATTTGCGATGGCTGGGTCACGTTCTCCGCATGCCAGAAGACAGACTACCACTTAGAGGCTGTGGGAGAGGGCAGAAGACCGGTAGGCCGTCCTAGAAGAAGCTGGCAAAGGCAGGTGTCAAACTTGTGTGTTGAAAGGTTTGGTTTGGAGTGGCCAGAGGTCCTGGAAGCAGCAGTGGACAGGGATCTCTGGAGGAAGTACCTAGGCGCAATGGGCCCCCGACCCAACTAGGACAAGGGGAAGAAGATGTATGTATGTATGTATTATTCGGATTAACTTGTTATATTTTGTTGAAATTGTGAGCAGAATAAACCAGGCACGAATTGCCTTTAACAAAAGATACAAAATATTGGAATCCCCTAATATTGATCAAAGCGTGAGGAAGAATCTCACTAAAGCCTTTGTGTGGAGCATTTTGCTATATGGGTGCGAGACGTGGACCATCAGCAAGAGTGAAAGCGGACGGTTAGCGGCATTTGAAATGTGGTGCTCTAGACGCATGCTGAAGATTCATTGGTCGGAACACGTCGAAAACGAAGAAGTGTTAACCAGGGTTGGCGAATAAAGGCAACTCTAACCTTTGTGTTTCTTTAATATAATAAAGGATTTTTGTCTCTTACAAAGGAGTTAATATTATTTTAAAGGGTGCCTTAAATTTACCAGTTAAAGTACCTAATAACCAAATGATTAGTTGATTGCTTACTGCTGTATATTTTTTTTATATTATAACATTTTCAAACTTTCTGAGCTTGTATACTTTACAATTACTTGTAACGTGTTTACATCATCAATCAATACAATGACAGAACATTTAGTTTCTAACCTTGTATAATTTCTTATCTAATTCGCTGAATCAGCGTCAGAAAGTATACACGACCATTACGCAGAAATCGTGTATATTTTCTGAAACTTTATTTTGTTGCACAATTTGAAACTATACGGCGTAAGAACACTATGAATTCGTACTGGCATTGTATATACTTTCAATATACGCCTCTTGGATGATCCTCAAAATTGAAAATGTCTCAATAGACATTTCATCAATAGTGATAATTAGCGATGACGGATGAAAGCGATTACCATTCGACAATTTGATGAAAGTTCCTTTCACTGAAACGACCATAAACGAGATTTTTATATTATTTGTCTTATTCTCTATGAATTAGTATTGATTGCCAAAAATAAACTAAATGAACATATTTCATCATCATCATCGCCCTCAACGCTCCTCTCGGGAGCACAGGGCAGAAACCAGCCTCCTCCATTCAGAGTGTCTCTGTGCCAATTGCGTCACCTCTTTCCACGACATTCCTTGCGCTCTGATATCGTTGTCATAGGAACGGTCTATTGTGAAAGAGGGACGCCCGGGCCGACGGAACCCCTGCGGACGGAAGATCAGTGCTCTTTTTGGCCAACTATTATTAGGCATTCTCTAAACATGTCCCAGCCATCCATCGTCTCTCCTGTATTACAGAGATTACAGGTCTCTGCTGGGTGTGCCGGCGCACAGCATCATTTGAAACATGTTCATACCATTTGACATCCAAAATCCTTCTAAGACACTTGTTTTCAAAGCTTAGTATCTTCCGCTCTTGAGCCTTGGTTAAGTGCCAAGACTCACAGCCATAGAGAAGGATTGGGATGATGCACGCATTGAACAAGCGGCATTTTGTCCTGATGCTGAGTCCAGACGCCTTCCAAACTTTGTTCATGTTATTGAAAGCCCCGCTAGCTGAACATATTTACCAGAGTTTTATTAATTTGTTTTTATTTTTTATTACTGATATTTTACATTTATTTATCTTTTTAATTTTTTTACGAAAATACTTAAAACTACATACAACATGAGGTGCATGACCGTGAGAGTTGACATGGCAGTGAAAGTATAGAAAGAATAAGTGCGAATAGACGTGTTCACTTTCGATGAACAACTTTGATTCTGATACTTTTGATGATCTTCCAAAGTGAAACATTCTGAATTCATAATTCATATTTTTTTTATTTACAACACATTTACAACACATCAACACACATACACACACAATGATACTTTAGTTCTAAGAAGTTGTCAATAAAATGAAGTTTGTATGTAAATGTTATTTTGTTTTGCAGAAATAACCAATCATGGGTATATTTTTACGTCTCCAAGGAGGTTGCTGTGGCTGCACTCTGAAGGCAGGATCTTTATTCATTGGCTGGTTTCACCTGGTGAGGAATCTTTGTTTTTGTAATAATTTTATTCACAATAAATACAAAAATAGCCTTGTAAGGAAGTATATTCAATCAATGTACCTCAAATCCTGCAACACAAAAGCTATTATGTGCCTATATGAAAATAATATTATTATAAATAAGCAGAGGTGGGGCTTTTTGGATGGATAGGACACTAGTTGCGACTGCGGGAAGGTGCAGAGTGATTCTCACTTATTGCAATGCCCGCTGATGCGGAATGCATGTAATGTGAGTGACCTAATGATGGCGAGTGTCAAGGTGATAGATAGGTATACGTCTCTGCTGCATACTGGATTGGCAAGGTCTAAAGTCCGGACCCGAAAAGTAAGTAAGTACGAGTATAAACAAACTGTAGTGATTGTTGTTAATAGGTGCATTTCTAATATATGGACAATCAACATATATTGTTTCAACACTAATATCCTTTATCCTTTATTAACGCATAAATTATTTATGCGATGGTACGTTCACATCTCCCTCGAGTCCATCGTTGTAAATTCATTCACAAAATAAAGGATATTAGTGTTGAAACAAAATATGTTTTGTAGCTCTATAATATACAAATGTTATGGAGTTCTCCTATTTGTGTACCAATACTTTAAATTTAATATTTTAGTCACATTATCAATTTTTCCTTTGAATATCTACTCTATATAATATAAATTGATAGAACAGATCCACCGTGTCAAGTAAGGCGGTATAATTTGCCGAAATAATTATATAATAATATTTGTACAATACATATTTTTTCCAGATCTCTGTGTTTATGGTGATGATTGCCATGGCTGCACTACTTGCGGAAACTGATCCTTACGCAGTTGATGATCAAGCAGCTAAAGACGCAATCATGCTGACAAGAGCCCACTTGATTTTCATAATAGTTGTATCAGCTATCTTCCTTATTCCATCTTTGATCTTGTTGATTGGAATATACAAAGTTAGTAATATTACAAAAGTAGAGAACAGTGATGTGCCGAGAATGTTCTTTATTTCACTTTTTCATAGACCGGCAACACATTACTGATTTTCTCAGATATCAACTCTAGGCTTATTTGAGTGGATATCAAAGTAATGAGTTCGTCATGGATCATGGATGCAACCGTTTTCTGGGATCTCCTCTTTTAGATCTCAACCGTATTAAGATCTCTCGTCTAAATGGCGCCAAGAGAGTTGTTTGATTGGTTTTCTTATCTGCGCATTGGGCCCAAATTCAATTGAACAAAAAAGTAGTCAATATTCTCAACATTTTTTTATAAATGGTCGAACTAGCTGCCGTAAAAGTCTTGAATCATTTAGACAGGAGATCTTGATACAGTCTACATCTGAAATCCTAAAAAATGGTTGCTTCAACACGTTCCTTTAAATGTTTTTCAGAAATCAGAACTCAAAATTAATGTTTAGACAATATAAGTTTTCTCTTTCACCCAATAAAATTATATTAAGATGATTATTATTATATGGGAACTAATTATTTGTTCGGCTATTAATCTATTCGTTCGGCAAGAAAATCCGCATATAAGTCATTTGCTCAGCAAATAATGTTTATAAATTACTAAATAATGTTTTCATCGACAATAAATAAAAAAATAAGCGCAACACTTGTTTTACAAATAAACTTGGTTATATCGGCAAATTGACAAATTTTAACGGCTTGATAAATACTCACACAGCAAAGTAATTAATTTACCGGCAAAATCGTTATTTGAGCGGCAGAATGATTATTTGACCAGCAGAAAATATTAATTTATAAACAATATTTTTCACACACCGATCTACCTTCGGCTCCACATGAAGTTTTTTGTGATTTCTCACCAAACTAATGATGACTGCAAAAATAATCTTAGTTTCCGCCGTGCTATATCAACAAAATATCTAACTGAAATGTCGAAAAACGCTAATGTCGTTCATTCAGATGCTACATATATAAAATCATTTTACAGGGTTTTCCAGTTTCTTTCCAATTCCAACAGAAAGTACAGCCAACAAGTTGCATTCATTTCATGCTTGACAAAGAAAGATTTATTATTTGAACGAGATTAAACATTTAGCTTACACAAGTTTTACTAAAACTAGCTCACGGTTTGCCGGTCATTTATTAATTTTGCTGGACAAATAATTATTTTGCCGGACGAATAATTATTTTGCCGGTCGATTAAATTTAGAGTTTTTCAATATCATATAATTTGCAATAGGAATACAATATTCTCGCTGGGCATAAGTAGCATATCAACATGATTTATTTGTCGACAGGATACATTTTTCTGCTGAACATAACTTCAATATTATGCTGATCATTTAAATGATAGCCTTATTATATAAGATCCCACATCTCTCTTCTCTAGTCCCCACCAGGAGTGCACAGATATATTTTTTATTTATTAATATAATTATTTTCTTACATGCAACTTTTTATTTTTATTTTGCACATGAATCACATACTAAATTTGTCTTTATTTTAGTATTTTATTTTATCTTATGTACCTATGTATTCTCGCATTTATATGGTTGTATAATTTATTCATTTATTTTAAACTTTTTCACTTTGGGTTCTTGTATTTTTATTTGTTCATTTTATTATTATTATTGATTGTTTAGGTAGGCTATACTTTTTTTTAAGTTTAGGGTTGACCGGAAGACGTTGTCCGCCTTTTGACCTAATTTTGTAAATTGTCACGTTTTGTAATGTTGTGTATCATTGTCTATTTATTTATCTTAAATACCTGATTATGTCATAGAAAGACCTCTACAATAAAAAAAATGGACCAACGGTTGTTTAATTCTGATATGAAATTATTTTAGACCGTAAATTCAATTGGACTCATTTCTTGTTTGAGTTTCTAGTCTTTATGATGTAATATGCCGTAGTGAAGGCATAAAATGTCATTTACTTTACTGTTTTTTTTTTTTGTTGCAGATTCGCCCGAAGTTGGTCAAGGGATGGGTTAACTTTAACTCGGTAATGATGGTCATTGAAATCTGTTTTCAAGCCAGCACAATCATTTATTTCCTATCCAATGGCGCGTTTATGATGGCGTCGTATGAGTTGTTCAGAGCTGTCATTTATACATGTAAGTATAACAATACGTTTGTTATGAGAGTAACAAGATTACATCAAAGAACTGTTTTGTTTAGACTTGTAACGCAATACTACTTTTCTCAGAATACATGTTTCAAAATTTACAATAAGATAGTAAATATTACTCCATAACATAACATATATTCATCAATCTTTATTGTCTATGGGTATTTTTTTTGTCATTATAGTAAGAAAAATTTGTTTTCTTTTCCAGTAATAACGTGGTACTACATATCTGTTGTTCACTCTTACTACACTGAAACTGTGAACGGAATGATTGACAAATCCGTCAGCTGTTGAATTTACTTAAGTCGAAAACAAAATCTTACTAATTGTACTTATCATCATCTAAAGACCATTTAATAATGACGTCACAACGGGAGGCACCCACTAGTAACAATTGAACTATTACCGAATAGATCATTAATCAACTGTCAATAATCTGTGTTTGATCTAGATTTTAAATAAATATTATAAACAACAATCCTGATTGGCCTTATGAAAAAAAACCATTGCTAAAAACGATGCTTACTACTCCACCAGGGGATGCTATCATCTCAGAGACTAGTTTACAACATTCTTCCGGAAATAATATTTTTATTGATTTATATATTTAATCACATAAACAGCTAATATTTTTTCACATATAATCACATATTACACATTAAAAAGAATCACAAATATCACATTCTAAGTGACAATAAACTACAAACAAAACCATAACATAATAATAATTTGTCCATTTATTTATATCATATCTTTTGCACATCATTAGTCAATAATTCTCCATACAGCTCACACAATACAAAGAAAACAATTAATATTATTTAATTGCAATTTCCACAAAGCAATTTATTGTATATGTATATACGCATTTCTATGTATTAATTTATATAAAAAATATACTTAATTAAGCAAAAACAGGGCATTGTTCTTGAACCTACAAAGTTTTTGATGGCGAAAAAATATAAAACATATGAAAGGACTGTAATCTTTATAGGTACATTGATTCCATTACTAATCCATTTTTATATTATTTTTCATTTATTCAACAGTATTTAAAAGATAAAAGTCACAATAACCTACCTAACTGGGCATTAGCCCGTACCAAGGTGGACTGAATCAGTTTTCACCTCACTTTGTCTCAGCACTTAACTTTCTTTATTTTAGTTATTTAAAAAAAATTTTTTTTTTTTTTTTTTTATTTATTTTAACAAATAAACGGCTTAAAAAGATATAGGTATCTGGGTTTTGTTATAAACCCAAATACAACTTTACACACCTTTCACAATAAGCTAATAGCTTGTGTCGTGAAGGAGGAGTTTGCCGACACCTGGGATCGAACCGCGGACCCCTTGTTCATGAGGCCGAGACTCTACCTCCAGGCAACCGACGAAGTTGCTGCTAAGGTTATTTTCCTTACTTTATTTGATCATAGGTATGTGAAATATTGAAATCTGTAAATTTCCTTATAATCTACATTGTCATTTTACTATAAAGGTTTAAACTCCTTTGTGGAATCGACACATTAAAGTTCTTCCAAGTCCTTGATAAATAAATAAATAAAAAACAAAATTCTGCCCAATAATGGATATACGCGCACCCATGCAAGTATTTTTTTGTCAATATGTTGAATTAGAATTACAACGTTTCCATGAGAGTAGGTACTCCATATTTGAGATGTACACACATAATAATAATGATTGAACATAATTATATATGGCGCCGTTTAATGATCCGTGACCATTTTAAGGGCGCTGTGACTTCTCCTGATCGGTAACGTTTTCAACTTGGTCTGGGGACAATCTGTTTTAGGCAGTTGGCGCTGCGACTCTGAGTCTCCTTTCTGCAAATAAGGAAGTATTTGCTGTATTGCAGTGGTTCCTAAATTTTTAATTTCGCGTACTACAAACGAAATTATTATGAAACTATGAAATTTTTGAAGTTTGTTGAAGTCGTTTTATCAATAAGCCACTATTATTATTATCAAACACTGTTATAAAAGAAGTTATATACATTACTATGATTTACTTGGTAAAATTATTAATACACTGAACTGAATCTAACAACGTTTTATCTAATTATTTACTGTGTATGTCCTATGACCATGGCTGCTTGTGTACCACCTTAATAATTGTCGCGTACCACTCGTGGTACGCATACCATAGTTTGAGAATCACTGCTCTATTGAATTCTGCGAGTCTGTTCACGGCAGTAGAAACTGAGCGCAGTCTTCGCCTTAGATTTTCGTCAACGGAACAGCTCAGTGAGACACATGGGTGGTGTGCTGCTTTATGGACAGTGATGCACAGTTTAAACACCGCTTTCTCTCTGGGATTCTCAGCTAGTTTAGACTTCTTAATAGTTAGGTAATGTGGCAGCGCTTATTTTCTCTGTAAATGGTCTGAAGACGATTGAGAAGGGTCTGGGGTAGTCCTGTGTATATAATGTTGCAGTAATCCATACGATTTCAGATTTGGAGTATCCATCCTGATTTAGTCTGTTGCCCAAGTACAGGATACATACATACATATATAGGTATTTGTTTGTTATATTAATTATTACTTGTATTCCTTTTTATATCACATCAATAATTATGTGTATGAGTAACTTAAATAATTAACACTAATGTATAAATTGTATGTATAATATCTATATATTTTGTAAGTGGAAATCTTGGCCGTAAATTGAATGATGAATTATGAAGAGAGAAAATTAATGAAAATTAAATAAATATACTATGAAACTTTTCAAGATTGTTGAAGTCGTTTTATCAATAAACCACTCTTATTATTATCAAACGATGTTATAAAAGAAGTTATATACATTACCATGATGTACTTGGTAAAATTGAAATTTGTTTCTTGAGGCATGTTTAATGATACCAATTGATTCTTAAACAAGAACAGATGTGACACATCCTATGAATATTAATACGACCATTAACGATACGACCTAATCGAAGTTTGTAATGGATTCTTCAATAAAAGCTATTTTGATATAATGACTTCACGTGTAACGGTAGGTACCTACTTGCCTGCCTACTTTACTCAACAGTTAAGCGACCAACTTTGTAAAGAATCAATGCGGGACATGATGACAGGTAACACCAAAAATCCATAACCCACTCTAGATAATACAAAGAATTGGAGAAAATACTCCACCTTTTAAATCCTCAACCTTTGTCGCCAAATTGTCGATTGGCATAGGAATTTGAAATATTTCGTAATTCTATAATTTTTGTATCGAAATATTTAAAAAAAAAACTAATTAGGTACATGCCGAATATTGAGGAACAATATCAAAATCAATATTTGTCGTCCTGAACGAAGAACAGGACGACAAATGTTGAGGTATTTTGGGGAAAATTTTTGAAGTATCGATATTACACGATATATAGTTATTCCACTATTGACTTTATTTATTTTTGCGAGCCGGCTTCCAAGAGCTTCCACTCTCATCGTCAGGCAAAAGTTAAGTAGCGGAAGCTCTTGATAGCCGGCTCGCAAAAATAAATAAAGTCAATGGTGGTATAACTGTTTATCGTGTTTAATTTTTTTTTATTATTTTTTTTTTGCTATCCACTCTTTATCGAGTGACTTGAGCCATTTGGGAAGTGTTTCATTTTAAAAATCGTTAATATGAACTTCCACCAAGAACCGTCGGTTGATAAATTAAACTTTATTTTGGGGATTTTTCAATTTATTTGCAAACTCCAGTAGGTACACTCTTGAAAATAAATATACATAACTCTATCTTACAAGGCAAATAAAGCATCAATATATCGCCCTATTTTTAAGTAGGTACATTTTGACAATACAGGTATGATGTAAACAGTTTTAAAAGCCCATAAATGAATGTACACAATAAAAGAAAAAAATAACTTATTGATTGGAGAAAAATACTTGAAAAAGAAACAATAGAACAGATATGAATAACAGTTGTTCCATACGACATTAAAGATTTATTGTCAAGCAAATGAGATACACTGTCATTTACTCGAAAACTTAACCTATACCTGCTCATTTATTGATATTTTAAATCCGGAACGACGACCGCCATTGCGGGACGGGCCCGCAAAAACCGGGACGGCTGAACACGTTACCCAACATACTCTTACACAGAGTCATTATAAAATTTATCAAGGACTTGGAAGAACTTTAATGTATCGATTCCACAGAGGAGTGTAAACCTTAATAGTAAAATGACAATGTAGATTATAAGAAAATTTACAGATTTTGATATTTCGCATATCTATAGTGGATTAGTAATAGAATCAATGTACTTATAAAGTTTACAGTTCTTTGATATTTTGTATATTTTTTCGTCATCGAAAACTTTGCAAGTTCAAGAACATGACCTATTTTTGCTAATTTTAGAATATTTTTAGAATAAATGAATACACAATAAATTGCTTTGTGGAAATTGTGATTAAGTAATATTAATTGTTTTCTTTGTATTTTGTGAGCTATATGAAGAATTGTGACTGATGAGATACAAGGGTCATGAGACAAAAGGTGGACGAATTATTGTAATTTTATTATTTTGTTTATAGGTATTTTGTAAATACTTAGAACGGGAAATTTGTGATTTATTATAGTACTTAATATTATATGATTTTATGTAAAAAACGTAAGCTGTTTATGTGATTAAATAAATAAAAATATCAATTCATTGAATATCTGAAAGGATGTTATAAACTAGTCACTGAGATTTTTCAACTTCGTCTCCGTTCGATAATTTCTCCATTCCTTTTTTAAATATTGGTCATTTATAATACGAGTATCTATTCTCTTATTAACTTGAATTCTTAAAAATAAAATTCGAATACACCTTAAACAACCTCACGCTAAACAATATGCTTGGGTCGGCAACAGGAGGAGGCAAGATCTTTAATTAATCTAAAGTCTTAAAATCTAAGACCATCCCAATACTTCGTGTTATATGTGTACAGTATATATAGGGTTTTTCAACAAGGACTTTGTTTTTTAAAACAAAATAAAACAAAAAAATTTGATGAAGATGATTAAAATTTTTATTGAATTACAAAGAGAAAAGTTTGGCAATTATGCATGAAAAATGATATCTGACAAATGTCCACCACGAGCACGCTGACAGATGTCGATTCTTTCATCAAAGTTTTTAATCACTTTTTGGCAAAATGGCGGGACTATTTCGCTAATCACATCACGGATTTTGAGTTTTAAGGCTGCAATCGATTCGATTGGCTCCGTATAGACTCTGTCCTTAACATAGCCCCACAAAAAATAATCCAGTGGCGTTAAATCACACGATCTGGCTGGCCACTTAACAGCTGAGTTTCGTGAAATCATGCGATCGGGAAATTTGGTTTGCAATAAATTGATCGTTTCATTGGCTGTGTGACATGTGGCACCGTCCTGTTGAAACCACATGTCAGTGATATCCACGTCATCAATAATAGGCCAAAATTGAGTTGTCAACATCTTGCGATAGCGTGATCCATTGACCGTTACCGCATTTCCAGTCTCATCTTCGAAAAAAAACGGCCCAATCACGCCTCCAGACCACATAGCGCACCATACAGTGACACGCTGAGCATGCAACGGCTTCTCAATAATTGCTCTAGGATTTTCAGAAGCCCAAATGCGGCAATTTTGCTTGTTGACGTACCCTGACAAGTGAAAATGGGCTTCGTTTGAAAAAATGATTTTTTCAGAAAAACCAGCGGGTTGTTCCTGAATGAATTGAGCGAATCTACGGCGATTTGAATGGTCGTTCGGCTTCAATTCCTGCACCAGTTGAACCTTGTAAGGCTTCAAAGCCAAATCCTTACGCAAAATTCGCCATGTGGTGGTTTTGGATAACCCCAATTGTCGAGAACGTCGAGGAATTGACAAATTTGGATCTGCTTCAACACTGTGGCTCACGGCTGCGATGTTTTCAGTTGAACGACCCGGTCGTACACGCGTTGGTGTTAACACATTTTGTATCGAGCCTGTCGACTCAAATTTAGCGACCAAATTCTTAATAGCGGTCTCAGAAGGACGATTATGTTGTCCGAAAATATCACGAATTTGACGAAATGTCACTTTAGCAGAACCACCATTTTCATAATGGATTTTAATTATTTTAATGCGATTTTCAAGCGAAATTGAATTCATTGCAACAATTGCCAATGCATCCACTACGAATACGTCAAAAAATTAAATGTCAAAACTATCATGTTGCTGGTGTTGCCACAATTAAAAAACAAAGTTCTTGTTGAACAACCCTATTACAAAAAAAGGTTTAAATTTTTTTTACAGCATCTCATTCTCAAATAATATGGTTTTCATGTGTGTGTATATTACGCATTTAGGTGTCTGTACAACCAGACGTGGTGCATAAAACAAAATTACGAAGTTTTTATGTTCCATTTAGAATTGAGGTGAGAATGATGACGAGTGGGAAAAGGAGGTAAACAATAATAAAAAAAATATCTCCATCTCCATTTGCCTTTGTGCTTCAAATCAAGAATGAATGAGACACCAAAAAAAGTTAATAATCTCGGTGAAATCTCGAACAAAGAATCTTCCATTTTTTTCTAAAAGTTTTGTAAAAGATATATTATGATTGAATAACAAAACGTATCGTTGGTATTTTCATGAAACCTCTAGCCGAAGTTAATTGAGTGCAAAAACGATCAGCTATTTATACCTACCGACTTGTCGGTCATTTGAGCATGGACTATTTCGGTAGTCAACCAAATTCTAATATTGTCTCTGTATAAATTTATAATATCACTAATGATGCCCTGAGGGCGATGGAGAATTTAATCATAATACATAAAATATTTATTTTATACTTTTAATGATTAAAAATAAATTCCTGATTTTTATCTTTGTCAAAGGAAACTTGAAAAATATCATCGATAATAATGTTGGTAGAGATATTTTTCTTTTTTCGTAGTAAAGTAAAAATGACAAAGTATTATTTAAATAAGAAGCTTATCGTAATACATTATAGGTTGTTCTGGATATTAGAATATTTCTTTGAGAGAGTCTTATTAGAATAATAATTGTTATAAATTTTCATTAAACATTAAGTAGGTAGGTAAGTATTGCATAAATATTTCCCAATTTTCTTTCATAATATAGTTCTTATAGCCTTTTTAAAATATATATGTATGTATATTCCAATAATAATTATTGTAGATTTTACTTTTTTGTTTATTTGTATCTATATTTGGATAACATGTTTATTCAAGTGATATTTCATACATTATAATTTTTTTTTTAAATTGATCAAAGTACCTGTCCCAGAATTGAGCAAGGCTCGTGCATACCATCACGGCATTTCCCAAATTTGGAGCACCCAGCGAACTGAATTAATGTAATAAATATGCAAGTAGCCCGCTAGGTAAACTTCTAATAGGATATTATCATTATGGGTATATGAATCAATGAATAAATATTAAATGAAAAATATACAATTCCAGATGGGTTGAATTGAATTTTTACATCTCAAAGCACGAGCTCTGCTCATATTTGAGGGAATGAATTTTTTTGCTTACTGTATAATTATAAGTAAATGATTATTGTTGTAAATTGTATATTTATCAATAATAAATATATTTCAATTTGAAATTCTTATACGTGATATTTTACAAACAATTTTACGAATGACTAACTTATTCATTCTTCACGATCAAGCAGTTTAAGGGTTTGTAAATATAAGCATTTCTTCTTCAAATAATGAGAGCATATAAATTTTAGTTAAGTTACAAAAAATCACGTAGGTATCTACCTATTTTTCTTGATATTTTCTATCATCCATTCAATAAAGGTATGTATTCGCTCAGTCAGTATTTCTGTTTTCAGACGTTCACCTAGAATTACGATGGGTCGTTTGTCACAGTTCTATTATGAATTTGTTGTCAGTCGATAATATAAGTCGCCTACAAAGTTTCATTGTCGCATGAGCAGTATTGGAGTTAGTTCATTGTTAGTCAACTATTTGTTTTTTCGATCTTCCGTTTGAATATTTTTTCTATAAAAATCCATCAATGTAGAATTTTTATTAATAACTCAAGTACTTAAATATTAAAAAAATATATTAAATGTCATAAATTGAAAATAAAAAATGATCAAAATATTAAACGCGCTTAGATAAATAATGATGTACAAAAAGGATAAATACATAAATCTAATCAGATATCTCGATTGGGGAACCATTTGCAGCTCTTTGCCAGTAGGGAAATGTTATCCATGGACATCAAATTTGATCACTTGAGCCAGCCTAGAATCAATAAGTAACCATTGGCACGTCTTTCTCAATTCTTCCGATTAGATTTTGCACAATGTTACACTGTGTAAACATGTTTCTCCAATCGATGCCTATGTCTGAAGGGCGTTGTGCCTTAGTCCAATAAAACAATAAAAAAATTAAAATACTTTTAATGAATAAATAAGATTACAATTGGGGCGGTGGCTATAACAAAGACTTGTGGATCAATCCGCCATTTTTTCAGAAAATACAGAAATTAATTCTGAAGAGTCTTGCCTTTCACCACACATATTTTCAACTAATTGGATCGCTATACTGATTCCCTTTTTTATTGTTTGAAGGGATTTCCACATCAACGTTAACCGTAGAATTTTTACTTGTTGAAATTTGTATTTTGTTTATATTTTGCAAAAAAAAACGTTCTAACGTTCGATTTACTGAACATTTACTTAATGTAAATAATATTTAAGGAGACACAATCGAAAACTTGACCTTATTTTTAAATAAGATATTGAACTTATGGGCCCTTGTTGTGGCTACTGAGTCAAAAAAAAACGAAGAAATCTTTTGTCTTGGAAATAATAATCGTTATAAAAGTTTTTTTTAAGGACAGCGCCCACTATTTATATACCTCGTGCCGCACCTGAATATCTATATGTATCTCTTTTACAGCACACGTGCATGTCAAACAGGATTAAGTTAAGCAATGAAGCGAAAAATACTTCCCCGAGAGAACACTCTTGATTTAACGGCCATAAACCAACTTTTTTATTCCGTTCTTTAATTCAATACACCAGAAATTTGAAATATAAAATTTACAATCAGTTACATTTAACATTGATAAATACGTACATCATCTTGTTCTGGTCCAAGTTCTATGAGGATTCATTGTGCCAAAGTTCTTCTATCGGAGACCCATTTCAATCTTTTATCAGTTCCAGCAAGGTTACTCCTGACAAAATCTAAACACGATCTTAATCTTAATCATACGACGCGCGAAGTGACTATTGGCCAAAATACGCGCATATCAATCGCGCGGTAGCGGTAGCGCGGTGTTTCTGACCAAAGTCCCTTCGTGCGTCGTATGATCAAGATCAAGACTAAATTATGATCGTATTTAGATTGTGTCAAGAGTAGCCCGGCAGGGTATTTTTTTATTTGAATTGATTCATCCAAAAAGACCGCAAGCAAGCTGTAACGAAATCGAGTGATATAGAAACTAGTTATATAAAATTCGCCTTTGAATTTGCATAAAGATTCAATTAGCATACTAATAATAATCATAATTAATTCAAAATCTCAAAGTACATAATATAACCTTATTGCAAAATTATCAGAAGTTAAGTACTCCCATCTGATTCCTCACACCGGCATCGTAAGTATCATAAAGTTTAATAGGATACCTTATACTTTATATATCTACATTTTAGAGTTAACCCTAAGACTGAATTATCAATTATTTAACTTCTTACCATTTCCTTATTTCAGTATTCCATTATATAAGATGATTGTATAAAAATTACACCTCGGCTTGGTACTATAATACCCCCTATTCTATATTGATTCACTCTAAAATAAAAATGTTTCGAATAGTTAAAAAATTATGTAAAATTTATTAAAGGAAATTCCACAATAGGTTGTACAAAGAGTAAAAAAAAGCGGAGTAGGTAAGTTTGTTGTTTTAGGGCTATATTGCTTTTTGTAATTAAATTTAAATGGATGAATGGAGTTCCATTACTAGAGTAAGTTCTAAGAGAATGTTTATTCAATGTTAACACAGTGAATATTAATTATCGTTGTTTCTTGTTAAAACCTCTTTTTTCACTCGGTTATAATGATTATAAAGTTTGTGAAAATGATCAGATTATAATTATAACAGTGTTCCGAGAAACACCAACATAAAATTTGATTTTATTATTATAGTTTTAACTAGTACTCTTAACTCTTAAACAAACAGCAATCCCAACCGTTAACCTGACTAAGGAAGGTGCCGTGTCAGCCATACTTTACAAAGATTGTGTTAGTTCAAGTTTATATACTACCATTTTTTTATTATTTATTTATTCATTCTTTTCTGTACATTGATCATGAATAAATAAATAAATAAATACTAATAAACACTATTATTATCAAAATAAGTTTTGTACAAAAGGCGTACGTAGTGTCTTGAGGCAGCATCTTCAAATTAACCTGCTACAATGTTTGATAAGTATGTTTTAGCATAAAGTGAGTTTAAATCAATCATTAAAATACACAGGATCTGTAAACAGACAGTGTCACTGGAAGGAATTCGTGGGGCGAACTCACCTAGGGGGAGCTGTAAGAGAGGTCGTTGCTTTCTGGGAGGGAATGGGAGTGTAGATGTGGATGTTGTTTTAATTATTTGTAATACGAAAAGAAGAAGAAGATGTAAACAGAAAATAGAATATAATATAAAACAAGAATACCTGTATAAATATAAAAAATCAAAAATGTAAAAAATGTAATTGATCATTATAATATTTTTTTGAAAAAATAAGTAAAAAAATAATTGGCAAAATATTATTTTGTATACAAGTATATCATGTTTGCAAAAAGGACTTAAAGGCGGGCTTATCTCTTCCAGCCAACTCGTAAAAAATGATAAATAAATAGAAATAGAAAATATTTACAAAGATGAAATTATATTAAAATAAATACTTAGTAATATGTTAAAAGAAAATATAAATTCAATACATAATATAAATTAGGTATTACAAAAATTTTGTTTGAGAATGCCTAATGATAGTTGGCCAAAAAGAGCACTGTTTTTCCGTCCGCAGGGGTTCCGTCGGCCCGGGCGTCCCTCTTTCACAATACACCGTTCCTATGACAACGATATCAGAGCGCAAGGAATGTCGTGGAAAGAGGTGACGCAATTGGCACAGAGACGCTCTGAATGGAGGAGGCTGGTTTCTGCCCTGTGCTCCCGAGAGGAGCGTTGAGGGCGATGATGATGATTACAAAAATAATAAAGCACAACATAATAACAAGAATAGGAGAGGAAGGAAAAAGAGAAAAGGGAAGGATCAGCTCAGTGTTACTATTTACAAATTATTATTACAGGAAATTAATAAATGTATATCTAATAAGATAGACTCGTTGTTAATGTCCAAATTCCTGCATTCTTACCAAGATACCTGCATTCCGCAAGAACCCCCCTCTTAAAATTCCTTTTGTTCCATCCAACCCTTAGACTATATATAATGTAGGTTGGTTTGTTCTATTCTTTAGTTTTAAGTAACTCTTGGCCGCAAAGCGAATCGAGAATTAGTATTTAGTCATTATTAATTGACTAAATACAAAATCATACGTGAAAATTAAACCGTGTTAAAACACAGTTAACATTTTAAAACTTATATTAAAATGAATTTTCACAACGCTAACGTTTAAAATTAATATATGTATTTACATATGTTTATATAATTTGCTGGTTTACTAATTATAATTGATTTGGCTGTATATTTTTATTTATGTTGTAACTCTGTTTGTAATTGAAAATAAAAATATGAAAATAATTGTATAGAGAAATTCATCCAAATTAAATACATCATTAAACAGTGGGCGAGTTTATCGACAAGGCGTGATCAGTGTGATCACTTCCAACTAACCAAACTACTAAATCAGCACATTTTTTGTAACAATAATCAGCAAAACGTATCATAAAATAATTAGTTATCCAATTCAATGCACGAAGACGAGTTTATCGCTAGATTGCGATATTTTCCAACTAAGCATTCAAAATTATAATTTTGACATAAATTTGAGTACCAACACCTTAAAATTTATCATCCTAGAATAAGAATTTTCTTTATGCCGTGTTAATTTTTGCGCAGAGCTAATTGAAATTATACTTGGATTAATTTTCTCAATGTCCTATATGGTATCTTATCTTCATGTTGCTGTTTTACTTTATAAGAGCATTATTTTACTTTTTCATCTCTTCCCTTTCCTCCTCCGTTATTCTGCACAAAATTAATATAAAACTCAAGCTTTAACTTTACGATTGTCGTGTTGTTTAAATTTGTCCTCTTCGTGGCAATAATAATAAAAATGCAATCAGAATAGGTGGCATACCTAATCGCTAAGTTATCCTAAATGTAAAATGTCTTATTCATAATATTTTTTGAGCACCTTCGTTTTGCGGTACTAGAAAACCTAAGGGATTGAGTGGGAGACACATTATGTACTCTTTACTGGAGGCAACAAAATGGGAGCTAACAATCAGTCAATTGCAGTCAGAATAGGAGCTAAAAATCAGAGAATTGAATAGCATTAGCTTCTCGGCGATTGTTTTAAAATGAGATTATAATAATAGGATTTACTACGCTTCTTCAGTATTCCCGCCGACTCTAGCAGCGCTGCAATAAGAGCCTGACTAAACCACAACGCCCTGTTCAGGATCAGCGAGGAGGTGTACGGTATTATATATTTAAATAGTACACAATAGCGCCACTGGGTGTAGTGATGTGGTTGAGATCTTATTGAAGCGCTGCTCGAGCCAACGGATTCGTAGGTTACATTTGCCTGATTTCTATTTAGAAAGTCAACATGCCAATGAAATAAAAGTAATCAGATTGCAGAAATCACATGATAATCTCGCCACTGTTTTTATCATTTTCATATCATTCTACTTACATACACATGCTTATCTTTTGTTTTTATTGATTGATTTATTTTTTTGTTTTTGCAGACTACATTTTTTTAATTCATGAATAAATAAACAAATGAGCATTTCACTCATACATGTATTGGATGAAATGCAATATTACCTATTGTAAAAAAATAAAGCACGGAGTTTCGTGAAAATAAGTCAACATAAAATGGATTAATATGCTTGTATGAGGAGACATTATCAAAGCCATTCCTGTCGCTTAATTAAATTTAGAAAATTCAATTCGTACTTCAATTCTAGAATTAATTAATAAAACATCAACATTCAGTACATATTTTGTACTCGTACTAGCATAGTATTGTTTTGTTTATTCGTCTACATGTTTAATATAATATTATATCTATTGGTATATGTCTCTGCAGTATTGATCCGATCTCATACAGCTACTAGAAAAACACCTGAATATTCAGACTTTGTCACACCCGTACAGAAAACAAGCTTGACACATAATAAAAATATTTAAACTATAAAAACTTGAAGTTTGACACCCCACATGCCCATGTTTATATTAAGAAAACAAATAGGTACCGAGATACTATAGCAGATACGACAATGTGAACTCTGCAGATATATACATACCTTTTTATTTATTTATTTGTGAGCTTTGATTATTTGTGAGCTTTTTACATGTTATACATATAATAAAGAAAAAAAAATTGACAGACAAAAAATAAAAATATTTTCTGTCAAGTATGAGCTGTAGGAAACCTCTTAACATTCTGTTTTTTTTTTTACTCTTTCCGATTCCCTGTCTGGAACGTTTCTCTTTTCTTTCGAGTCCAATAGTCGAAATCTTCCTCAAAAGGAAAAGACTGTTGACTTATGAATATAGGTATTAAATAATATGAAAGAATCATTCATTATATGCAGATGTGGCCAAAAAGGATATTACTTACCTACTCTATAACACTTACGTCCATTTTTTTGTGAATTATAGCGGTATTAAAAACATATTTGACCCGAAGATTGATAGTTGTATTACGTGAAAAAGATGAGAAAAAAGTACTCGTATAATATGGTTTTGGTAGTTGATGAGAATAGGAACGTTGGATGGTAGGTACCTACATTTTATAGTAGTAGCACTAACATTATCATAATCTGGTGTTGGAAATAAATCAACGTGTCCTTTTCTTCGTCCTCACCCCACAATCCATCGCCATCGTATCAAGATTGTTATAAAAACTTCCGGAAAGATTTACGAGATATTTCAAGTCGTTGGTACGAGAATAACTTGTCGATTAGTTTCACGCCGCACGATATGTTCCATGGACGTGAACATAGAATCTATAACATGTCGTTAGTGTTGTCAATGATTTAAACCAATTGGAAACATCGAATAGATATTTTATTTCATGAGTATTTCTACTATACCTACTCTCACAATGTATGGGTAGGTATATTCATATTTATTATTATTTATAAGTTTACGGCATCTCGTTCCTTGGGCGAATATTTGTGCCAAGTTCAATATTTTTAGGAGAAATTACTGAAAAGCTCAAATCTAATCGAATAATAATACTTTTTAGTCGGATTTTAATTTTTTTTATATATTATACAGAAAGGGTCTGAGTTTGCAATAGACAACACGTGTTAATCGGATACTGGACAGTTATCTCATAATACAAATCGTATAAATTCTTATATGGCATGAAAACCATATATTCTATGTCCTACATAGATATTTAAAGTATGGAGAACATTATTTTAATTTTCGATGTAGTTTAATGATTAAGATCTTTCACTTATGGGTATGGTACGTCGACTGAAGCTCTGATGGCGAGTCCAAAGACTGCTCAACAAAATTTGTTTTCAAAAGTGCGGTTAAATAGGTGCCCGCTGACTCCTAAAATATCACGGGAAGTGTTAATTTCAGGCAATGGTAATCGATCAAAAAAGTTGGTTTTTAATATCCGCAGTGTTTCACACAGCTCGAAGGGTTGATGGATACTATTTTTATAAACGTATATATTATAAAGTAGTGTATTGATATGTCAAATCAAATAAAAGATACTAAATTGAATTATAATAATAAATTGTTTAGAAATAGATTAAAATTAATAATAGTACGTAAGTTACCATCCCTATGGTAAAATAGATTGGATTGATGGCATATGTAGGTTGAATCATGACCGTTGAACGAATACTCTTGAAAAGTTCTCCATAAAATACGAGTAAAATAGGTACTTCTATCCATAAATATACCTTCCTACGTAAAATCCAAAGCGAAATGCAACCGAACATCCGTGTAACAAATACCCACATACGGAAAAATTGGAAAATATCTGTATAAACCTATTTTACCTGGAATGGTTGAGATAAAACAATTTTCTCTTTCCATCTTTATCATTAAAAGTTGTATCTTTAATATACTGAAAAAACAGAAACGGTGTTCGAGTAACTACATGTATACATACATTATTACAAAGTTTCATGACAAAAACAAAGATTTTTCATTTCGACGAATATTATACATATTCAATTCAATAACGAAGTTGTACTAATTTGTGATCAAAAGCGGAGAGAGCTGCGCAGAAGCAAGGGTCGAACAAGGCGTAAGACAAGGATGCTCAATGTCGCCAGCTCTCTTTAACTGCTATATACAGCGAGCCATTGATGACCTGAGAGAAGAAATGAAGAACTGGACAGGAGTCAAAATAAATGGGAAAAAGGTCGACATGATCAGATATGCTGACGACATAGCACTGCTCGCAGACTCCGAGATGGAGCTGAACGAAGCCTTAGGAAAAATGGAAAGCATTCTGTTGTCAAAGTACAACATGAAAATAAATAAAGAAAAAACAAAATGTATGGTCGTCGGAAGAGAGGAAGCGACTGCGAACATTGCCATAAATGGAGTGAGCATCAAACAAGTAAGTGAGTTCGTGTACCTGGGCAGCAGAATAAACCAGGATGGACGCTCCAAATCGGAAATTGTAAGCAGAATAAACCAGGCAAGGATTGCCTTTAACAAAAAATCAAAGATATTGGAATCCCCAAATATTGACTTAAGCGTAAGGAAGAATCTTACTAAAGCCTTTGTATGGAGCATTCTGCTTTATGGTTGTGAGACATGGACCATCAGCAAGAGTGAAAGCGGACGGTTGGCGGCCTTTGAGATGTGGTGCTACAGACGCATGCTCAAGATCCATTGGTCGGAGCACGTCGAAAATGAAGAAGTATTAAACAGGGTAGGCGAAAAAAGGCAACTCCTTAAGAGAATCAGCCAACAACGAGCTAACTGGATTGGCCACAACATCAGGCATCCAGGACTACTCATCGCCATCGCAGAGGGTAAGACCGAGGGGACAAATGGCAGAGGCCGTCCAAGAGACGCATATATGGACCAACTGAAGAGAGACATGAACTGTGGCTCATACGTAGGGCTAAAAAGACTGGCTGAGAATAGAGACGAATGGAGAAGAAAAACCAAACTCGTTGCAGACCAATCCAGTGGATTGTAACTCATTATATATATACTAATTTGTTATTTTTTTTAATATTATTACTGTTTACTCACTGAAACTATCGCTCTGCAAAAAATATTGAAATAACTCTTGAAAATATTATGTAATAACTAACTTTGAAGAATACTATTTTTTGTTAAAAGCGAGTCGTTAGAATACGAAGGTACGTCGTCTTTCTTTGTCTTTTTCTCTTTTACGTATCTACTTCTACTTCGATAGAAACCTATCCATTACTTCACTGCGTTGGTGTTTAGGTAGTAGAATTCCATAGTGTAGTAAATAAATCAAATGTTTTATTAAAATAAATAAAACAAATGGACACAAGCTGTTGTTTATTTTAACTATATTAAATGATCAATACAGCCAAAACATCAACAATGGATGTAGGAAGATGGAAAATGATAAATGGCGCATGGAACTTACCAATTTTAATCCTTCATCCAGAGGTCGCTGGTTTCACAAAACACTGCACACACTAAACTTGCACAGAATTTAATTTGCAGCTAATGGTTGTTCGATCTTTTTTACGATTCCGATTTGTTGAATTTTTGTATAAATGATATTATTCCGAATAATAATAAAATAAGATGATGATAAAATTTTCCGATGAAATATTGATTTGAAGATTAATTTGTAGAGCGAATGTAGAAATTTGATCCGACCGTATTACCGTATGAATTAACACTAACTTGTTGGTAAGGTTTTTTGGGTAGGAATAATATGTGACATTTTGGTATCATGGAATGTAGGTGATCAGGACATGTACCTATAAATCGCATTCATACCTAGATGTCCGAAAAAAATGCCCAATCCGAAGTGTTGCAACAATTAAAAAAAAAAAAAAAAATTAAAACAATAAAAATAGCCTTCGCTACCATAGCGAACATACTCCCCCGGCAGCACGAAAAGAAAAAGAAAAACTTATAATTTTTACCGTTGAATTTGTTGACCGAAAAGTAAAAAATCTATTCCCCCTCTCAAACCGCTAAAATATAATCTAAATAATATTTTCCTTATCTTAGGAAGCTTCCGAATGTGTAATAATAAAAAAATAACAAGAAACGAAAATTAAAATGCACCCTTTGCATTTACCATAAAAATAAAATATAAATTTTATAGACCGAAAGAAAGCCTTAGTATCTATATACCTAACCTAAACAATAAATTTTCCGTCGTACTTATCATTAACTGGAAGTGGGCAAATTTTAACTACTGGTCTTCTAAAGATACCTGAAGCCGTTTTTACATCAACAACACGAACAATGCTATCCTTGCCAGGAAACAATTCAACTATCCTGCCAAGCCTCCACTGCAAAGGAGGAAGGTTGTTGTCCTTGATTAAGACCAAATCATTCACCTTTATTTTCGTATTGTTTTTCGTCCATTTTCCCCGCTGCTGAAGAGTGTGTAGGTACTCTAATGACCACCGTTTCCATATTTGTTGTGAAAATTTTTGAACTAATTGCCATCGAGATAGATGATTGTCCCTTGTAGATTCCCAGTTAGGTTCCGGGACACTCACCAGTGGCTGGCCCACTAAAAAATGTCCAGGTGTTAAAAAATCTAGATCGTCGGCGTTATCTGATACAGCGCATAAGGGCCGAGAATTAAGAATAGCTTCAATCTTGGCGAATAAGGTAGTGAGCTCCTCAAATGTGACAATGGTATCTCCAATAACTCGTTTCAGATGTGTTTTTGCCGACTTAATAACAATTTCCCAAATTCCACCGAAGTGGCTGGCAGTGGGTGGATTTCGATGAAAATTGATTTTTCGTTCAACCATCTCCGATTTAATAAATTTCCTACTCACTGGTTGGTTGAATATGTCCTTAAAATGATTTTCCGCCCCTACAAAATTAGTACCCCAGTCCGAATAAAGGTCCGTGCATAGTCCGCGCCTGGATACGAACCTATCCAAGGCAGCTAAAAATGCAGATGTAGAGAGGTCAGACACGACCTCTAAATGCACTGCCTTGGTTACCATGCACACGAATGCACAAAGATATGCCTTAGTAACCTTAGCATTCCGTAAAGTTGAAGATTTTATGTTAAAATAACCGCCAAAATCCATACCGCATATGGAGAAAACTTTACTGGGTTTTACTCTGAATGTTGGTAGATCTGCCATCATGGGTTCTAGACTCTTCGCTCGTCCGCGAAAACACTGTATGCATCGATGAACCTCCTGACGTACAGCATCTCTTCCAGAAACAATCCAGAATTCTTGTCGAATAAGTGATAATGTTAAGGATGAACCGGTATGAAGATATTTCTTATGATAATAGCGAATTATCAACGATGTTAATATATGATTTTTCGGAATTATGATCGGATGCTTCGATGAAAAGTTCAATGATGCGTTTCTCAATCTTCCGCCCACTCGCAATATTCCTTCAGCATCTATGAAAGGATTTAATCGAAACAATCTCGACAAATGTGATTTTCCACTCTTGATTAAGTGTAAATCTTCATGAAAAGTCGCACACTGTACCTGAATGACGAGAGCACGCAAGGCCTCATTCCATTCTTCCCTTGAAACACATCCTAACCGTTTGTTTTTCTTATTCTTTAAATTGTGAATGAAACGCTTACACAATGCCGTAATATTGACCAATTTGCTGAATGAACTATATTTTTCGAGTATATCCCATTGTTCAATTTGTGTAACGTTCGAAATGATTTTTGAAGGCAATAATTTCTCCGTTTCATAATCGACAAGATTTAGTTTACACTGTGGCCACTCCGATGATGGCTTCAGTAACCATTTGGGTGTCCACCATAAATTATGTTCAATCAAATGTTCCGGATAAATACCTCTTGTAGCGCAATCCGCTGCGTTCATAGAGGTGGGTACATACCTCCAGGTAGCCGCTTCCAAATTAGTGTGAATGGAGATCACTCTATTACCTTCGAATGTTTTTAGTAAATGTATTGGAGTTCTTAACCATGATAGAACAATTTGAGAATCACACCATCCAAATATTTTCATGTCCGCTATATGACTAAGTAAGTTTGAAACATGTTTGAGTGATCTTGCTAATAAAGCTGCTCCGCATAATTCCATTTTAGGAATGGTTAATTTTTGTTTTAGTGGTGCCACCTTTGTTTTGCCCAATAGTAAATGTAAAATGACATTACCACTATCGTCAGTCGACCTCAGATAAACACACACCGCATAACCCATTTTAGATGCATCCGAAAAACCGTGTAATTCGTACTGTCGTGTATTCTGAGATATCACTAACCTTGGAATTTTAATAGACGATAATTGATTGAGTTGTGATGAAAACCTCTTCCATCTATTTTCCGAATCCTCTGGGATCCTCTCATCCCACCCTATCTTCAGTAACCAAAGTTCTTGAAGAATGACCTTTGCAGTGAATATCACCGGCGCTATCCAACCGCAGGGGTCATACATACTTGCAATGCATGATAGAATATATCGTTTTGTAATAACCGTAGTAGGAGAAATTTCCGTTTTATTGTATTCAAAATAATCGCTCTGAGGATTCCAATTTATACCTAACACCGCAACCACTGTATTCTTGAGTGAATCTGTCTGCACACAATGTTCATTTGGCAAATCTTTTAAAAATTCTTGTTTGTTACTTATCCATTTTCTTAACTCAAAACCTGCACTTTGTAATAAACGTATAAGTTCGTTCCGATAAGTAATCGATTCTTTAATACTCGAACCTCCGCTCACAATATCATCTACAAATGTATCCGATTT
Source organism: Athripsodes cinereus (assembly GCA_947579605.1). NCBI lineage: Eukaryota > Metazoa > Arthropoda > Insecta > Trichoptera > Leptoceridae > Athripsodes > Athripsodes cinereus. The sequence continues at coordinate 6,337,388 of OX388323.1, forward strand.
CAAAATTCTTCCTGCATTAGGAAATGACTCGCACTCCTTTTCTGCTAATTCACACAAACATCGCATAGCTAAATATGGGGAAGATGCTACCCCAAATGTTACTGTTGTAAGTCCGTATGTTTCCAAAGGTTTATTGGGCGAGTCTCTCCACAACACTCCGTGAAATGCTCTGTCTTCAGGATGAAGTGTAATTTGTCTATACATCTGCTTGATGTCAGCCAAAAATGCAACTAAATGTGTTCTAAATTTAATCAAGATATCCATCACTTCTTTTGTAATTTCCTACCCGTCATAAGTGACGAATTTAAAGATAAACCGTTATGTGTAAGCATTGACGCATCGAACACTACGCGTACCCTGGTACTTGTAGATGTGTCCTTAATTACGCAATGATGTGGTAAAAAATATTTTATTTCCGAAGTCAAAGCTCTTTCCATGTGACCCAATGTTAAATATTCCTCCATCACCTTAGAGTATTCCGTTTTAAGATCGATGTTCCGTGTTAATTTATTTTCTAATGTATAAAACCGCCGTGCAGCCAGATTATATGAATTCCCCAATTCTGGAATGTCCCGTTTAAATGGAAGCCGAACCATGAATCTTCCGGATTCTGTTCTGCTTACTGTTTGAAGAAAATGATTTTCACATTTTTCCGCATCTTCCTTTAAATCCGTGTCTTGTGGTAAATCTTCCGATTCCCAAAACCGTTGCATTAGGTTTTCTAATGTCACACAACCCGACATTGCTGACGTGTTTTCCGATGATTTTCCATTTAATTTTCCTATAAGTACCCATCCAAAAATAGTTGAATGTGCTGAGGGTAAATTCTCGTCATACGAAATCTTATGGCCGTCTAAGATTTCGTTAAATATATCAGCTCCCAGAAGCATCTCAACTGGTTGAGATTTATGAAAGCCCGGATCTGCTAACCGTAAATTTTTGTATTTATTTAATATATCCGACGAAATATTTTGCGAAGGCAATTCACCTGTTATTGTTTTCAATATTAATGAAGATACATTGATTCGTGGTTGCTCGCTAAATTTGGGCTTAATAATACACGTTACCTCACCCGTAGTTACGTTAATGTTTTCCGTTCCTATGCCGAACACTGTTTTAGTCGACTTATCTTTCATTAAACCGAGCCGCGCCACACACTTTTCTGTAATCAAACAGCATTGACTTCCTGAATCTAGTAAAACTCGTACATCTCTGTATGTTCCAAATTTATCCTGAACCTGAATAATCGCTGTGCCGAGTAAAACTGTACTAATTGTGTCCCTTGACGGACGACAAGTCGATGTACTACACTCTAGCCGAGTCTCCTCTCTTGCATTTGACGTGTTTTCCCCATCCCGTTCCGAATTTTCGTAGTGTAGAAGAGAGTGGTGATTCCGTTTACACACCCTGCAGGTATGCTTCGATTGACAGTCCTTGACGGCATGTTCCCGCAGGCAGTTCCAACACAAACGTTTTTCTTTCACTACCTGTCTTCTCTGATACACCGTCATATTTGTAAACTTGTTACAAGATGAAATAAAATGAGTATTGCTATTGCAATGAACACAACGTTGTGTAATGCCGCCGAACATGGCATTCACATGTTTCCGTCCGTTATTTTGTTGATTTGTGCTTGCTGTAAAAGCTCTTCCGTGCGAAATATCAATGTTTGACGCTCTACATTCAACTTCCAGAAATTCAATAAGTTGTATAAACTTTGGTATCTCCGAATTTGTAAACTTCAACTCAAATCTGTTCCGCAGTTCATTAGTTATTTTCCTCAAAATAATATATAATAATATAAATGACCAATCGTCAACCTTGAAATCTAACGATTTTAAGGCTGAAATGTTTTCGTTAATTATGTTAATAAAATCCCGTAACTTTATTCTTCCGCTTGATAAGTTTGGCAAATTCACTAGCATACCCAAATGTTTTTCCGCAATGATTCTCGGGTTGTGATACCTCTGTTTCAATAGATTGACTGCAACTAAATAGTTTTCACTAGAAATAGTTAAATGCGTAATAAGCTGACGTGCTTCGCCGCTCAGAGAACACAACAGATAGTGAAGTTTTTGTACCGGTGGTATACTAATGTCCTCGTGTACCAAACTATTGAATATATTCCAAAAACTAGTATACTTGGTGATATCTCCGTCAAACTGAGGTAATTGGATTTTTGGAATCGAAAAATGTATGTTACTACTCTTTCCTTCCACAACACTGCTGGATGAACTCTGATCGGTTCGTTCTTTCATCCATTTCTCAAAAACTCCCTTAACCTCATACATCATGTTCTCAAATTTCAAATATTCTTTTAAGTGTGCCTCTGCATCAAACCCCGCTTTCTTAGCAGCTTGTACAGAAACGTATTGTTTTGTAAATAATTCCCATGTTTTTTCTATATCTTGAACTCTAGCTATGAATGCAGAAATCTGAATTTTCGTTTTCAAATCCGCAATGCTATTTGCTTGATCCCACAAGGTAGAGATGGCTTGTTTTGCCAAATCATATTTTATTTCCATTGCCATTGTAAAAGAAATTGATATCGAACTTACTTAATCCAAGAAACAAATATGGAAATAATTATTTAATATTTCTCCGTTAGAATATTATTATTATTATACCGTGATAACGTAATATTCCGTAATAAACCCAATTGTTAAATCCGTACCTAACAAGAATAACTTAAAATAATTCTACAACCATAGAAAAGTGATATGTATATTGTATACCTAACCGTAATACCGAATTGTCAACCTTCCGTAGCTAACAAAAATGATTGTAAACAATAAATTATACTCACTATCTTAGTGTGATAGTAGTACCTAATGACATTCAATAGTAAACAATATAGTAAGTTGTAAAATTATAGTAAATAGTAAACAAATATGTCTGCCGTATTACAGCTGTTTTACACTGACATTAAATGCAAGATGGCTGCCGAATGTATACTCGCTTACGTGCGAATCTACAAATAAAAATACTACCCCGAAAAATGTAATTGTTGCAACTCTCCGCACAAGCAAAAAATTCGAACAAACCCAACTACAAATGCGGCTCGAAGGCCAAAAAAAATGTTGTTTATTTTAACTATATTAAATGATCAATACAGCCAAAACATCAACAATGGATGTAGGAAGATGGAAAATGATAAATGGCGCATGGAACTTACCAATTTTAATCCTTCATCCAGAGGTCGCTGGTTTCACAAAACACTGCCCACACTAAACTTGCACAGAATTTAATTTGCAGCTAATGGTTGTTCGATCTTTTTTACGATTCCGATTTGTTGAATTTTTGTATAAATGATATTATTCCGAATAATAATAAAATAAGATGATGATAAAATTTTCCGATGAAATATTGATTTGAAGATTAATTTGTAGAGCGAATGTAGAAATTTGATCCGACCGTATTACCGTATGAATTAACACTAACTTGTTGGTAAGGTTTTTTGGGTAGGAATAATATGTGACATTTTGGTATCATGGAATGTAGGTGATCAGGACATGTACCTATAAATCGCATTCATACCTAGATGTCCGAAAAAAATGCCCAATCCGAAGTGTTGCAACAATTAGAAAAAAAAAAAAAAATTAAAACAATAAAAATAGCCTTCGCTACCATAGCGAACACAAGCTATATTAGCTTCGCCAGATGAGTGAATTTTTCGTTAGTGAACTTTTTTACATTTTGTATGTAATATGTATTTTTTCTGTGTAACATTTTAATGGAATAACTAAATTAAAAAAAAAATTCGCTATCCATTGCTGTTTCCGTACTGTTCATGAGCTGATCTCTGTCCATTGAAGAGAGACCCACCTCACACCCGGATATTTCAGGAGTCATAGACTCTTATTTATACGCACATTCAAACCAAAATTGTCTTCACGGGTGGGCCATTGGGCAAGCCTAAAGGGCCGGCCCACCAAAACCGCCACCGTGTGAATCTTTTGTATTACTTCTCTCTTTAATCTCTCTCTTGGAAGTGAGTAAATAGATTTAGAGAGTAAAATAGAATAGGACATCAACAATACAAATAATAATAGGTAAACATGATATCCCGTGGAGCACCCGGTAAAGAATTGGTCTCCCACTCTTCTGCGTAAGTTTTCGAGTGTCCTGTAAAAGGCAGGTGTTCGAAAAAAATAAGACATTTTACATCTTAAATTCAGCAATGAGGCTTGCCACCCATCCTGAATGTCTTGATTTTATATTGGCACGAAGAGGACAGTTTGCATGTTTCTTACATGCAGCTGATCTGCTGGCTACCCCCCTTGTGGGATATGCCGTGATTGTATAGTAGTAGTAGTAATAAACATGATTGACAAAATAAGGGTAAAAAAATATCTGTCCAATAAAACTCTTAACCTCATATTTGACAGCAGCCGGTTTGGACTTCGAGAATCGAAAATTCGGAACAATCCCTTCCGCAGTCAACTCCATTCCCATCCTTGTACTGATGTACATCCCACCCTGATGACACAAACATAGTAGGTACTAATTTATGTGAAGATGTTAAGAATGTTTTTTTTAAATTATATTTAATTAAGATTCATATATATAACAACAACAAAAAAATAACATTTTCATTAGATCTTGTTGAAAGGTTTGAAATGACTAATGTCTCTTTGGCCAATATGATAGGCATTTTTTCTAACCCAAAATATTATCTTAATTTATTATATTTTTTCATTCATTAATACCTTCAAAGCATATTCCACAAATGGGGTAGCTAACAAACTTTTTGCACGTAATTACGTCCTCTATGTGCCATAAATTTCAGGCGTAGGTAATTTCAGGAGAGACGGCTGAACTCATCGCTGAATTAATGATGTTATTAAGTTCGAGTTCGTCGGTAGCCTGGAGGTAGAGTCTCGGCCTCGTGAGCAGTGGGGCCGTGGTTCGATACAGGTGCCGGCAAACTCCCCTTTCACGACACAAACTTTTAGCTTACTGTGAAAGGTGTATAAGGTTGTATTTGGGTTTATAACAAAACCCAGATACATATATTTAAAAAAAAAAAATAACCTCTTATTCGCAATGTTTTATGAACATTTGCCTTCTCGATAACATTCGAAAATTTGATGAAAAGGGAAGATTTTCTAAGTACAGGACATAAATAAAATAAAAGTTGAATTTTAAAGAGTAAGTATTGTTTTCAATTCCCCATTTGAGATATCAATATGTTATCTACATACATTTACGGTTACAATACATTTATTTGTTTCATACGTCAAATGCAGTTCAGATCAATTGCTCTAGTATGTTTTTTGCAGTTTGGGCGAGCAATATTTTTTATCCCCTATTTTTTATGAGGGTGAATTATAATTCTCTGCTACGTTTGTGTATATATAGTATATCATATTGTACTGTAGTGGGGTAATCATGTAAGCAACATACAAAAATAATGGTTCTCTCCATGTCAATGAAAAAAAGTTATTCTAATTGAGTGATATACCCTATCGCTGAATCGAAAGTAGTTATTGTGTTTTATTTGGTGTTTTTTATTTAATTTCTGTTTAAATTTTAAATCTGTCTCTATTTTTGAAATCTGTGTTACATAAGTATTTTGTTTTGTGTAATACCTCTACACAGGACTTGTCCTCATGAGGTATAATAACTATTTGTTTGTATTATTAATGATAGATATTGTATGCATTAATTGACTTCTTGTTTTGTATAAAACTGTATGAAATAAATAAAATAAAAAATTGTAGGTATTTGCAAAATAGAAAATATGAAAACGTAAGATAAAATACATTTTAGAAACCTATAGCTATAGCTTATTTATGGAAAATAAACATTTAAGTAAACAAAATATAATAAAAAACTTTGAGTAGATAAAAACATTAAAATAAAGTAAGTATATAAATATATAAACTAGAAAAACACGCATTCACAAGAATAATCATTCAATTATAGGTTAACATTGACACAAATATTTACAAGGAAAATAATAATACAATACAAGTACAATATTATATAGGTAGAGTGCGGAGCAGAGAACATCGCCCAAATTAGGCTAAAATCTAAATACTACCATCGACACCCAAATATGTAATAATAACCTAGTACTTTATCGTTCCAATATCAGTTGAAGATGTTCAGAATAGGTGGCATACATAATCGATTAATTGATGTCTTACGCAGAATGTTTTCCGGATATCTGCTTTTAGCACGACACTCGAAAATTTGAAGGAGAAAAATGGCAGGCCTATTCTTCACCTAGGACTTCATGAGATGAAACAGTACGAATTATAACAGTTCCTTTTACTATCCTAGAAAAAAATTCTAGCAAAAATTTACCTACATCTATATATATATATATATATATGCAAAAAATATTCTGAAATATTTTTACATCGATTTGAACAGCTTCTTGTTAATAACTTCGGTTAGTAAAAAACTTCACAATGTTACCGATGTAGTTAAAAGTTTTTTTTTCATTTGCTGTATTAAAAATATCTATATTTTTAAACACTTTTGGCACGCGCGCTGTGAAAAAACTGATATGAATATTTTTATGAATTTATGACTCCAAATATTTTCTACAAAAAAATAAATAAAAAATGTTTAATATAAAATCTACGTTGCAGAATTTATTGAATACCATCACGGGAAATCCAGTGAGTGGAACAGCCAGAATTTAACATATTACACGTAACAACATAATAAAACATATATATGTGACATTCCACTCATAGATTGAGCTAGTCCCAAACAATGATACGAATCTTGTATTATGCATAGGATGACAACGCAACAATACTCAAACTCATGTATATATACAATGCACCAAACACAGATGACAATTAGAAAAAAGACATTTTGTTTCATTTTGCCTTGGCTGAAAAACGAACCCGAAACCTTGTGACTCACAGGCAAGAGCGACACGTCTATGCCACAGCAGTCGACATGAATATATAGATTATCATCTTTGCGCCATTATGAAGTTCACCACACATATTACTTAATTGGTTGAGGAAAATTTTAAATGCATTTTAGGTGATATTTACAAATTCACCTGCCTTCTAGTAAGACACTCAAAAAAAGAAGGCATATTTTTTGGTCGACTTCCACAGAGATCAATCTGTTATTTTTTAACGTAAATAGGATAAAAAAAACTTACACAAGGTTGGCAATAACATAACTAGGTTTATCGAATAATATTGAAGATGAAAGAAGAAGACAAAGTTCTTATCTAAAAGTTTCCAAACAAAATCACCTCTTTTCTTTCGATAGCTCTTTAAAGTTTTTTAATCCAACCTCAATCTAAATGAAGCCTCCTCCCCATCCACCTTCCTTGCTATTCTCCGGCACTGTTTATAAACTTTTTAACCCTTTTTGCTCAGCTTTGACCGTAAGTGGTACAGTAGTCTGCGTTTTATATAGTCAGTCGTTTTCTACTACTATTAACGAAATGAGTTTTGTTTTAGACTTTTTAAACTGTGATTATTTATTTATGTAAATTATTTTTTAGTTTTCACTTTTTCTGTTGCTGTCATTTGAATCAGTGGGAAGGTATTAATTAAAAATATGGCCTTCGAAAGAACTTATACACACCTGGATATTTCAGAGTTCGAGGACTCCTATTGGCCACGGATGGCGCAACACAACAGATTTCTTCATGAGAGAGAAATCCATAATTCATCATGAACTCCTAGTTTACTGAAAGTGCCAGACTCCTACCAGCTAAAATCGTCTCTTTTGCATCTGTACCTGCCGTTCAGCTTAACCACTAACTGTGTTTTTGGTCATTTTCTTTTCAGGTTCGTCTCATATTTTTCTTTTGACTTTACGACCACCTCTGCAAAATTGTTGTCAGCATTCCAGTGAATAGGATTTTGCAGCATTTTCGCTATTAAGTTTTTCGGTTCCAGATTCACTTTTAGGATTCGCTCAACTTCTGCCTGCTCCTTTTTCCATCTCCACACCGAAATATGGTATATTCAGCGTCGTCGGTTTCCTCGCAGTAAATTCAGTCTTGAAAACTTGCTTTTATAATGCCCTTTAGGAACTTATAAAAGACGCCATGTCTGCTCATAAATTGTGAGTCTGAAGCTCACCGTTCCACGGAAACCACCTCGTGAGAATATTGAACATAAACAATAAATCCGAAAAGGTTGAAAATAGAAACGAAACGAAATCCACCTAAAACATTATGTGGTAGGATTAGTAAAACTGTGTGTAAAAATGTATGTAATTTTCGTATTAAACTGAATTTTTCACACCCGAATGAAGATATCAAGAATATTATTCAGCACAAACCTCATCTGCGCAACCAACAAATGTGCAAAATCCTTTAAGTATGAGACAGGAAAGTTGTCCCGAAGCTTACGAATCAGCTAACTTAAGCACACTGCAGCCATAGTACGTTGACAAATCCCACCAATTAATAATTTTTGATTATATAGAATATAGTCACAGTTTTGATAATAGTTATGTTCGTTTAGTTCATAATTGTTATAAGAGTTGAAAAATAAAATTACTGGACTATAGAAATCAAAATGGATTAAAAAATAATTAAAATCCAGATACTCTCACTCGATTCCCCACTCCTCTCCTACCCACCAGCGCCCCCAGCCCTCCCACCACGTAATTTTATTTGTTACTGTCATAGGAATAAATATGCTTTTTTGTTTAGTTTCTTAGAGTCTGACAATGAAGATGGACCTAAAAATTTCAAAAGGCGTCTGGTATTGCATAAAATAATTAAGTCGAAAAAATAGTGTTTTTTGTTTAAACTTGTTTTTGTCAATTTGTAAAAATGAACTTTAACGTGAACACCAAATAAATCAAATCCATATTAATAAAGTAAATTATTAGATAAAGAATAAAGAAAATTTAAACTAACACCTATACAATTAGATTCATTCATTTTTTTTTATGGTCGCTCACAACATAACCTCCGGATTCCGCAGCCACCGAATCACGTCATCTGTAAGTGCGTGCAAGTCCTAAAATTCTCCTTAGAATGCGTATGTGGGACGCTCGTTTATCAGATGTTCGATACTTTGTACATGTGCACGCCAGTGAATCAATCCATCGCCACTGGTATAAATTAGAAGCTATACAGCCTACATCACATCTTATACGATTTATTGTACACCATATTTTCCTGGGAATTATAAATCCAAGCAGTTCCTCTATTGGGTCTGGTACTAAATTTTGGTTTCTTACTGATGATAATGTCCGAAGTTTTCTCCACCTATCTTCAGTACCTACAGCAGTCCTAGCTTTGGACAACAGCTTTCCAGTAAGGACGTCGTGATATTAGACGACTTGGTGGAGGATTACAATTAGATCAAGTGTCGGAAAACTTAGCTAATTCTGTCAGTAGAACATTCAACACTCTTTGAATTTTATGAAGATAAATATATTTTTGAATGAATGTAGACCATTGTACGATATTTTGGCGGTCTGAAGAACTGTGGTGAAAAAGTTGACTTTTAACATCATATTATAAATAGACACAAGGCAATCTCGAGATTTTTTGAAAATTAGTAGCGGAATTAATAATAATAATAATAACAGTTTATTAAACACAATATCATTTTACAATAATCGAACAATAACACAATGCATTTATTTTCCTAATACAATTACTCCCCAAAATTGAGCGTAGCTCGTGCTTTGGGGAGAATTGTGAACAGATTTTCATTAAATATAATAACATATTTTTTAATCAAATACTTATTACATTATTTAAGCAGGAACAAGTATAATGGTACATTTTATTATTATTACTTAGGTATTCTCTGTTTTCGAAGGCCTACCCGCATTTACGATTTGCAAAGTTTTAACCACTAGATAGCAGTTGAAGTAAATCACCAAAATTACCCGATTACAACCTACTTACCTAATGAAATAAAAGAACAGACCACTGGCAGCGTGTAATCACAAAAGTATAGCAGGTAAATAAATTGATTTTTATGAAAGCACCGTTGTGTGCGTAGATGTGATTTATCGTACTTTTTATTTCTATCTTATTTTTTATCTATAATTATTAAGCTTTTCTCTCGGTGCCAGCAAAAAATACAGACATTCAAAATGGTTGACAAAATAAATCTTATTTTTTTTACCTTTTTTAATCTTTCTTTTTATACTTATTTTGTTTACTCCATATTATTTATTTTTTATTTTATTTATTCTGTATGGATCAAACAGTTGAAACAATAAGTACAAACATTAAAAAACAACAATGAGCAAACCAATTAAGATCCCTTTCTTACAAACACTATGAAACATAAATTTGAGGTAGTTTATTAAATAAAAAGAAAGAAGAAGACTTAAAATACTAAAACACATATAAAAATGTTAGAAAAAAATGTAAATTATGATTAGAGGGATGTCTTTCAAATATTCACAAGTGACATTTTTACTATTTTTGTTTAAATATGATGTAACTAAAGTAAAAGTAGGTACTCACATTCGAGGTGAATCAAATCGTAACAAATAATTAATTAATATTATTTTTGGTGATTGACAAACGACTCTTGTTTTTCATTAAATCATATTGAATTTTGCAACACAATATTGATGAGGCACCTCATCATTGGTAATTTTTCTCTTTACATATAATCTCTCCTATTTTAAATACCAAGGTTGTTCATAATAACATTAATATGGAGAATCATACAGAAGCACTAAGCGAATTTCAGTAAATTACATTTGTCAACTGTACTCGCAAATTTAATTACAATGTTCTCTATATTATTGTCACCTGATGGGTGGGTGTAATTATTTGTATTATTCCTAATTTGTTTTAGCAACGAACATGATACTCGTAGACTATTATGACGTGTTGTATCTATTTATTTGAGTGTGCAGGTGTCTATATTATAGTTTTGATATTTTGTAAATGGTGTAAACCGTATATTTGGTTAAATAAATAAAGCCCAGTATTTCAATAGTTCTTAAGGGTGACGTTTATCCCGAGCTAACCCTTAATTTGGTTAAATTTGCTTTTACATCCTTCATTACTTCAATAATTAATTATTTTACACCAAGAAACAAGGGAAAGATAGAGTGGGAGCAATTTTATATGAGAAATTCTTTACATTGGCATACACACTTCTAACGAGAAAAGTTTTATTTCACTTAAAATCAACGCCAAACTTCAACACGGATCACACGCCAAACAATATCAAAGTGTGTAGACTTAGAACAGTCGTATTAAACGTACGGTACGCGAGCTGACTAATACTTCACTATATCGCGAGACATATTTTTTTCCGTAGTTATATACATTTGCTTCTGTGTTACATGTTTTACTTACACTGTATTCCCTCTGGTGGTGCTTTCCTCGAACTAATTTGACAGTTTCTATTTCATACAGTCTATTGATCGTCAGAATGTTATTTAAACATAAAAACATGAATTGTTTAAGTACTCGTACATTAAATGAAATTTCAAAACTTTTTCACGCCACATAGTTCTAATGATAAATGAAATTTCGCTACGTCATCAACTTCTGTATGGGAAGACGAGACAAAAATAGACAGTTGAAGCGCTAAATTCAGATAACGTAACACTTTACAAGTGTGTACGAATTTACTGTCAAAAATAATTGTAAATTATGAATTATTAAAAAAATTGTAAAATATGAATTGCAAATTATTTTATTACTAACCAACTGTCGTAGATTATGATGTACTTGTTGGGAGGAAACTAAGTCAGTAAGGTACGGCGATAAGATATTACAGAAGATCGTCTAGCTTTGTGCACACCCAATTTAAAAACAAATAACATCATTATTAATGAATGGTATCCAAACTCCCTATAAATACAAATCAATATAACTTTCAGCGATATGGTATCTATGTCATCCATTCTGAACGCCTTATTTTATTTGTTGGCAAAGAAAGGACAACGTTTATGTTGAAAATGTTTACTAGGCCTGCTGGCTATCCCAATCATTGTGAGATATGCCGTGATGATATCCCCCTATTGGCAGTTCACGATGTACGCAAAAGTTTTCTATTGCCTGTGTCTAAGCACGAAAAACCACGTAAAGAAACAAATTGTTGACTACTACTGCAATAGATAGTGTGTTTTCATTCGTTTTACTTTGTCTTCCAAAGTTCAAAGTGAAATTATTCACATACAATACATAATAATAAATATGAACTCTATTGAGACAACATACCTAAAACTGTGCGAACAGAACAAACACAAAACCCAAACAATCTGTGATGATGACGTTAGAAGGTCTGTTCAAAACTTTACATGTTGTTTTATTGTTAGGCTTAGATATAAGCGTGTAATGTTTTCAAACTTATTAAACCGTAAAAAGAAAAATATAAAATACCCACGATTGATGTAATAAGACAATATTTATACAGCACAGAATTGTGATAATATCACTTTAAGAGCACTTTACAACATCTAGGATTAACATACATGTCCATTTTTGAAATTAAGTTACTAGCAATTAAGCAATTGTCGTCATAAAAGAGCAAATAGTAATAACACAACAAATTTACAATAATAATTAATATATATTGTTTATCGTCTAACGAATTTCGTACAACACCCGTAAAATGCTACTTAATTTTTAACAAAAGGTCTGACATAATGTGATGTTCACATTTGGCGAATATCGCCAGGACACCAAAATATCGTCAGACATTTAAACCGTGTGAATAAAATGACAGGTAGTCTGAAACGATTAAAACTAGTAAAAACGATATCGTCTCAAGTTGACCACCTTTCAACTTTTTTCTCTGATTGAACGACATGCGTATGCGTAGATGTGCGCGGCGTCCGTATCTATGGTAAAACTTTATAAACTATAAATTTTAATAATGTTTCCTGCTTCGCGACAGTTGTTATCTTTGTTGTTGGTTTGTGGCGTTTGTTCCCTTATAAAATACCAAAGGTGGCTTATAATCTCTACTAAGTATAACATTTTCAACTTATAATAAACACTTCACGATCTCCATCTCAACATCCGACATTTTGAAATCAACGTCAAAATCAAAGCGAATTTGACAGATCGTATCTATATCGGTAGACTGGATGAACAGGTGTGACGATCAATAGGCGTTAGTGATGTAACGAATGTGTTATTTTGGATATTCACGAATGCGAATGCGAATATTTGTTGCCGACATTCGCGAATGCGAATGCGAATAGCGAAAATTGACTTGCTTAGATTTCTACAATATTGCTCAATCACTAAAATTTCTTCCCCCTCCCGTCGTCTAATTTTCAAAATGGTATAGGAATTTAAAATATTTCAAAACTTCTCGGTTTTCTTAAAGAATAGTTTCTAGCAGTACTTGTTTCTACAATGTACCGGGTAAGTACCCGTTACAGTGGCCGAATACCCGATACTTTATTACCGAAATAATATTCGCAAAACATTCGCATATTTTTTTTGCGAATGCGAATACTTTGAAATATGCAAATATTCGCGAATGCGAATACGAATATTCGTTACATCACTAATAGGCGTCCGGCGAATATTGTTTTTTATGCAAACGAAATTCGCCTGGCGATATTCGCCAAATGTGTACACCCCATAATATACTATGTTACCTATGTACCTAAAAGTCAAAATACAACAAATCTATCACAATACAGACCTCTAACATGTTTACAGATGGTTTATAAAATGTCTTAAAATGTTTAAATCATGCTTAACTATAAAATATATAATCACGTAACGATGTCCATCGAAACCAAGCTGATGTCAGGTCGAATCCTGCATTAAACATTGAACAGAAACCATCAGTCATTCTCAAGAGCAACGAAAGAGTATTTTTCAAAACTACTGAACTTGGAGAACCTCAAAGCGACCATTATATACCTTCTCTCTGAAAACACCAATAAATACATAATATATTAAAATAGTAGGACTATCTCTTAAGAGCGTGGAGTAGAAAACAACCCTCTCCATTTATAGCATTTCTGTGCCAATGGATTCAACTGTTTCACGATATTTCAGATGCTGTAAGGCAGCGATGCACAAACCGCGGCCCGCCGTATATCCATCGGTATATCTGCGACCCGCTAGCGAACTATAAAAATAAATATAATATAAAAATAATTGTCAATACCAGTGACAATCGATTATTCGGTAAAAGTACCGGATACTTAATAATTCGAGTAAATATTCTTTAACAGAACTGAGGAGTTTTTGAAATATTTCAAATTTCTATACCATTGTGAAAATTCGGAGACGGGGGGTAGAAATAAATTCAAACCCGGAACATTTGTAGTATCCGGTATTCACACAAACAATCGGTACAAATCCCCGGTACGTTGTAGGAAAAGGTACTGTGAGAAAATATTCTTTAAGGAAACCGAGGAGTTTATGAAATATTTTAAATTCCTATACCATTTTGAAATTACGGTGACGGGGAGTAGAAATTTTAATGTGTAAACATTTTTAGATTTTTTTTTGTACTATAGCGACCCGTTCTTGGCTCATAATCTGCCCGAGTAGCCCTTGTATGCTATAAGTCTGCGTCGCTGCTGTAAGGTCATTGTCATACAAATAATGTATCGTGAATAAAAGACTTTTGTGAATGAAAGAAGAGTAGATACACTTTTAGGTCAACTATTATTTTACATTCTCAGTGAGACACAACCCATTCGTAGGTTATTATTTTACATTCTCAGTAAAACACAATCCATTTATAGATACTCTATTATTGGGCATTCTCAGTAAACATAACCCAACTATATTCCAATATCAAATTGTTTCTCTTTGATTAATGAGAATACAAATATTTTCTAGGTAAATAAATATCCGAATAAAATATTTAAAGCTCTTCCCGAAATGCATTTATATATTGTAGGTACATATTATATTTTTGGATATTCTTGAACAAGATACTTAACCTTTATGTGAAATATTCATAAAAAAGTCACAGAGTGAGTTCACCTTTTATAATATCAGGAGCGATCCTCTATTACATTATTCTAATAATATTATAAGAGATGGAATATAAAGCACCTTTTTAGGCAACATTGGATTATTTTCTTTTAAAAATAAAAACATGGTAACGCCCTTTACTCGTTATACGGATGAGTTACTATAATAAAATAATATTTTTAACGTTTGAAAGCAAAGTGTCGGCTCGACAACCTCAGGGCAGCAACTGAATGGCAGCGCTGAATTGCGTTACAACAACCGACAGCAAAACAATAATTAGGTTATAATATATATATTTGCATCGTTCTTTCTAGCGAAGCAGTAAAACATGACATTGTGAAGTGATGTTCTATCATTTCGCTTGACAACGCTTATACATAAACCATATAAAGCCTTGCTGTTGGCCACTGTGAAGTAATCGAGAGCTGTCATTTAGATACCGCTTCGCTCGATATCGCCCCCTTTGAAACACCTACGACAAGATTTCATATTACTAGATGATGCACATGTGGGACAAGAGCTCAATATGTGGAGCATATCCTTTGGGAATGATGAATATAAGAGAGGAAGTGGTTCTGGGTATGACTTGCAACATTCCTCGACCCATCTAGTTTAAGGAAGTGTTTTAATGTCATGAATCCAGCATACTCAAAGTATTTGTGGATGTGTGAATCTCAAGATAGGATCTGCTACATTAGCTGGGTTCACCACCCATGACGTCGTAGGGTTGAAGATGGCAATACTGGCTTAGTGGTACTGATGGATGTGAGAGAGTTTAAAAATTATCACTTGTCATTAGCTCAAACAGATAAATAGGAGTCATGCGACTCTGTAATATCCGAAAAAAGGGTACTTTCAACATGACGAAAGTAATGAATAGTTCATTTAGTGCTAAACTTGCATACAAATACATTGTGCATTGTATTGCCATATTGACGTAATCATAATATTGACGCATTGGTCATATTGACGTAATCGAAAGTTATCAGTCGTCGCCGTCCGCCATCTGTGGCGTGACACAAAATCATACACTTGTAAGATTACAAAAAATGTTTTCAGTAAAATCGCTTTTAAATTTTAAAAATATTTACAATATATTCAAAACCAAACCTTTATTATATCGAATGTTGCTAAGTTAATAAAACTTAATGTTGCTTTTACTTTGCTTGTTTTCCATTATTTTTGTTTCAACTTCACCAATATTACAATCATTAAACCTCACAAAAAAAACTAAGTGAGGTTTACAAAACAATAAGATGAACTTTTCTAAAATTAATGTGTTAGATGCTTTAATGTTTTTGTTTAAAAGTATGTTGTTGGAGGCAAAGTTGCGCGCGGAGGATGCAGGGGACCGCAAAACTTGGAAGATGAGGACTAGGAGAGCCGACCCCAAGTAAATGGGATAAAGGCGAGGGCGAAGAAGAAGAAGAAGTTTAAAAGTATGTTGTATATTATACACGTGTATTTGTTAATAATAATAATAATTTTATTGAAATAATATTGTTAACAATTAAGTACATAAATTTACAAAGAAGACATTAAAATATGCATAAGAATATGACAGACACACTAGCCAAAAGGCTGTGTTGTGGCAGAGAAACAATAAACTTATCTTGTTAGACAATAACAAAAATAAACAACAAGTGAGTCAGTATGTCAGTCAAAGTCTGACTGTTACAGGAAAGTCAGTTCATATGTCATCCATACTCTTCAAGCAAATTCTTTCTAAGGAAGGGCTCAAGATTCGCCTAGAGGACTCCCCCTGACAAAATCCTTCCTGAAATTAAATACAACCGTTAATGTCTACCGACTCTTTATTTTACAATATGACTTAGAATTAGCTTACAGTTACGTATTATCTACGTACTAGTTGTTTGCTTAGACTAATACAAAGGATTAAGACTAGATATTTGGATATCTTAAAACTAAATACATTTTTCTTAGCATTCGAGTTTCTACAAACAAATGAATATTTCAGGACGTATTGCTTGTTCACTCGGTGTCTGAAATCATAAAAAAATGTTAGGTCAATGTACAGGGGAAAATGCTAAAGATTAAAATATAAATGTCCAAGCATAGATTATACATATATGCTTTAGTTTTGGACCGGTTGCCCTAAGCAGTTGTTCTAAAAATCACCTCCTGTTATAGGAAAAAAGGACGTCACAAACAGAGTGAGTTCGATCATGTCCAACGGCCAAGTGGTCATACAGAGATAGACTAAATAACCTCAGCGGGAATGGTTCCAGGTCGCCGTAGGATATCTCATTTTCTCTTCCACGACTCAACAAACCTTCAAAAACTCTTGAAATTTTCTAGATTCAAGGTAAGCTCTCCGAACCAGATTGGCCTGGGAGTATCTGGAGTCTGAAATACCTACCTCTCTTCCTGGTGAGAATTCTTTTGTTATTCCAGCTAGACATAGTCTTTGTAGAGCATGAGGCAACTCAGAGATTCGTGAGGTAATGTATGGTTGTTTCGTAATGTGAACTAAGATGTATTTGAAGATGTACGTTTATTGTTTCATTTGCACGGTTCACTTGACACATTTTATTCCTTAATTCTAATATAAATTTAAAAATGTTGAAATATCTTTATTTCTCGGATATTTCAGGAGTCCAAGGACTCCTATTTATCCGTTTAGGTGAAGATTTTTTTTAATATTTGGACTCTCTCTATTCTAATACAACTATGCCAGTGTTGGCATCTCCGATCCTACCACGTCAGTGGGAGGGGGACCCGGCTGATGTAGCGGATCCCATCTTGAGACCCACACATCCACGAACGTCTTATTAACGCGTGCAGCGTTTGTGGCATTTAGAAACACTTCCCCAAACCAGATGGGTCGAGGAGTGTCAACAGTCATACCCAGAATCATTTCCTCTCTTGCATCCATCATCAAAGGACATTCCCAAAGGATATGTTCCGCATATAACTTTAAAAAAAAATTAAAAAGCACAATTGTATCACTTGTTAAAAAATGTTTTAAGGAATGTTTTAAATAACTCGTAGCCACTGAGTTTTGGTTCCCAGCGCCTCCGCCGAAGCGTACGCATGGACCAGCAGTGTGACCAGATTTTATTTTGAAAAACTACTAAATGGGGAAGTCAAAAACTACCGAAAACTTCTAAATTCTTAAAATGGTATAGGAATTTGAAGTATTTCAAGAACTCCTCGGTTTTGTTAAACAATATTTTATCACAGTACCTTTTTACCGGGTATTTGTACCGACTGTTGAAAAAAGTTACTCGCTTAAATTTCTACCCCCCCGTCGCCGAATTTTCAAATTGGTATAGGAATTTGAAGTATTTCAAAAATTTTTCATTCATTTATTTCATATATTTTCCTCGGTTTTCTTCAACAATATTTTCTCGCAGTACCTTTTTCCACAATGTACCCGGTATTCGTACCGACAATTATTTTCGATCAGTAAGTATCGGGTACTTTTCCCAAGTACCCGATAATTTATCTACCAATTACCGACTAAATACAAAAACTACCAAAAACTTCTAAAAAAACTACCAAAAACTACTAAAAACCACCAATGAAATAAAAACTACTAAACATTCTTGCAAATGCCTCAAAAACTACCAAAAATGTAGGAAACTACCAAATCTGGTCACACTGTGGACCAGTGTCCAACGCTAAGTGGAGAGTCGTGAAGTTGTCGCAAGTGGCTTTGCAGGTAAGAAGATAAAGAATATGCGCCACACTATAAAAACGGTGTTTATCATTGTACAAAAAACTAAGTTTCAATTTTAACTACGACAAGTCATACTGTCAATCATCTCTCTTCTTGCCTCATCCATGAGTGAGTGAGTCAGTGAACGAGCTCGCAATTAAGTCATCGAGAGAGTGAGTCAGTGGGCGAGCTCGCAATTAAGTCAGCGAAAGAGTGAGTCAGTGGGCGAGCTCGCAATTAAGTCAGCGAAAGAGCCAGACGAATGAAAAAACAGAATATGCCAGAGAGGCGTCACAACAGCCATAACCAAACAAAAACCCAATAGTCATAGTAAATATATACATTAAATTACACCAAAAATCTCAGCATAGCCTTGAGGCTGAACTCGTCCACCCCAACGTCCACAAGATTGAAAGGGTTTCAAATTGTTCTTTCCGTACCATTAAAAGATAAGCAATGGGTGGCATATCTAATCACCGAGTTGAAAACATTAAATATTACATGTTATGTTTTTCGAATACCTGCCTCTTACAGGACACTCGAAATAATATAAAAATAATGGGAGACTCCTTTCTTATTAAAGACTCCTTGGAATAACTTTTACAATATTTTATATCAAAACATAGAGTATTATATCGCAATATTGTGAACTGAAGCACACCCTAACGTCTCGCGCAGAAGTTTCAAAAATATCGTAAATAAAAGTAAAGTTGGTTTGTAGTTGTCTTTAGAAAGGTATGATTACACAATATGTAGTTATTCCGATACAAAGCATCTCAGTTGTGGGGCAGTAAATAATGATAAAAATATTACAAGTAAATAACAAGATATATGTAGGTAGTGAAACAAAGCAAGAGGAGTCCCTATACTTCCTGTACGAGGATATTTCAGTACAGTACAAAACAAATGCTAGGAATAACAGGATAGAATAGACAACAACACACAGAGAGAGAACAGTGTCATTAAAGTGTCACAAAGAGAGTAGGTAAAATAAAGAATTTGTTGTTCCCTATAGTATTACACTACACCTCTGCTAATACTTAGAAACCAGCCAACAGCAATAATCATTAACAATAATAATACTCGTACCTCCACACACACACAGTGTTGTTTGTTGTACCTACCTACAATAAATACGTACATTTTCAATCTATGTACAGTACTGTTGTACTCGCCTGCCTTTTCACACGTCCCGGTTGCCTGGTAGCCGGCGCCGGCTAGTCGGTTTCATGGTGAGCTTGCACACGACCCGGCTTGAAACCGACAGTAGCCCCTAGAACGTTGACATGAGCAGTTGCGTCTCGTGTTCATTAAAAATGGAACGCGAACAAATAATTGCAATATGGATTTTATATCGAAGAAACCGCCGACAGAAGAGGATTTCAAGAATTTTTTGGGTTCATCCAATTAACATGAAAAGAGAACAGTGTGGAGCATTCTTTATCTTATTCCCAGATCTAATAAAAGATGAAGATAAGGTTTTCACGTACTTTAGAATGTCAATATCCTCTTTTGACCAAATACATAATAGTTTAAAAAACCATTTGCAACGTGAGAATTTTCAAAAATAGCTATTGGACAAAGTTGCACTGCAAAACAACGCGCACGTGCTGTCTATGTAGATTTACCTGGGCGACTGACGGCTACACGCCGGTGTGTATGAAAGCTAGTTGCGTGTTCCATACACTACTGTGAGTCTGGCGGCCGGCTAACCGGCAATCCGGTCTGTAGTGTGTCCGGCTTGTACCCGTCCATCGCCGGCCCGAAAAATTATGGCGGTGCGTGTGAAAGCTACCATACATGCCCATACACTTAGCTGTCAGTACCCGGCGCTTACCCGGCGCCGGCTACCAGACAACCGGAACGTGTGAAAAGGCACTACGCTCACAATGAACAGCTACCGGATATCTGTTTCCCTGTCAAAATACTCTCCGTTTCTCCTTTTCATCTACACTTACACCATAACGGCATATCCCACAAGAGTGAATAACGAGCGTATTAATTCAATATTTAAATGGGTAAATATTTTAATAGTTGTTACATTTATCAATCAAGGTTTTCGTTTTTTTTTTTATTTGTTATAACATTATACATATACCTATGAATTAATTATTGTAAAAAATGTGTGCGTAGTTTATTGATGTAAAAGGCTTAAATATTTTGAATACTATAATTGAATCGTGGTCTGCAAAAACCACACATGTCGCATTTTTTTTCATTTTCCATTTTATTACAACAAATTAATGTTCCTAATGTCCGATATCTATGTTTTTCTGAAAAAGCCATACATCTACCATTGTTCCTTACATTATAAATAAATACGTGATTTTCGCGTGGTCTGTAAAAACAACACATGTGCAACACATTACGTTATTGTATGAAACTATGATAGATGTGTAGTTTTTACGTTATAGCCGCACCCAACTAGATATTTGCAATAACTGCAAAAAATACCATTTCATGCTACCATTTACATACCTTTATTTTCAATAATAAGCTTGTATATCCAAAATATTGTTGGATTTTTCTTTGAAGTAAGTGATGGTCAAGAAAAACCACGCATGTGAATTCATAAAAAAAAAACGAATTAAAAATACTACATAATATAAAAATAATAAACATGGTTGCAACCAGGACCATTGAAGCTTTTAAAATACAACAAAATCCATAACGATTTGCTTTAAGTTAAAAAATAGAAAGTTTTTTTTTAATTTCTGGAGAACATTGATTTTGTAACATGTGTGGTTTTTGCAGACCACGATTCAATTACTATTATTATCCTAAAAATGACACCCTATACTGAGACAATAAAAAAACAGCGAGACAAGAAAAACAAAAAAAAGAGACATCATTCAAAAGAAACAACAGAATGAAAGAAGAGTCTCTATCCTGGCGATAAAGTCATTGTATGTTTTGTTGAAAATATCAATATTGAACATTTATTCATTCTTTACTGTACATTGATTACAAACAATTACATTCAAATCATTACCTAAATAGATGAGAGAAATCGATGAATAAATAAATAAATAACCATTCCAGCTGTTCTCTTTATGCCGGTAAAATTAAGAAATTCAGGAGTGATAGCAAAACATTGTTCACAAGTGAGGTAACCAGCAGATCAAATGCTATTCTCTTCGTACCAGTAATAATGAATACATTGAGTGGCATGTCACTTGAAAATTCAATTATTCACATTCTTCTATTCCCGATTCAAGCAACCAAACTGTGACAAACCTGTCCAAGTTCATTCTATTTTCAGGCACATAAAATTTTTATAATTATCCGATCTTTCATATTTGGGGCACTCAAAATATGCTCAAAAGATTCTTCATGAGTGAACTCAGGGGTGGGTAAAACTCATATCAATATCAAAAAGTGTTTAACACATATACCACTAAAAAACAAGTAAAATTATTTGATTACTCTATAGAAAATCAGAAATTAAAACGGGTTGATGAGATTCGCGATTTGGGTGTAATCCTTGATTCTCAACTGAGTTTCCGAAGCCATTATGAGAGCATTATAAATAAAGCAAATAAAATGCTAGGTTTTATCTGCAGAATAACCAGTGATTTCAAAAGAACGGAAAGTCTTAAGGCCTTGTAGGTATGTGTCGCTTGTCCGAAGTGTTCTTGAGTATAACACTCAAATATGGTCCCCATATTTCAAAATCCATATCGACAGCATCGAGCGGGTTCAGAAGCACTTTATCAGAATTTTGTCATACCGTGCCGGTCAAGCTAGAAGTCTAAATTGTTACCAAGATCGCTTAACCTACTTTAATCTTGACAGTTTGCATGACAGACGTATAATTGCCGATCTTTCTCTTCTCTACAAGGTTGTAAATCACAGCGTAGCGACTGCATCACTTGGCGATCTTGACTTCTACACTCCAAATCCACGTCTCCGTAGTACCAATACATTCTGAGTAAGAGTTCACAACAACAATATCGGCCACTTGAGCCCAGTATCGCGAATGTGCAGATTTTATAACATCTTGTGTGAGAAAGGGGTGGAGGGGGTTGATATATTTAACGACTCGTTGGCTACATTTGGGAGGGAGGTGAAGTGTAATGTAAAATTGTTGGCATAGTTTGTTTCGAAGGTTTCATTTTTCGTCCTTTGCCTGTGGCTTGTTGTCGTGCTGGGTGTGCGATTCGTCAAGAGCCCGATTCGGGTTAATTAAACTAAAATAGTTGTGTTGTTGTTCTACGATTATTGTTACATTATATTTTGTTTGTTAATTTCTTTTGTTCTTCTTGCACATCATCATTCATATAACAGAATCAACAGAGCAGTTTACCTAAGAAAAATGCGATGATGTGCATTGGTAGGATTGTCTATATAGAGATTATCATTATCGTGGCATTATATTGAATCACGCTTTAATTGAATTCTCTGATTGTGCATGCTGTAGACACTCTTAATTGGGGAACTGGCCAGATCTTCTTGTATGTTTGTAATTTATGTATTGTGTTGTCAGTTTTCTGTGAGTGTCTCTATAAAGTAAAATAAAAAAAATAAAAATTCCAATCTTTAATAAGTGGATGGCCACCAAACAATGTCCATTTCTCATTCTGGAAATGGACTTTTTAGTAAGTGGCTGTATTTTAATTTTTAACCGGATATTAAATGATTTTCGGATATCTTTTTCATCTGTAATTTAAACACAAATATTATTATACTTGTACTATTTCTGTACACACCTATACGAACAAATTTTCCTCCAAACTTAGGCAGATTGTAATAAAAACTCGCTCAGTCTTTGCTCATTTTAATTTATATTTTTAATCTTCATATTCACCCTAAAACATTACTCTTAGTAACTCTTGGTAGAAACGGAATCATTACCTACAATTAAGTATTTTTTTTCTTTCAACTCTCCGCTTTATAAAAGTAATAAGTATTGGAGTTAAATGCAATACCTGCTTTTTTAAATTCTAGAACCTTTTCTTACATTTCACTTTTGAACTCCCCTCCCCTCATAGCAGGAGAAATTCTGATTGAGGCAATCCTTATGGCTTATAATTATATAGTAGTTAATTGCTTAAATTTTAAGTTCCTATTGTTTTTATTGTGTTTTAAATTTTAAAAAAATTAAAATAAAATGAAAAAAAAAACTCGTTGGAGACAGTACCTATAGCTGCCCTTTCTTACCCTCTCCCAAAAAGGTGGAAATAGTTTTTAAACTTAATTACAATCTGTATATTATAATTAACCTACTATAACAAGTGGGGAAGCCAGTCGTATGCTATAAATATGAAATTTGTTTTTACACTTATATACTATATTTTTCCAATCATATTTATTCTTCATAATTGATTTTTTCCATTGCTTATATGTACAACAAACAAAAATAAATAAATCTTTCAACAATGCGGGATTTTTTTAAGTCGTCAAATGCAGAAAATCTGGTTTCAACGATCCTATTTCGAAATTTGCGTTGTTCGCTGCATCCTAGACAGAAAACAATGAACAACATACCTATAAATTTCATACACCCATGTATCTGTATAGCATTGGCATATCTTCCATACAAGCCAAATAGCACGGTTTTTTCAGACTCGTAAAAAACTGATTAAATTTACAGCAGTTACGTTGTAAAAACTTATTTATTTATTGTCTTAAAGGACACAAATAGTTCAACTTAATAATAAAGAAAAACAATAAATTTTGTTCAAAGATCTAAGTTACTTGAATAAAAGTAATTCAATTTACCATGCATATAATAATTTATGTTAATTTTTATATAAAATATATTATATTTTATTCTATGATTGCACTGAGTTGTGTAATACTGTAGTTTTAACCGATTTTATAAAAGTGTTTTTACTTACCTGAAATATTATATCGATGTCGTTGAAGGAAATGTTGTAAGTTTCATAAATTCTGTCAAATATAGTGTTCCTGCCCAAAGATATACTAGATATGCAATTCAAAGAAAAAATCTGTCGTGAAACCGATAAAGCCGATGCAGCCAGTTTTAAACTAGCGTCCGTTGAGACGGTTTGTGAGACAGCGCATAACCATTATCATCTCAATGATATGGGGTGAGACAGCATAATATTATTATTGTTATTATTAATGCGTTAAGTTGGAACATGAATATTCCGCAATAATGTACTGAATTGCAAGTCTAGTATGTCTATGGTTCCTGCCATACTTTTTTTTATATTGCTGTCCCCCTGTGGGCATATAGGAAATCTTCAGGTATGACCGTGTTATCGGGACTACCCAATATAAAAATCTAGGCACGGCACTGCTGTGAAAACACTTTAAGGTATTTATGTATGGATATGTCGTTCCCTCGGATTTTCCATTTTGCCGGAAGCGTATTTATAGAATAAGATAGGTGAATTGTTTTACTATTTATTTATAGTTTAAATACACATCCATTGTGTTTTTATGAAATGATAGCAATCTGTAGACTAATGGAAAAGTTTTTGATTATTAATCCCCAGGATGACGGGATTAACTTCTCACGCTACGGATCTACTCTTCTTAGTTCACCACACACGAGTATTTATTTATGTATTCTTACACTAATTTTCGTAACCCGGCATCGCTCGGGCTTTCAATAAACAGATAACCGGGCATATACAAGAGTTATTGAAAAAAAACGATGCAAACGTTTACGTAAATAAAAGTATGAAAAAACCTCTTGCTGCTACGAAATCCTTCGTCCACAATATATCTCATATAAGAATTCACTCGTTTGCAAAAAGGAAGAGAAATTTCCATTCTTTATGTTTAAACCCTCAAAGCACGAGCACTGTTCAGAGGGTCAAATACGTAATAAATGTGTGGTTTTTATGTAATAAGGTGTGTATATAATATAATTAAGTTGTAAATTTTTCTTAAATAAAAAATATTTGACTTTTAATGCATAAATGGTGGAAAAAATTGTGTTCATGAGAAAACCTTCTTCCACAAAATATCTCGTATCAACCTTTAATGCGATTGTGTATTTTTTTATTTTATTTTTATTTATTTACTTTATTTCAATGGACATAACAGCTTAAATAATAGATGATGCAATTATACAATGTATGATTAACATCGCCATTTGTAATAGCACATTATTTCTAAAATAATAATTGAAAAAGGAACGGAAGGAAGGGAGAAGAAACACAACTCAGTTCAATTTACAATGATTCATAACTTTTTGTAATATTTTTTTTAAGATATATCTGGGTTTTGTTTTAAACCCAAATACAACCTTTTACACCTTTCACAGTAAGCTAAAAGCTTGAGTCATGAAAGGGGAGTCTGCCGGCACCTGGAATCGAACCACGGACCCCTTGTTCACGAGGCCGAGACTCCATCTCCAGGCTACCGACGAACTCTCAATAATCTTATATAGATAGGTAAGCGTATAATATAAAGCATCGACGACAAAATAAAATAGTATTTTGGTGTAAAATTGTGACAGTAACGTTATCTATTTAAAACAATGTACCCAAGAAAGTATAAGCAGTAAGCACCAGATATTTTATTATAATAACAAAGATGTTTGACGAATACACGTGTGCCTTTTACAGAAGGATACTGGAAAACTTATATAAAGAGTATGGCATATATTCTTTGTCAGAGAGTCCACAGAACAAAAACATTTATAATACTTTTAAATTTATTTTAAAGATTCTATAGACACCGTTCACACTGTTGTTTATAACGAGGAGTTTCGTTTGCACAGTAGGTACTGGAAATGAGCTTGATTGGTTTATGACAGTATTTTGTAATTAAATCAATAGTGTAATCCAATTACTCCATATATGAATCGGTCATTTGAGAAACAGCATAAGTCAGTCAATACAAACTTTTCAGAAATCACAAAAAACTGTTAATGTTCTTTTAGTAAATTTAACAATGAATAACTTTTAGTTGAAAAATAGGATGTGACACCATAAAGTAAACTTTATATACACAAACACTCGTTAAAATTGTGTCAAACACACAACTTCTCTATGAAGTGTCAGTCTTGATTGTGTTGTTACGTGATTTAATATACTATACCTACATAGAATGAATGCAAGACTGCAACATCCCAAAATTGTAACTTCTCACACTCAGTTGTATATACTAGATATGATTTTGTTATGTAATTGCTTTATTTTTTCTTATGTCTTTTAAAGTGAATTTTTAAAACACCTATATAATGAACAACTTGGGTATTTTTATACCTGATTCCTGCATATTTTTGTCAGAACAATATTTTTTTATGGCGGCTCATCCCGTTGGATGCTATGCAGAACAATAATTAATGTTTAGAATATTTATTAATTTTTTTTTACTGATTAACCGGATTTGGGTGCAGATGACAAAACCAATCAGGAACCTTGATTGGAGAACCATGTCATAACCTAACCTAACATCGTGACAGTGAGAATGGTGGAATTGGTGAACGTTGTCCATGGACACCAAAAGTGATCATTTAAGCCAACCTAGAGCCAATTCATAAGCATTGGGACACCTTTCTCACTTCTTCCGATTAGATTTTACACAATGTTGCATTGTGTAGACATGGTTCTCCAATCGAGGTTCCTGATTGGTTTAGAACAATAATTATTAATTTATTAATTTATTATTTATGGCGTGTTTATTGCCACTTGGCAATAAACCCGCCTTTTGTACAATGTAATTATTATTGTCACAATAAAGTTTATTTTATTTTATTTTTTATTTTATTAACTCCAGAAATTCCAAAAATAAATTCACGTAGGTAGGTACATTCAGAAATTATTTTTTTACTTAATATAAATATAATATAATAACTTAACCATATAAATTTATAATCTAGTATTTAACGACCATATTGTATAACTAGATGTTTAAAAAAAAAGGCTTACACAGCACAAACTGTAACATTTTTTTCTATTCTTGCGATATACAACTTTGACATTTAAGACATTTGATAAACATGAAACAGAAGAATTACAAATGTTGCTTTAAGCTCAATAAGTTCCCTGAATCAAGTTTCTTGTATCTCCAATACTTGTATCTATAATACATATGAATCGAGACTCTGTACTACGCATCCCTTAAAAAAGTTCACACGTGTAACATAACCTACTTTGATAAATTTAGATTATTGTTTATTTTGTACGACACGGATTCATCAACCATAATAATTTTTTTTTTTTTAAAAGATTTATCTGGGTTTGTTATAAACCCAAATACAACTTTATACACCTTTCACACTAAGCTAAAAGCTTGTGCCGTGAAAGGGGAGTTTGCCGGCACCTGGAATCGAACCACGGACCCCTTGTTCTGAAGGCCAAGACTCTACCTCCAGGCTACCGACGAAATTATTTGTATTATTTCTAATTTATTTTAGCTACGAATAAATAGAATTAAATATAAGGTGTACCTATATATAACTATATTATTATATAATTGTGTATACTTATATGTTTGTGTGGGTGTACACATGTATTTAATATATTTTGATATTTTGTGAGAGGCGTAAGCCGTATATTTTATTATTAAATAAATAACCAGCTAAAATGTGTATTATAAATATGGTGAACTAGCGGTTAATCATTTGCCTTATAAAGAGGAGTTTCGTTTGCACAGTAGGTACTGGAAATCAGCTTGATTGGTTTATGACAGTATTTTGTAATTAAATCAATAGTGTAATCCAATTACTCCATATATGAATCGGTCATTTGAGAAACAACATAAGTCAGTCAATACAAACTTTTCAGAAATCACAAAAAACTGTTATAAAATTTTGAATGAAATATTGATATCTTACTCAAATCAAAATGTAACTTACAGTGTATTCTTTTATTATAAACCTTTATTTTTTGTCAAAATATTTTATTTGTATATTAATTAGTTAATTTAAAACCTTTGACTTATGTTGTTTCTCAAATGAACACCATTTCAGGGAATAAAAATCAACATTTTCATCCCAGATTATTTATTAAACAACCAAAAATCACTATTTTTCACCCACATTAGTGGTTGGCGTTAAGTGTCAACTGTGAAACGACACGAATAAATTTAGTGTAGTTACAACTCACTGACTTGTGTTGTTTTTCTATTGACTGGCCTAGTTAATCAGCTCAATTTGTATCAAATAGGTAAAAATTACGTGGTTTCTAAATGAAATAACGTGCGTTTCAAGAAAAAGGACCCAAATAAAAAAAAAAAACATTTTCGCTAAAAACCTGTCTTACGTGCGTTAGAATATATATAATGGGAGTATGGAAAATCACTAACACAATCACTTGATATTAATTGATTTATTATTATTAAACATAATTTGGTTTCATTGTAAACTAAGGAAACGACAAATTATGTTAATTATATCTATCTTTTCTTACATTCTGTCAAAAATTCCTCTCTTCATATCAAATCTCAATTTTAAACAAAACAATCAAATGGAATATATTCAAAATATTCTTACTACTAAGGAAGTGCCTAGGTACTTATTTTAAAATAATAATAATCTAACTATGTAATAACCAAGGTAAGTACCTAGGCACTTTCTTACATATATATTGAATTTCCATACAAACTCTTGTAGGTAGTATGTAACAAAATCCCTATCAGTAAATCATACGTTTTTTTAAAAATCAGTCCAATACAATGGGGAACATGAATGTGTGAGGAATATGAATAAATGTTATTAATTCATATTAACAAATATACGCTGATCACGAATATCCTAACAAGATAAACGATAAAATAAAACCTTTCATCCAATATTTTCATTTTAAACATCCATATTTTCTGTTATTGAATTAGTCCGTTGTAACGAGTGGACCTTTTTGCGCCGAAGTACGAGTTTTGCTTTTTCAAATGGTGATAAAAGCCTTAAAAATGCACATTTAAAAATATAAAAAGCACCATATATTTTTTTTTTAATTTACTGTACTATTTTTTGAGCTGAAATTTTTTTTTTTGTGAAAGTTCCCCATTAAACCTCGTAGGTATGTAGCGTATTATTTTTTATCTCTTTTATATAATTACGGTGTCTAGTGAGAATATAATTATAAACATGTTTACAAACGGTAATAAGTAAACTTTTGCGTTTAAGTATTTTATAATAACATAACATTGCATATTTGAATTTAACGGGCGGATATTCTCAATTACATTCTCAAAGAAAACTTAACCGCTTCAGTACTCATGTTTTTTTGTTGTGGCATCCAATTGTTTAATAGTTGAAATTATATTATAATAGTGTTAAAATTAATATTTTAAATTTTCAAGACAGAAAATCCTTGCTGTTCATGACCACAGTCAAGAAGGTAGAAATAGCTTTGATGATTACCAACATTCGCAGAGCAGACGGCACAGAGAAGAAGCAGAATACAAACATACATTGTACATCTTATTCTCCCTGTCCTAGTTGGGTCGGGGGCCCATTGTGCCTAGGTACCTCCTCCATAAATCCCTGTCTTCCGCTGCTTCCAGGACCTCTGGCCAATTCAAACTAAGCCTTTCAACACACAGGTTCAACACCTGTCCTTGCCAGCTTCTTCTAGGGTGGCCCACTGGTCTTCTGCCCTCTCCCACAGCCTCCAAAGATCTAAGTGGTAGTCTGTCTTCTGGCATGCGGAGAACGTGACCCAATCATCGCAACTGCGACCTCTCTATTATGCAGGAGTACTGGTTAAACTTTGAGAGCCTCACGATCATATGTATTCCTTAGGAAGAAGAATGCAGCACAAATTATATATATATATACATATACCAAGTTGATTTGATATTTATTTCTAACATTTATTGCTATTGGTTGGTATAATTATTGTAGATTTAAAATAAATTTTTGACACCATACCATCACGGCATATCCAACAAGTAGGATTGCTTGCTGACCAGCTTCATGTAATGAATATACAAGCCTTCCTCTCCGTGACACCAACAAATTAATGCATTCAGAACAGGTGACAAACCTCATCGCTTAATTTAAGATTTAAAATGTCTTTATTTTTTCGAACACCGCCCTTTTAAAAGACACTCGAAAACTTAAAGAAAAGAGTGGGAGACCAATTCTTTGCCGGATGCTCTGCGGAACATTTAAGAAAAAAATCTTATAAACGATTTATTCTTTCCCCATAGATTAATTAATCTTCCCTTTCGGGAACAAATTACAATATGAAAAACGCACCATTTTCTAAATGCAATTTCATTATATTTTATGTTAGTTATACATTTCAATGTTTAATATATATGACACTTACATTACTAATGTTGAAGTCGGTGCTTAATGGGTTAAACGTCAACTGCAAGCATCTAGTAATATAACACGAAACTCTCTCACGAATTACATTTGTGTCGTCTTTCCTGACTGTATAAAACATTAATCTGGGACACGAGAGCGGAACAAAGACAAAAAGAAATAATCCCCTGTACTCATTAACTTCACTCCCCATCCGCTTTAATAAACTACAATTTGTATGTTTATTGGTGATGTAACGAATATTCGTGTTCGCGTTGGCGGCGTACAGACAGCTGGATGCGAACGTCAATCATCAAGCACTAAGCAAAAATCTTAAATCTTTCGGCGACAATTCGGAGCATTCTCCGAAGAAATATTCGAATGAATGCCTTCGTAACCCGTCCATGAGACGTAACGAAGACATTCATTCGAATATTTCCTCGGAGAATGCTCCGAATTGTCGCCGAAAGATTTAAGATTTATGCTTGATGATTGACGTTCGGATCCAGCTGTCTGTACGCCGCAATTCGCGAATATTCGCATATTTCAAAGTATTCGCATTCGCATTCGCAAAAAATAAGCGAATGTTTTTTTTTATTTTTTAAAAAAGATATATCTGGGTTTTGTTATAAACCCAAATACAACCTTATACACCTTTCACACTAAGCTTAAAGCTTGTGCCGTGAAAGGGGACTACGAAGTACCGGATACTTACCCGGTACATTGTAGAAAAAGGTACTGCAAGAAAATGTTCTCTAAGAAAACCGAGGAGTTTTGAAATATTTTAAATTCCTATACCATTTTGAAAATTCGGCGACGGGTGGGTAGAAATTTTAATGATAGAGTAATATTGTAGAAATCTAAGCAAGTCAGTATTCGCTTTTCGCATTCGCATTTCCAAAATCACACATTCGTTACATCACTAATAATTTACTCAGGTTTACAACTGCGTATTAACTATTAATACTTCGTAAAAGCGCTCTCTAGCAAAAACGATAAAATATTCATTTTTCAACAAATTTGGTAGACAAACTGTCAAAACTTGTTGACGCTTGCGAACATTTTGATTTGATAAAATAAAAATACAATTTTTAGTTACCAATATTTGTTTTTACTAAAAAAACTAAATAGCCGAGTGTCGAAATTTATTTAGGTACTCTTTATTATCAAAATACAAATTGTTTACAAAATATATATATTTTATATTTATCTTTATATTCTGGATTTATAGCTTAGTTTTTTTAATAAACAAAAATCAAGTTTATGTGGTGATTTTTGACTTCAATAAATGAGAAATTCAACAAGACAAAAATATTTTTTAAATCGGTCAATATCCATGAATATAATTAAATAATTGTCGGTTTGCAACACTAATATTTTGAGAAGTATTAAATTCGAAATATTAAAAAAAACATGAAAAATCGTCGGATTCTTGTACATTGTCTGCCAAACACACCGTCAATTTCAATTTTTAGAATTATGCATTTTTTAAACGAATACATTGAAGCTATAATTAAGTTTTTTTTGTTGTAATTAAAGGTATAATGTTGGTAATAAATATTTGTTTTCATATTTTATCTCATCAAAATGTTAGCAACGGCAACAAGATTTGAGAGTTTTTCTCCCAAACATGTTGAAAATTAAATATTTTACCGTTTTTGCTAAAGATCTGTTTTAACGCCGTTGCCTGTATATACGGGTAATTTAGAAGACATCACACCTCTGCGATTAACTCGCCGATTGCAACAATAATTTTTTTAATTAAAAAAATTTCATGCCTTTTTATTTTGTTTTTTTCTTGTGCAATATAGTTTGTATTCTTATAAACATTATATATTTTATACTAATACATCTACTAGAGGTAATTTAAGTATGACGTATATAATGTATACATTTAACTAGATAGTTATAGAATTAAGTTAAAATTAATGTACAAATAAATTATAAAAGAAATTTTAACTTTCGTAATTTTATAAATAAATAAATAAAAAGAAATATATAGGTACATGGCAGAATATCTCACAAGTGGAATGGCAGCGAACTAACTTAAGAAATAGAATAAAAACAACTATTATAATATAAACATCTTAAATTTTTCCATTTAATGTTTTTGAAAAGTACTTTCGGATAATATTTTTTATATAAAAACATCGAGCTTTTCCTGTAAGTTATTTATTTCATAGAGATTAAAAATAGTTTACTTGAAAACGTTAAACTATGTTGAAAGCGCTTGAGTAATATTATCATCAGTATTTAAAAATCAAGTGTAGTTTGATAATCTTTTTAAGTCTTTTACATCGAGATATAAAAAACTATAAAATTAATTAAATATTTATAGGAAAAAGGGATTAAGATAGAGGCTGCCGCTCTTACGTAGAAGTGACAACGACAGAAGATGGTTTTGAAATTATGAAGAACTTTAAGATGTTAATGGTATCTTTTCTAATTATACGTACCTAAGTATTATGTACAGTACATATTATCTTACAGGATTTCTTGTCCATGCAATATAGAAAACTGAATATTATAGTAGATATGTAGTAATTACATTTTTAATTTAAGTTTCATTCAAGAAGACTAGCATACTTACATATTATTATTATATTTATAATGAAAATTAAACAAAGTTTTTTTTGTATGTAATAAATTAATTTAAAAATTAATAATGATTTTTCAGAGTGTTAACACCAATACATTACAACTATTTTATAAGTGGATTGACGATGTTAATAAATTGTTAAGTGCATTTTTCCCAATATTTACCTCTTGTAGGATACTCGAAAACTTACAGACTAAAATGGGGAAATTATAAAATGAATTTTATTGTTAGGAACACGTAACAAAAAAATATTGTTGATAGTGATATTTATCAATATACTTACTAAACTATTATTTTTAGAGTGAACGATATATTTTTAGAGTGAACGATAATGGCAAAAGAATAATTGATGTGTGCTTGGAGATGGATCTCTTTGTGGCGAATACCTTTTTCGCCCACAAGGAGATCCACATGTATACCTGGGAGAGAGGGAATGAAAGATCGATGATTGACCTCGTGTGTGTGGACTCTCGTCTCAGGAAGGCGACCACGGATACTAGAGTGTATCGAGGCGCTGAGCTGGAGACGGATCATTTTCTTGTCGTCTCAAGAATAAATCTATTCTCCGGTTGGCGTTCGAGAACACAAAAGTCCACGCCAGCTATGAGATTGAGAGTCGAAAAACTGAAAGATGAGAGTGTAAAGAATGAATATGTAAAAACTGTGAATGAGAAGCTGAGTGCGAACGAAAAGAATGATCTAACGATGAATGAAAGGTGGGATGTCTTAAAAAGTGTGCTTGTAGGAAGTGCAAAAGAAACATGTGGTGAAGCTAAAGTTGGACGTAAGAAAGGCGATGCATGGTGGGATAATGATGTGAAAGAAGCTGTAGATAAGAAGAAGAATGCTTGGAAAGACTTGCTGAGTGTGAAACAGTGTGACACATGTGAAAAAGAGCGAAAGAAAGAAGTTTACAAGACTTGCAAGAAGGAAGTGCGTGAAGTTGTGAAAATGAAGAAAAAAATGCTTGAAGATGAAGAATGTAAGAAATTGTCTACGTATGCGAGTGAAAATATGAAGATTTTTTGGAAGGAAGTGAAACGAAAGAGGACGGGTTCAAGTGTGAACAGTATGAAAGGGATAAAAGACAAGGATGGATGTGTGTTAGTGAATGATGAATGTGTGCTACAGAGATGGAAGGAATATTTCGAAGATCTGTTTGAATGTGATGGTACAAATGCAAATGAGTATGACGACAGTGAAAGCAGTGTGAATGAAAACGATATGATAGACATGAATGAGATTTTGAATGCATTAAAAAAAGCGAAGTGCGGTAAAGCTGTAGGGTATGATTGTGTTGCCGTTGAGCTCATCAAGTCTGGTGGACCGGGGGCTCTCGCGTGGTGTTTGGAGCTTTTCAACGATTGTTGGAGAGAAGGTGTTACACCAGAGGATTGGAAGAGGGCTATCATCTGCCCCTTGTACAAAGGGAAAGGCTCTAGGCTTGAATGCGGGAGTTGTCGGGCTATTAGCTTGCTGAGCTCAATAGGGAAACTGTATGGTAGAATTTTGATTGAGAGAGTACGAAAGATAACTGAGTGTAAGATATGGGATGCGCAAGGAGCTTTTTTGAATGGCAGAGGGTGCACCGATCAGATCTTCTCCCTGCGAATGGTTATAGAGAAGTTTCTGGGTAAACACCAGAGGCTTTTTTGTGCGTTCGTGGATCTGGAGAAAGCATATGATCGAGTGGACCGGGAAAGGTTGTGGCGCGTGTTGTCGGAGTATGGGGTGAGCAGCCGGTTGATCCGCGCAATATCTTCACTTTACGTGGGAAGCTCCGCTTGCGTGAGGGTAAATAACACTCTCTCGGAGTGGTTTGTCCTCACCAAAGGAGTGAAGCAAGGTTGTGTCATGTCTCCGTGGCTGTTCAACCTATTCTTCGACTACTGTATGCGACCTGTGAAAGAGATGGATGTTGGTGTCGAGCTGAATGGGTTTCGGGTGAATGCATTGATGTACGCAGATGATTTGGTGTTAATGGCTGAGAGTGAAAGGGACTTACAAGAGATTGTTACGTGTGTGTATGATAGTTGCAATTTGAATGGTTTGAAAATGAACGTTATGAAGACGAAAGTTCTTGTTTTTGAAAGAGAGAATGAAAAAACGATTTGCGAGATTAAAGTTGGTGACGAATGTTTGGAGCAAGTAAGTGAGTATGTATATTTGGGAAGTATGTTTACGAGGGATGGAAGATGCGATAGGGACATTGAAAGAAGGAAAGTGGCCGGTGCTAGAGTAAACGGTGCACTTCGACCCATTGTCAGCAATGACAATGTGTCGAACATGGCTAAAATGCTGGTGCACAATACCATTCTGGTACCGTCACTTACGTATGCAAGCGAGACATGGACGTGGTTGAAGAAGGACGAAAGTGGAATAAATGCAGTAGAGATGCGATCGTTGAGAAGAATGGTTGGTAAAACGCTGCGTGATAGAGTGAAGAATGAGGATATTAGAAGAATGAGCGGATGCAAGAAGACTGTTGTGGACAGAATGCGTGTAAATAAATTGAGATGGTTTGGTCATGTGGAACGAATGAAAGAGGAAAGAATGACAAAGAGGATATACTTATCTGAAAGAAAGGGTGTGAGGAAACGCGGGCGTCCGAGAACCACGTGGCTTGATCACGTGGATCAAATTCTCAAGGACGGCCGCGTGTTGAGTAAGAGGAACCGACGTGCGTGTATGAGGAACTGTATGAATGTGGAGGAAGCGAAGGAAGTGTGTAAAGATAGATCTGTTTGGCGTTCCGTTCTCTCTGCCTACCCCACTTGGGACACGGCGTGAGGGTATAGTATAGTATAGTAGTAGTATACTATTATTTTTTATTAAGAAATGTAAAAGAAATCAAGTCTCTAACCACCACATAAATTATTACAGTACTACGCAGTTATACTACACTGCATTGTAATACTCGTCTAGTTCATACATAAACCTATTTGTGTAGAAGATATACTTAAACAATACGATCAACATCCGATCAAACTAACAAACAATTCACTTATTCCGTAGATAGATAGGTACCTACTATTGGAATAATTATGAATGCATTGATATTAATCCATCCAAAAGGAAGCTTCGAGCACAGCTGTGCGTAGTGAATGCAAACGTAACACGTAACATTAATCATCGATTCATCAATTCTTAGATATAAAAGAAAATTAAACAAATTTTAAGAATTACAAAAAATACATCTTTTTTCATCATCGTTTTACCCCTTGCATGTTTCTTGCATGCAGTTGGTCTACTGGCTGCCCCACTTGTGGGATATGCCGTGATGGTATAGTATAGTCTTACCCCTCAACGCTCCTTTCGAGAGTACGGGGCTGAAACCAGCTTTCCACATTCAGAGCGTCAATATACCTATTATCAATATAAGAATCGTACAAATAATAATTCGACTAACAAGTAGGTACCTTTCACTTTTTTGAAAGAGGTATTTCGAGAAAATGTTCTTAATAAAACCAAGGAATTTTTCAACATTTCGAATTCTTATACCATTTTGAAAATTTGTTTGATGACGGGGGGGGGGGTAGAAATTTTGAGATGAAGTAAAATTATTAAATGTTCCATATATGGAGTATATTGTTGTACGGCCTGAAAAGTGTGGCCACCTATGATTTAAACCAGTGGTTCCCAAACTTTTAATTTCGCGTACTACAAACAAAATTATAAATCAGTAGCGTACCACTGAACTGAATTTAAAAACGTATTACGTACCGTAATTTAAGTACCACCTTAATAATTGTCGCGTACCACTGGTGGTACGCGTACCATAGTTAGGGAATCACTGATTTAAACCATTGTAATCCTATGTTATATTACTATAATAGAGATTTTACAATCGCAATTTAATATTGAATCTCTCAAAAATTGACGAATCATCAACGATTAAATATATTTATTTAAAATCATTAAAAACTGTTTCGGTGACCCTAGCTTATTATTGCAGCTCATAAAATGTTGAGTACCTACGCGATACACCAGAAATCGGAAGCTATTCTACATAGAAAACTATTCTACAAATTATATAAAGCATACAGTAATACCCCGATTACACCACTTGAGGGATAAATACTTATCGGAAATAGATTTGCGTAACTCCAAATTCAACTCGTAAAAAACTATTGACACCAGATATGCATATAATTTACTTTTTGCAATTTAAATATTTTTATTTTCTATTATTTTCCATGACGCATACCTAATGTTTTCATTTACTTTTATTGTTTTTTTTTTATTTTATATAATTGAGCATTTTCCCGGGGCCTTCGGGTTATAGCTACCATTGATTGCAATTAAGAGCACTGAACTTGTGATCAATTACGTCCTGTGTGATTGTCAATTTTTTTGGGTTTTCGATTTTTGAATTTTTTTTTATATAAAAATGAAAATATTTTATTCAAAATTATGACAAATCATTATAAATCCATGTTATTCAATCTAGTAATTCAATAGTTTCCATGCCAACACTCCACACTGCAACGGATCCATATTTGTCTATTTTCAATGAAGGGAATACCACTGAGAAACTACTCGAACATAAACCATAGATAAATATAATAATCCGATCAATTCAACATTCTGTATGCATTATACCATATATGATCAATTATATCATAGAGTTTGAGAGAATGAATGGAATGGTTACCTCTTGAGCTCAGGCAAGCTGCAGATCTTAAGACATTCAGAAGGGACCTAAAAACTTTTTATTTTCCCAATTACTTTTAAATATTGCATTCTGTTTTACATTCTTGGCTTTAAATATTGTATTCTGTTTTACATGATTGACGTGGATACATATTGTATCTAAAATATTTGTAACTCAATGTAGTATGGAACTTCTGACGTGGATACCTTTATGTATCCAAGATTTCTCATTTATCTATGTATTTATCTATATTTATAATATAACGTGGATGTAATGTCCTAGAATTTATGAATTGTACAGTGTCCTTGAGGTGCTTCGGCACGTAAACGACACTTTAATATTGTCCAATAATAATAATAATGGTAGTTTTATAAGTCGTCCAATGATATTGAGGGAATTACATGTCTAAATCCCGATATAATAACAAACGTTCACATCAGTATAATTATGTCTATTAACCCTCCGGATAGCAAAACAATCATAATCTCAAACTCTAATGTTGCTAAGACTATAAAACTATTTGATAAATGAAATAAAGGGGGTTACTAGAGAGAATGGAACACCGTTGAGATCTATTCTCCTACATTCGCACAATTTCTCATACACGCACGTCAATTACGTGCGTGTATGAGAAATTGCGCTCTTCGCACAATTTCTCTTACTTCGCACACGACTAGGGAATGC
Source organism: Athripsodes cinereus (assembly GCA_947579605.1). Taxonomy (NCBI): domain Eukaryota; kingdom Metazoa; phylum Arthropoda; class Insecta; order Trichoptera; family Leptoceridae; genus Athripsodes; species Athripsodes cinereus. The sequence goes on from OX388323.1 coordinate 6,376,075, forward strand.
AATCTCGATCTCGAGTAATTTTTCGAGATTTAATCTCGAAGCTAGGTACCTAATCTCGTTTTAAAAATATCGTTCGAGATCTCGACCAAATCGATCGAGATCGAGATTGAGCGCGCATGAAAAATGTTCGTATTATTAAAATATTGTTTACTTAGCTTTCTCCAGTAAATTTGATTACTTACTTAACCAATTACTATTAAAACATAAAATAGTAAACCAAGTGAAATAATTAGGTATGTCTAAGAACAACTCAAGCCAAGTGTATATGGACTTAACTACAAGTAAATTGAATCGAATGCTGAGCTTGAGGAAAAAGATTTGTTAAGGTCGGTAGAAAAATTTTTGCTCAATTATTATTGTTTTATTTACAAAAATTATAACAGTCACAAGGGTATGTAGTTTTTTTAATTCAATTTAACATTTTTTGTACAAATAATAAGGTATTTTTTAAAAGTAGTCTAAAATCTCGATTAAATCGAGATCTCGTGAAATCTCGTCGAATTATTTGACGAGATCTCGAATGACTCAATCTCGAATTCAAATTTTGAGACGAGATCTCGATTCGTCAGTCTCGAGTCGAGATTGCATTCCCTACACACGACCAGCTTTGAGAATTTGATCCATGTGGTTTTCGGACGCCTGTTTTGTTGTTCGTTTTATTTTTATATTATAATATCATTATTATTTCTAAGTCCAGACATCCTTAAAATTCTTTCCATGTTATTGAGCGCCCCGCTGGCATCTCACGCGAAAATTCCGATATTAATTCTCTTACGAAATATTAAAAACCTACTTTAAACATTTGAAACTTAGTAAAGACTTAAATGTTGACCTTATTAAAAATATAATATTGAAGAAACAATATTGTCATCAACGTCAGATTACAGATAACTTTATATTGTAAGGAATTCTTAAAATACTCCCTCTTCTGATAAAGTTATAAAATCACTAGTACTTATTATTATTATAAAGTAGGTACCCATCTATTTACTTGAAAATGATAGCATCACTTCTTGAACGGAACCTATCGTCTTTATTATTAGGTCAATGTTTCCTCGCTTCGGTAATGATCTCGATTTACATTTAATTTATTATCAGATTAACTTCCACTTTTGATTCTTTTAAACAACCTGAATTTTCTCAAACGATATTTTAATACCTATTTTTGTAAATAATAAACTGTGATGATTTTGATAAGTCACGGTAAATTGAGCATTTGGAAAGAATAATAAAAGAATATAGAATGAAGTAAAGTACGTGCAATGTAAAAAATATGTTTAATATATATAAGTTGTTGCAGGCATTCGCGTTCTTCATTTATAGATATTGGTGTTCTTCCGGGACTACCGCATCTCGTTGATCTCCCTCCTTCGTCTTGAAGTTTTGTCTCTACTGATTGAGTCATTATCAAAAGTATACTTTTCAGTATCACGAAATCAAGAGATTAACGAGACGCAGTAAACCCAGAAAAACGTCAACATCTATGTATAATACTTATTATAAATTGTGTAAGTATATTATATTTAAAATAATAAATTTAAAAAAAATGAAAAAAACTAGATCCTTAAAGATGGATATCAACAATGAACAATTTATTATTTGAAAAGTAGGTATGCCTGTGGGACTGCATGAATGAGCAAAAAGAGTAATTGATGTGTATTTTGGTAACAAAACTGGATAAATACAATTGAGTTCCAACACGTTGGTCAGACGACATTAGAAGAATCGCTGGTGACTGGTTGCAGAAAGCCCAGAACAGAGATGCCTGGAGACATAAGGGGGAGGCTTATGTTCAGCAGTGGACAGGAATAGATGCATAAGTAAGAAAGTAATACATAACATATACGGCTTACTCCTTTGATACATGTGACAATAAATTATAGCGCAATATAAATGCTAAATAATTTATTAATAAAGAAATAAATAATACCTAATTAATGTACATTACAAAAATCAAAAATAAAGCATATCGTATTAAGTATAATAAGTATGTGTAAAATATAAATCATAATTGTCTACTCTCTGTCCATACACAACTTCGGTCTTTTTTGGATTGAAAAAATCTTACGTAAATATGTGATTATTATTATACAATTGTAATGTAAATTTATGTATTTTGTTTATGTAAATACTTATAATAAATACAAAATATATATATATATATATAAAATATATATATGTATTTTGGTAACAAAACTGGATAAATTCAATTGAGTTCCAACACGTTGGTCAGACGACATTAGAAGAATCGCTGGTGACTGGTTGCAGAAAGCCCAGAACAGAGATGCCTGGAGACATAAGGGGGAGGCTTATGTTCAGCAGTGGACAGGAATAGATGCATAAGTAAGAAAGTAATACATAACATATACGGCTTACTCCTTTGATACATATTGTGATGACCCTACCTATTTTAAACCATTCTAAGCTCCGAATTTGCAACATCCTAGCTTCTAAACTATACCTACTGTAATATCTGATTCCCAAAATAGAATTGACAACCGTATTCGACTAACTAAGAATTGTATGAATTTTCGCATTGTTGCAAATATACGTACGAAATATCGCATTCCTGATTAAATTAATTAACGAATTTTGGCCTTTCGTGATCGTCTAGATTTATATATTAACTATTTTCGTAGATTTGGACCCAGTACGTTGTGTTTTGACGATAATTTTACCTACGTTGTGTATTTTTAAAAACGCAAAATAAGTCACCTGAAATATACATTTCAATAATCAAAAAGAACAACAAAATCGCAAAATCAATAAAACAATTTAAACATGAATTTTGATACATATTAACTCTGAGATCAACTTTGACGTCAGACCTGTAAAATAACATAATAAAAATAGTGCACAATAAAACATAACAAAATATAACATAACAAATCATCATAAAATAAAATCCAAATAAATATTCCATGTCATCACGAGAATGTTGTATGGTAACTAGTTGCCGATCCATGTCCCTACATAAGATAACCGTTTCATAGTATCTATAGCCAAGACATGTACCTTTGTTCCTCAATACAAATAATAATTCGTTGCGTAGAACAGGACAGTGGCGCACCCAAAAACATTACCTTATTATTTTTAAATATTAGTTAAATTTCAACACGATTGCTATGACATCATTTTCAGAGACTAACTACCATGTTAGTGCATGGAAAGCATGCTGTGTCCATGCTAAAGGAGCGCCGCCTTCGCCCCCTCACGTCTCAAACTCGCCATGCCGTACTTTGAGCCCGAGTGCACTAGACTACCCACGAATATATAAAATAATATATAGTATATATAATCATTAGAACATGCAGCTATATATAATAAGAATAATTATAAATATATGTTAACTCTTATCCGTTCCCTAGGATAAAGTCAGTCAGACGATCTCTACACCCTGCGCGGCCTCCATACAAATACTATGCAAATGCTCACATTCCGCGTGATTTATTTATCGTCATTTTACCTATTTAATTACATCATAACACAATGATTGTGTTTCAATAATATAAAAGACACTTTCAAAATTTAGAATAATGCTATGTTATTGGTTTTAAACATCACAAAGACCTTAAGATGAATAAAAAAAACAATGCGTTTAATAGACAAAAAAAAACAATATAATATATCATTTGACTCAAGTTGAAATAATGCGCAGTACAAAATGTGTAAATGACAATAGATATAGAAGAATAATATGGAATAGATTGATTCATTGTTTTTGACATTTTTTTATAAAAAAAGGTATGTACTTAAGTACTTAGCAGAGTCTCAGTAATAAAAATAGGGTTGTTAAATCTTAAAAACATTATAATGAATGAAATACCATGCTGACGGAAAACAATGATGACAATAAAAATAAAAAACCATTATGAAACAAAGAAATGAAACAATAATGTGCAATTGTTAAATGCACTAGTGAAGGATGACTCAAATATTCATTGTGGTTTTCAAAATAATTCTTTGTGGTTACGCAATTTAGAGATCACCCAAAAAATGATTATCCAATAGCATTCAAAAAACCATTGTAAAACTATTATTCAAAAATAATGCACACTTCAGTGTTTAAAAAAAAAGAATAGTCTATTGTTATTATCGTAGATTATTATTTATAGAAATACATTCTACATAGTATGTATTAGTAAAACTTAAATGGTAGTCTTTGAGTTTTTTTTATTATTATTGAAATAAAAAGTGCGAGCTACTACGTGTTACCCGTATTTCATTATACTTTAGATTTGACTTTAAGGTATGATACCCATAATTTAGTTTTTACGGCACGGGAAGGACAACCTGTATAATAATTTTATGCAGTTAATTTAGCAAATAATCGTAAAACAAAACACACTATTATATTTATTACACATAGTTCATATGCTGACTAACTGAATTACAACACATTTATTATAATTTATTTTTAAAAAAATCTCCATCATAACTGGTGATATAGTATTTGCAGTATCAATTTTATTACCAAAATTTAGCATTTTTTACCAAATCGTTTTTTTTATTATTTAGTTAGACTAAATTTAAACATTGTTTCTTTCACTTAAAGTTTCTGATCGAAAAAAATCGTTTTTCTTAGCGAAAAGGACGCTGAATTCTGTACAAATGTTGTATCACGATTTCATATGAGAAAATCCATTTTCATTGCAAGTATTGCTTCTACTAGCCATTTGATGCAAGGAAACAGATCGAAAAAACTATGTTTCAAAATAAATGTCTGGCATTTGGTCCTCTTCGTCTATTCCATGTGAGATTAGTGTGAGAAGAAAGATTCTTATTCAACAAAATGAGATCTTATTGAACATAAAATCTTAAAATAATGAAATATTGAAATCAATGCAGACAAATACGTAATATTATTTGAATAATTTAATTTATTTATGAATGTGCACATGTAAATATGTATTATGTAAGTAAAAAAATATAATATATTATGTTCACAATTAATAAATTATGTTTTTTCCCACATTTTTGTCAGTAACACTGAAAAAAAGGTCTAATAATGACAAGGTTGAGATTTCATAGATTCTGTGAAAGATTTATTATATCACTAATGACTACAAAAACTATTTTTTGCTGTAAAATTATTACCTATAATAATGTGACTATACACAATAAAAAAAAAACAATTCTTACAAACATAATTTAAACACTTTGTAGAACTCATCACAGCTGGAATTCATAAAATATAAATGAATACTTTACTCAAAACAGCTGAAATGTGTTGGTGATTTTAGCGGCCCTAGAGAACGGTCTCCGTATTATTTTTGAAAAAGTTAAATAAAATCGATTTTAAGAACTAAAATACAACTTTTTTTTCATAAATAGTTTACTGACAAATCATTCCAGGAATACTGAAATTTTTTTGGCGATAAAGTGATATTTAGTAGTATTTTTATTGATTTTTCAATCGATTTTGCCGCGGAGGCCCCAAAAAACGGATGGCGGTTAAGAAGCTTTGTCTAAGACCCTGGCGGGAAACGGGGCAAGACCCGTATTGACCCTTGTCTCAAAAGCTGAATCGAAGAGATGGGAGCAGGGCTTGCTAACGGTACACCTACATTTCGAAGCAGGATTAGGACTGAAATTGTTAGTATATAGTATATGTTTCTACAAAGTACATAATACGTCTCGTGCATAATTGTATAATAATAATGATAAATATGTGGTTACGAATAGATCAAACCCACACTATAGACACAAGGTAGCTAGTCTAGTGTCGATAGGCAGAAGGGATCCATATCCATAAGGTAATCTCGACAAGATTTAGCTATAAAAGACTACATATTTATGGTGAGGTGAATTTAGGAATCATGTAAGTCAAATAAAAATATATTAAGACCAATAAATACATAAATATTACTTATGATTAGTGTCATGCAAAATGTCAAATTTGTTCCTTCCATGATATCGCAGCAATTACAGCATGTTGAATAAGTAGAAAAATCCAGTAAGTTCGTAGAATACAAATGACATTCGATGATAAAATATGTAATTAAATTAATAATCAAATAATATCCTGCTCAACATACAACTTCTCTCCAAACTGCATAATCTTTCGTTATGGTAAAATAAATTAAATAAAAGTATAATATTAGGTAGGTCGGTACGCCACTGCCATCGGTCTGGTATTAGGTTTGTGGGACGGCGCTATATAAAATCAGTCACAGGTACATACATACATACAATAATACTGAAAATAAATATACATAACACATAATTCCTTTGTTTTCAAAATCTGTAAAATTAAATAAATCCTTGTGTACGACGACTACTTTGTAGACAACAATCTCCTCCTAAATATCACGACACCTAGATATAAATAAATTAATAATATTGAAAAATCTTATCTTATGACAGCTGGCAGGCTCACGGATTTTAAATGTTAATTAAAAGTAATTTAGGATGATCTATTTATATTCCCAAATGTGGAAATATCACTAAAATATAATGTATTAACTACTACGAAGGTGGGTAAATAAAATATTAAAATATGTCGAGTTCAAACACAGAGATTAATATATGATTGAGTCCCACCTCTCCTAGGCTCAAAACTACATTGCCACGAGAAATCTATCCTCCCTCTTCAGATACTGAAAATGTTGGCCCAAAGCAACAAAAACAACATCCATCTCTCTTTGATACACACTGAAATATATCCGGTCCATGAAATACCTACATAGCTAGTTGTGTTCAACAACCACTTGAGATTGCACTGTCTCATTCCCAAATTAATTACCTACAACAAATATTCGATCTAGGTATATAAAAATAATATATACCGTCTTGTATATATTCAATTCATCACAATGTGATAATAAATTATAGCGCAATATAAATGCTAAATAATTTATTAATAAAGAAATAAATAATACCTAATTAATGTACAATACAAAAATCAAAAATAAAGCATATCGTATATATATATCGTCTGTATCCATCTCAATACAGACCTATAACGTGTTTACCGACTATTTATAAAATATTAACATCGTGCTTAACTAATAAAATATATAATCACGTGACGCAAAATAAAATTTTGGCTGAAGAACAAAAAGGGTGTCGTAAAAATCATATGGGATGTAAGGAACAACTAATAATAGATTCCGTAATACTTAAACAAATACAAACGCGTAATCGGAATTTAAATATTTGTAATTTCGATTATCAAAAAGCATTTGATAGCGTACCTCACTCGTGGCTAATAGAAATTTTCAAAATTTATAAAATTAATCCAACAATCATAAATTTCTTAAAAACAGTAATGGGTTCGTGGAATATCGATTTAAATTTAAATCTTAATAATAAATCTATAACTCTAAAAGATATTCCTATTAAAAGAGGTATCTATCAAGGAGATTCCTTAAGTCCACTTTGGTTTTGTTTGGCAATAAATCCAATTTATTAAATGAATCCAAATATGGAATCAAAATTAACGGAAATACTCGTTTGTCAACAAAAATATCGCATTTAATGTATATGGACGATATTAAATATACGCTAAATCGGATACCGAATTAGAAAAACTAATAAGTATAACAAAAAAATTCTCAGACGACATAAGAATGTCTTTTGGGCTAGATAAATGTAAAACTTTACACATTGAAAAAGGAAAAATTAAAGAATGTCAGGACATAGTTTCTAGTTATCAAATTAATAACATGAATAATAACGAAATATACAAATATTTAGGTTTTCCGCAATCTAAAAATTTAAATCACTCTTTAATCAAAACTCAATTAACAAATGATTTTAAAGATAGACTTAATAAAATATTTAAATGTGATCTATCGGCCAAAAACATAGTAAAAGCAATAAACGCATGGGCAATCCCATTATTAACATACTCATTTGGCATCATAAAATGGTCGAAAACGGATCTAGATAAACTAGAAAGACTTATTAGAACACAATTAACAAAAAATAGATATCACCATCCAAATTCCGCGAAAGAAAGGTTGGTTCTGCCTAGGAGTATAGGAGGAAGAGGAATTGTTAACATTTCCTCTTTACAAAATAATCAAATAGAATCCCTTAAAACATTTTTTAAAAACAAACAAAATAATTCTATACTACATAAAATTATAATACAGGCCGATAAAAATCATACACCTTTAAATTTAAATGACGAAACAGTAGGTCCGCGATTAAACTATTTAAATATTTTGTTAGAATCTTGGGGTAGGATGGAACTTCATGCTAGACACCTCATTGATCTCAACCAATCTTATGTTGACAAATATGCGTCAAACAGGTGGTTGACCATTGGGGAATTGTATGGGGAAACCGAGGGTTTTATGCTAGCAATTCAAGATCAGGTAATAAATACAAAAAATTATCAAAAATATTAAATATTATAAAAAATCAAAATATAATTGATGATTCGTGTAGGAAATGTCTGGCCAAACCGGAAACAATTCAACACATAGTTTCGGGTTGTTCCACTCTCGCTCAAACTGAGTATACTTATAGACATAATCATGTAGCAAAAATTATACATCAAAATTTAGCTATTAAACATAATCTTTTAAACTCAAATAATGTAATACCTTATTATAAATACAACCCGGAACAGGTATTAGAAAATCAAAATTATAGGCTCTATTATGATAAAACCATAATAACAGATAGACAAATACATCATAATAGACCCGATTTAGTATTACATGATAAACGTAATAAAATAACGTACCTAATCGACATCGCTGTCCCAAATACACATAATATACAAACAACCGTCGCAGAAAAAATACGTAAATATACAGAACTAGCAGGAGAAATAAAAAATATTTGGCATTCTAGGTCCGTTTATATAATACCTTTAGTCATGTCAGCTACAGGGGTAACTCCGAAATCTTTAATAAATAATTTACAAAAATTAGATTTACCGGTTAATTTGTACATTAAAATTCAAAAATCTATTATAATAAACACTTGTAATATTGTAAAAAGGTTTCTGAACACAGATATTTCAGGCACAATGCTGGTATTTTGATCCCGCGTTTTGAGCCTAATCCTTTGATATCCTGTATATCTGGATAGGTGAATTTTTCCCGGCATTAGACTGTTAAGTTTTTGTGTGATCATGACTGATCATATGGAGACTTATCTGGTTGTATAATGCTGAGAAGTGTGGATGGCAATTCTGCCACCGCGTAAAAAAAAAAAAAAAATAATAAGTATGTGTAAAATATAAATCATTATTGTCCACTCTCTGTCCATACACAACTTCGGTCTTTTTTGGATTGAAAAAATCTTACGTAAATATGTGATTATTATTGTACAATTGTAATGTAAATTAATGTATTTTGTTTATGTAAATATTTATAATAAATAAAAAAAATATATATATATATATATAAATTATAATCCACACAAAAATATTTGAGCCCGTTCGTATTGTCGTGGTCCCTCTCCCCAAAAGGAGGAAAAGCCGTTGAAACCACATTGACAGGAAATAAATAAATATATTTATTTATTTCGACGAGAGAATAAATACGTATTTATCCTCCGAGTTGGAAGTAAATAAACTAAAAAAAATCAAAGGTTGTTCAATCTACGCAAATTAATAAATTTCCTTTCGCAATTACGTCTTTATAATATTCCGATTGAATTTTAATAATATGATATTCCTTCATATCTGCTACCTACTTATAAGATCTATGAATAATAATATTCGTTGTGTGTAAAGATGTCATACGTACATAATAATATATACTCGCTAGTTAACCCATATCATTCCACACCTAATTTAAGTTATCTTAGACGTTTAATGTAAAACCCGTCAAAAGTGTCTATCGCTAAATTTTACAATTTCATTTTTAAAGATTTTGGCTCATGATACATCTAGAGAAAAGAAAATTTACGTAAAGGACCCTTTCTACGTTGTGTTTACGATTTATAAAAGAAAATTTTATCAGTGAAAAACAAACAATATTTTCTATTCAGAACACATAAAGCATAATTTTATAACAATCAAAATTAAATTTCTGTTGTACATAAAGGTTAGTAATTAATAAATTATTTCCTTTTACACTCGACGTTAGCGAGTATAAAAGACTTACCTTATTGCTGAAAATACACAAAGAAAACAACACACAATATTGCCGAAAATCAATAATTTTTTTATGTACTACAGAAAACCCATGTTATTGGTTAGAAATAGTCAATGACATAAATTTCATCAATTTATGATTCAACGTTATTGAAAGATTAATTCTGTAATTATATCACAATTTAGTTTTGGATGTAGTTTTATTTTACAAAAGACATATGGTTTCATACATAAATAGTATCTGTATACAGCGCCAGGGGCGCATCTAGATGAAATATTTTACTGAACCAAAATTTTACGAAATTCAATCACTGACCATTTTTGTTAATTTAACAATAAAATTAGTGGTTGTTAGTGAAAAAAGCCCCTTCTCACGCTTAATTCGATCTGGACCAACCTTGCGTTCGTTATGTCCAGTCCTGTTAGTATACCAATATGATAAATTAAGAAGAATATAATACATATATATTTTTCATGCAAATAAAATATAATAAAATAAAATATTTTCTGCGGAATTCGCTTAGCCTTGCGGCTATGACAACCGGAAGAAGTTTAGTCACGAATTTTAATTTTTTCACGCTGGGTATCCCAGTATTCCACGCTGGGACTTGTGGGTGTGGGTGGTGGGAAGTTAATTTATGATATAATAAGAGATATTTACATAAAATAAATATGAGTTAGATTCCATGCTAATGTTAATTCAATATTTCAGAAAATAATAATTAGTATATGTTTCTGAGTCCGACCCTGTTCATATTATCAAGTAGCTTCTATAAATTTAATTTACAAATAATATTAGTTATTCAAATTTTATTAATTTGGGAAAATAAAATAAATTAACAGAACCAGCCTCACAAACATATTCATCAAAACATTATATAAAATTTATCAATCTTTTGTCTGCAGAAAGTTCACTTATCTGAGACTTATCAAACAAGAGTTTTGATACTCCAAGAAGAAGGCAATGTCGTAATGCCAAAAATATCTATTTACAAAATTTAAATAAATAATAATATATAAAGTTTTCTTAGCTTCGGTTGAGAGCAGGATCACAGCATTTATCGTTACTTCTAATTAATTTATGAAGGTTTCTTTATTATTTTCTTATGTGAAAATAATCACTAAAATATTGTATTTATTACTTCGAGAAAGGAATGTACACAAAAGAACAAAAAAAAAATCAAATACAACACTGCTTTTAAAGATTAACCTTTCTCTCCTGATTTCCAGATAAAAACTGCCTCTAAGAATTATCCTCTCTCTCTTAATTTCAAGACAAAACTGCCCAGAATTTTGTTGTGACATCATTTTTATAAGTTCATCTCCTTTGTTACACAACAAAAAGTACCTCCTCTCTCCCTACTAGTACAAGCATCTACTTTTTTTTATGTAACCACACGTATCTCTCAATCCTTTCCTTGAAATTATTTTTATATAACATATCAATATAAACAAAATTTAACCTATCTACCTAAAAGCCATTTATAGTTCAATCAACTCTCTTTGTTTAAATTTCGTTTCGGTGATCTTTCATGACATGTGTTAATTATCTAAGTACCTTCCTAATAAAAATATATCTAATAGATAATGTACTCTCTGAAGCATGTACCAACTAATATACTTCGAGTAACACATTCATATACCACTTAAAATAGTAAGTCGAAATATATTTAGTTCAATTTCAAACAAAGTTTGTTAAAAAACTAAGACCATGTCATGCCCCCTCAGAAAATTAATTTTCCGGGCTTGCACAAGCTGAGGAAATTATTTTCTTAAAAGAAAATTTTTAACAAACAAAGAGAAGAAAAAAAAAATTCAACGCAATCAATATGTTACGCCACTGGCCCTAACTTTCCAATTCTCTATATTGACTAAAAATCATTCACAATCCTATACTTATATAAACAACCACACACTTGTGTTACCCACTATCCTATAATTAATTTGTAAACAAACATATGTTTACAGTATTATACAAGTCGATAATCCCATTTATAATTTCTTACCAAAACATTTTGTCAAGGTACAAAATGTCTTTGTACTGACTCTCGAGTGGTTGAAATACACATTCAATATACATAACCGAATATAAATAATAATAGGTATATACCTACAACCCACGTGTCAACCTTTATGTACATTTAACACATGTCTTAAGTACAATCAAATTCATTATATTACTCTCACATGTAATATTTATACAAACTCCGTCGTGTGTTATATTAATAGTATGTACATAAAATATACTGATATAACTATATCATATATAATAATACCAACCCTATTCTATAATTATGTATATCTGTTGACATAAATATTAGTCAGTTTTTTATTGTACATAATTATTATCACATTTCTTTTCCTAAATTTTTATCCCTCACAACACCGACCTCCACACGTGTGAACACAAATTTTTAAATAAATTTCCATATTGTACACATTCATATATTTTCTTTCATACATTTTATAGTAAATTTTACTATGAAAATTCTCATGATTTGCATTAATTTCCTCATTCACAGTACCGCCAAAATCAACAAATTTACTCCATTTACCCAACATCATCATAAAAAAATATTGAAAACTTAATTAATAAGTTAAAAAAAAAAATAACCCCTACCCCCTCATGACTGGAATTAACCCTGAAACTATTAATCATAATAGCCAATTACCAACTGATTAATTTTTTTATGGTACCATACCACACTCACGCCGCGTCCCAGGTGAGGCAGGCAGAGAGAAACAGATCGCCATGTTGGTCTATTCCTAGACACTCCTTTCGCTTTATCCACATCCATCCTATTCCTCAAACATTCACATCGATTTCTCCCGCCCAACACGCGACAGTCCTTGTGAATTTGATCCACGTGGTCAAGTCACGTAGTTCCTGTATGTCCACACATTTCCACACCCTCCCCTTCAGACAAAAATACACTCTCTTCATCATTCTTACATCCATTCATGTAATGCTTCATCAACCATTCGTCTCAATGATCACATCTCCACAGCACTCATTCCACTCTCATCCCTCCTCAGTTACGTCCAAGTCTCACCAGCATACAATGCCTAACACCTCATTCAAACACAGCACCCAAAGAAAATAGAAAAAATTTCACACAACAAAAACCCCAGTTATAGTATGCAACTCTCCCCTTTCAAAAGACACATTACATATGCGCTGAAAAGCAATATTATTTCATGAAAACAAGTTGTCCTATAGATACACATATACATAGTTTTGACTATAAAGTCTACGCACTATAATATTTACGAGTAAGTATTTACATCTACTTACTGTTTAAAATATAAATTTAAGGTACCCATAAATTTTATGAATACCACATTGATATTAACATAATTATGTATCTACTGTCTTTCATCAAAGTTCTACCTATATTGAAAAAACAATCAGTAGGTACCTAGTATTTCTGTGAACATCGCTCGACAATTAATAATAATATAATACCATATAGGTACTTACATCCCACTTGTTAGCCACAATCTAATATAATATTATTATTAGACTCAGTCTAAATAATAATATGATACAACAAACAAATGCGTTTTTGTTAAAATAATAATATTACCGATTGTATTCAGTTCACTGAATATACATGTCGAAACTGAATAGTTTTTATCTAAAGTGATAAATCTCCTTAACTCATCAGATCAAAACACATACCCACCTGCATCATTATACCTACAGATTCGTCATTTATGAAACAATATTATTTCATATTCCCTTTGTTAAGATCTGAGTAAAACGACATATTATTTTTTTTTTTCTTTCCCCTTTTCTTTTATAACGTTTTTCTTCAAAACCCAGTTCCATCTTCTATAATTAATATCTGTAAAATCACACCTACCCAAAATCAATCTACCTGACAAATAATTCCATACATATTTAAATTCGAACATATCCACAATTTAAAACACGCTTCTATATCATAAAACCGACCAACTATTGAATGACATTCCTATATATAAAACTATACATATCTAACAAAAAAAAATATTCAACTACTGACACACATTTCAACCCCATAAATTATTATTCAACAGTCAAAAACCCCATAAAATTCATCCTTCAAAATTACTTCAAGGTAGTTCGTTCAACTTCCACATATCTGAAATAAATAACTAACAAAAAAAAAATGTTTACCATTCTATATTACATAACATCTCAATAGGTACATATTAAAACACACAACCCCACTAAAGAATCAAGACATAATATTATTACTAGTTCACTAGTCATATAACAACAAATTTTATCTAACGAGTTCGTTTTTGTTAAACTAATAATATTTTTATTTTCTAATAGATATAAAAAAAAAATGCTAACAATTTCTATTTAGTTTGTCCTCGAACTAATTAATTTAACGTATTTTTAGTGTTCATAACGAGTTCTATAATATTCGTCGTCTTCTGTCATCAATTTTGAAATGCAAGTCACCTCCTTAAAGGATAGGCAGAGAGTTCTAACATAATTTAAAGTCAAAATACTGGAAAATTTCACCCCCCCCCCCCTAGACAAAAAATCTGCTTCTCGTGTAGAAACCCCCCCCCTATTCCATAAGACTATTAATCGATCTCTCCCCCCCCCCTCCTCTGTAAGACAATTAATTTAAAGATTTGGATATTTATCTATTTCTTCCAACTAACTATACTAGCTCAAATCAATTTCTGCTATGACAGAAATTTAGCCCTGTAGTCACAGATACCTAACTTGTCATAGTTCTATGTACCTACTTTCATTCCGAAGTAACTCAAATTCTACCCTTGCAATGACAAGGGTAATACTGGTCACACGCACTATTTTCTGTCATAGCCTATGACAGAAAACCTTCCTTCGCTACGCAGCAGCAACCCAGTTTAATATCTGCAGTGACAGACATTAGATCCTGGACAAACGGCACCATTTTCTGTCGTGGTCCCTCTCCTCAAAAGGAGGAAAAGCCGTTGAAACCACATTGACAGGAAATAAATAAATATATTTATTTATTTCGACGAGAGAATAATTACGTATTTATCCTCCGAGTTGGAAGTAAATAAACTAAAAAAAAATCAAAGGTTGTTCAATCTACACAAATTAATAAATTTCCTTTCGCAATTACGTCTTTATAATATTCCGATTGAATTTTAATAATATGATATTCCTTCATATCTGCTACCTACTTATAAGATCTATGAATAATAATATTCGTTGTGTGTAAAGATGTCATACGTACATAATAATATATACTCGCTAGTTAACCCATATCATTCCACACCTAATTTAAGTTATCTTAGACGTTTAATGTAAAACCCGTCAAAAGTGTCTATCGCTAAATTTTACAATTTCATTTTTAAAGATTTTGGCTCATGATACATCTAGAGAAAAGAAAATTTACGTAAAGGACCCTTTCTACGTTGTGTTTACGATTTATAAAAGAAAATTTTATCAGTGAAAAACAAACAATATTTTCTATTCAGAACACATAAAGCATAATTTTATAACAATCAAAATTAAATTTCTGTTGTACATAAAGGTTAGTAATTAATAAATTATTTCCTTTTACACTCGACGTTAGCGAGTATAAAAGACTTACCTTATTGCTGAAAATACACAAAGAAAACAACACACAATATTGCCGAAAATCAATAATTTTTTTATGTACTACAGAAAACCCATGTTATTGGTTAGAAATAGTCAATGACATAAATTTCATCAATTTATGATTCAACGTTATTGAAAGATTAATTCTGTAATTATATCACAATTTAGTTTTGGATGTAGTTTTATTTACAAAAGACATATGGTTTCATACATAAATAGTATCTGTATACAGCGCCAGGGGCGCATCTAGATGAAATATTTTACTGAACCAAAATTTTACGAAATTCAATCACTGACCATTTTTGTTAATTTAACAATAAAATTAGTGGTTGTTAGTGAAAAAAGCCCCTTCTCACGCTTAATTCGATCTGGACCAACCTTGCGTTCGCTATGTCCAGTCCTGTTAGTATACAAATATGATAAATTAAGAAGAATATAATACATTTATATTTTTCATGCAAATAAAATATAATACAATAAAATATTTTCTGCGGAATTCGCTTAGCCTTGCGGCTATGACAACCGGAAGAAGTTTAGTCACGAATTTTAATTTTTTCACGCTGGGTATCCCAGTATTCCACGCTGGGACTTGTGGGTGTGGGTGGTGGGAAGTTAATTTATGATATAATAAGAGATATTTACATAAAATAAATATGAGTTAGAATCCATGCTAATGTTAATTCAATATATCAGAAAATAATAATTAGTATATGTTTCTGAGTCCGACCCTGTTCATATTATCAAGTAGCTTCTATAAATTTAATTTACAAATAATATTAGTTATTCAAATTTTTATTAATTTGGGAAAATAAAATAAATTAACAGAACCAGCCTCACAAACATATTCATCAAAACATTATATAAAATTTATCAATCTTTTGTCTGCAGAAAGTTCACTTATCTGAGACTTATCAAACAAGAGTTTTGATACTCCAAGAAGAAGGCAATGTCGTAATGCCAAAAATATCTATTTACAAAATTTAAATAAATAATAATATATAAAGTTTTCTTAGCTTCGGTTGAGAGCAGGATCACAGCATTTATTGTTACTTCTAATTAATTTATGAAGGTTTCTTTATTATTTTCTTATGTGAAAATAATCACTAAAATATTGTATTTATTACTTCGAGAAAGGAATGTACACAAAAGAACAAAAAAAAAATCAAATACAACACTGCTTTTAAAGATTAACCTTTCTCTCCTGATTTCCAGATAAAAACTGCCTCTAAGAATTATCCTCTCTCTCTTAATTTCAAGACAAAACTGCCCAGAATTTTGTTGTGACATCATTTTTATAAGTTCATCTCCTTTGTTACACAACAAAAAGTACCTCCTCTCTCCCTACTAGTACAAGCATCTACTTTTTTTTATGTAAACAACCACACGTGTCTCTCAATCCTTTCCTTGAAATTATTTTTATATAACATATCAATATAAACAAAATTTAACCTATCTACCTAAAAGCCATTTATAGTTCAATCAACTCTCTTTGTTTAAATTTCGTTTCGGTGATCTTTCATGACATGTGTTAATTATCTAAGTACCTTCCTAATAAAAATATATCTAATAGATAATGAACTCTCTGAAGCATGTACCAACTAATATACTTCGAGTAACACATTCATATACCACTTAAAATAGTAAGTCGAAATATATTTAGTTCAATGTCAAACAAAGTTTGTTAAAAAACTAAGACCATGTCAGTATGTATGTTTGTATGTCCTTAATGGACTCTGAAATTTGGAAAGACAGAAGTAAAATAATACCATCTATACGAGGTCTAATCTCCTGGGCAGGTTTAAGGCCCAAAACATTAGAAATATCTTATGTATTGATAAAGAAATTATAATTACAAAATTTGTATGAAAAATCTATGAAAGGTTAAGTAAGTAGCAATATTCATAGTCAAACAATTTTCATTGTATTGAATTAATTTCACAATGGATGTAACAATACAAACAACAATAGTAAAACTAAATATAAAATATTGCATTATAAAATATTGTGAGGGCTTATGATAAAAAATCCCGAATTATACGTATTGAAATTGCATATTTTTGACATTTTGTATAAAAATAAAACAACTATAAATGAAGTATTACAAAGTTAATTTTGATACAATTAATGAGTCGTTTATAGTTATTGTTTGATGTTTGAGAATAAAGTTACATAGGTACATTCACGAATTGTTTGAGTAAATATATTTATTACTTCTCTCTTTATTCATTATTTTTTCCTTAGGCTAGGTTACGTTTTTATTATTGATCAAAAAGCGAAAAAGTCCCAATAAAAATTCATTCACATATTATCATCCTTTGTGAATACTGTTCATAAAAGACACCCTTAGTATGTAGTTGATAGATATACGAGTATATGATATATATATATATATTACACTAAAGCTTGTTGTGCTTTTATTTCATTCATTGTGACTACAAAGGCTGTATAAAAAGAGTGTTATTCAACAATGTTTCGAGCCACTCCAAACCTTAAACTGAAATAATCGTTCATTCATTAATTCATAACATCGTAGTATTTTTCTCAAACCAATGGAGTAAATGCATGGAATATTTCTTTTCCCTAAAGGCACTTAAATGAAATGTATATTATTCTCTTCATGTCAATAAAAGTGCAGCAATACATTCAATATAAATGACATATAAATCACCGCTGAACACAATATCGACTGTCCAGACTCAACAATGACAAATGTCGTATGTTCGAAAAAAAACAAAAAAAAAATTAAATTGGGGAGACCGTGTCACAAATTGAAATTTCCATACCATATTGTAAATAAGAGAGGGGGGTAGAAATTCTATTTCAAACATATACAATCATATCATGATTCTAAATAGGAAGTGAAAACTGAGGCTTTTATATTGGCTGCCCCCCCCCCCTTAAATAAAATCTGGGTGCACACATGGAGAAAACTAATGTCATAAAGTTGGACAGAATATTCATATTTACATATCGTCGTTGCATATTTAAAATGATGCATGTAAATATTTAAATGCTTTGATATTTCTTTAATAAACTATTTATCATGGTATTATGTAAAATCATTTATAAAGTGATTCTTTGGGGTTAGTTGGAAGATATCGCGCTTCTGCGATAAACTCGCCCATTGCACATATTATTTGTCTGGTTCTACAATATTTATATTTTAACAATGTTTGTTTTTTTATTATTATTATTATTATTCTTAAAATCAAATATTAAAATTTCATATTTTTATAATAATGGCAAAAAAGTTCGAACAACCATTTTTAACAGTTTTTTAAGAGCATGTTTAACTAAAAATGTTCCCCCACACGCCGTTTTAAATATGCAACGACGGTATGTACGTATTATGATATAGAACAGAAAAATATTTGTACAATAATCATTTGATATTTTGAGTATCAAAATCCTGAGAATGCCATATTGACAAAATTTCAGACACGGTTTGAATAAATAAACACACCCAAATCAACTCATATCAAACATTCAGTGTCGGAATCGTAATGTCAATGTCACCGCCCGATAGTTGTATTAGTCGATTGACTAAATGGCTAGGAAGATTGTTTAACGCCACGTTTAACAATTTGCTACTAATACTGCTTAATTTATTCCGCAGTGTCCCAGGTCGGGTAGGCAGAGAAACGGAGCACCATACATATAGATCTATCCTTACACGCTTCCTTCGTTTCCTCTACAATCATCCAGTTTCTCATAATTATATATACGCCTATTTCTCTTACTCAACACACGGCCGTACTTAAGGATTTAATCATCGTGATCAAGCCACGTGGTTCTTGGACGTCATCCTTGCTATTGTTACTAACTCAAATACAACCACATATACCTATACCTTTTAAACCACATTAAGCGTTTCGTAATTTTAGGGAGGATTTTGATGGGGGGAGACCTTCTGGCAAACCTTGAGCCCTCCCTTGAAAAAAAGTGTTTTTTTGTTTATTCTGGATGATATAGAAGCTTTGCTCTTGAAACATCTAGGGGAAAGTGGTGGGAAAAACCCATAATGTGTAATATACACCTTTCACAGTTTGCCGGCACCTGGGATCGAGCCGGGCAGGAGGTCGAGACTCTACCTCCAGGCTACAGATGAACTCGATGGAATGGATGAGTTAAACTGCCGAATCATTCGAATGAAGTTCTGTTTTCTTGCCGGTTTACTACTAGCATTTTTTTATCTTTGGCTTCCAGAATGTGTTGTGTGATTGAACTAATGCAAACAATTTAAGTCTACATATTATTATTCTATACTAGATGGTCTTACCCGGCTTCGCCAGGGGGAATTTCATGTCTATCTCCAATGGTTTAGGCTCTGCTGTTAGTTGATATGTGATTCATCCAATCTAATGTTCCCTTGAATTTACATATATGAACTGAAATAAAACAATTTCAGTACATTCAGTACAATTTCAGTATTTTTACAATATAGAATTCTATTACATAGGTATTCCAATTTTATGTCGTTCAAACATGTTATATTTTTTTCTGTACTGTGATATTAACATGAAGAGATTTTCCAGTAGTTTTCGTTTATATAAACCATTTACGAACACAACAAAAAAAAGTCGTTGATGGTGGATAAAACATTTTTTTTTAACTTCGTTATGGCAACACGTGACAGTGGATTGTCATACAAATGTCACTTTCATACAAAAATACAATCCAAATTTCCGAATTTTCCGTTGTATTTTCCAAAAATTTTCTTTCATGCAAACCGTCTCCTGATAATTACGAACACAACAAAAAAGATTCAACCAATTCGATTCAGCCGTTCTCAAGTTATGGAGTGACATACAGGGTCAACTCATTTTTATTTATGTATATATAAAGATTCGATTGATTTTCGTTCAGCCAGAATACTGAACGTTCACTGCGTTGTTGTGATTTAACGAAACTGCTAACCAATCAATTGAATACTGGCGTTTAACTAACTAGCTAGCCATTGAGTAAGATGGTTAATTCAACTATTAGACAGCGACATCGACGTACCAAATAAAAGTAAAATGAGATTTTTTATACATATTTTTATTTCTTTTACTATCAAATATCAAAGACGGCAACGAGAAATTCTCAATCGAAATTATTTAGTATTTGAATTTGTAGTGAATATGGACAGCAACTACATATTTATATTTACAGTTAGTTTACCGGTTCTATCTATGGCTTAAGGAATCTCCCTTTTTCCACAAATGGAAATTTTCAGTATGTAATCCTCTTATTGAGTTTCACTTAATAAGTAATGAGGATTACATAAATCGATTAAAGTAAATCCAGGTTGCTGAATATTAAAGATAGTTGAAAATAAATGTTGTTACAGTAAACCTACGCAACCACTAAAGGGAAACAATAACACATGTAAACTAATTTTATCCATAACCTTCAGGCATTTAGTTCTAAAATGAGAGGTACAGAAGCAAAGTCACTCATTCCATTTCTTTATAAAGTGATTTTTTTAATGGAACTGATTTGATTTACTCTACGATAGAGGTGAATTTTGATTGCGTCGATTAAAATATGAATACTTTTGCAGTCAATTCAATCATACATTCACACTAGCTGTTGTTTGGAATCGCCTTTATTTATTTATTTTATTCTTCACTGTACATTGGTAAAAATATTTCAAATCAATAAAAAGTATCACAAAAATATCAGTTAAGTATATAATTCAATATACATGGGGCAAGTTCATCGCTAGAATGCGATGTCTTCCAACTAACCCGGCTCTTCAAGGGTTTATAATGCAGCTATTCCTGTCCACTGCTGAACTGCCTCCCCCATATCTCCAGGCATCTCTGTCCTGAGCTTTCCGCAACCAGTCACCAGCGATTCGTCTTATGTCGTCTGATCTACGTGTTGGAGGCCTTCCTCTACTCCTTTTATCTTCACGAGGTCTCCACTCCACTACCATTTTTGTCCATGTTTGATCTTTAAGTCTAGCAACATATCCTGCCCACGACCACATCAACCTTACAACATCCGTAACTGCCTTTATGGGTTAGACTTAAATAATTCATGTTATTTATTAAAAATATATTATCGCTGTTTTCGGTTACTTAATTAGAAATGAAGTGAAAATATTTGACTGGTTTCTGCTCTGAAATCCCGAAAGGAGCTTAGAAGGGTGATTGATAGATTTTGCTTATTTTAGAGGCATAAACTATGTAACAATTTCTAGACATTTTTGAACAAAATGTTTAAACTTGAATCACTATGTTTATTTGTTACATTAATTTAAATTACGCTATCGCGATTTCAGTGCACTTTATTATTGTTATTTTACTATCATAGTTCTATCTTTGTAAGTCAGTCTTGAAAAGCTCGTCAATGGTGCAAGTGCACTGAAATCGCGATAGCGTAATTTAAATTAATATAACAAGTAAACATAGTGATTCAAGTTTAAACATTTTATTTCAAAATGATAGATTTTGATTGATTACATCACTAAAGAAATAAGTGCAGATATAAATTTGTAAGTTCGTACAACATCTTGAATTCAGTATTTTTTTATGGTAAAGTGGTAATAACATAACATGCATAGACAATCCACACAGATTGAACTAGTCCCAAATTAAGATAAATGAATCTTGTATTATGGGATACACATAATACAATGCACTAGCACCCAGACCCAGGACAATATGAAAAAGGTCATTCGTCAATCTGCCCTGGCCGGGAATCGAACCCGGGACCTCGTGACTCAAACGCAAGAGTGTTACCTCCAAGCCACATCGGCCGACTAATGGCCTGCATGTTCATTATATATGTTAAGTTCACTGGCTACTCTAATTAATAAATAAATATTTTGTCTATTCATTCACATAATATATTTTATTCTGTCACAACATTTAAAAGTGTGATAGCCAGTGGACCATCTGGATATAAAAAAAATGCAAGCGTTCTTCTCCATGGCAATATATATTAGTGATGTAACGAATGTGTGTTTTTGGATGTTCGCGAATGCGAATAGCAAATACTGACTTGCTTAAATTTCTACAATAATGCTCAAACATTAAAATGTTTAACCCCCCCCCCCTCGTCGCCGAATTTTCAAAATGGTTATAGGAATTTAAAATATTTCAAAACTCCTCGGTTTTCTTAAAGAATATTTTCTTGCAGTACCTTTCTCTACAATGTACCGGGTAAGTATATGGTACTTATACCGAATATTCTATACTTTATTACAAAAATAATATTCGCAAAACATTCGCATATTTTTTTGCGAATGCGAATACTTTGAAATCTGCGAATATTCGCGAATGCGAATACGAATATTCGTTACATCACTAATATATATAAGTGTTTACTCCAGGCTCACTGAACAACTTCGTCTCGATTTTGTAGATAAGCATACTCGTTGCTGGAATAATCTCCTATCTAGCCTTCGACTGACTCAAAGTCTGACGTCCTTCAAGCGAGGCGTTAAAGAGAAATTGATTTCCACGAACACAGCCTTTAAAACCTAAAACCCATCACTCTTCTCCCCCCCCCCCGACCTTCCGTTTATGGTGTTTCCTTTTTCTTGTTTTTTGTTGTTATTTACATATATACAACACAAAAATAAACGTACCTATTTAGAAGATGTTACGTGTCTCTTACACACACGTCAAGTTTACCGAATCTCTGACTTTTAATACATAGACGATGTATGACATTCGAAAATATATAATAATAACACCTATTGATCAGAAAAAATCATGAGCAATTGGCGAGCTTATTACCTGAAGGTAATATCTTCCAGCGAACCAAAATAATGTGGAATACTATATTGAAAATGTATGTAATTAAAACTAAAAGTGAACATTAAATACTTACCTTTATTATAACTAATTACATTCTTATCCCTAATTAGAACATTAAATATGTCATGTTTCCTGTAACAAATACTACAGAATGATGGATTAAGGCACGGGAAGGAACTATTTATGATAAATCTATGGATTTTAGGTTATTTTTAAAAACATGTAGCGTAGGGGAGTTTCTGATATTACAAGGTAGACTATTCCACTAATGACAATCTCAAAATCACTCGTATACGAATGGATGTCATCGTAAAATATTAGAATATAAAAATTATGAATAAGTATGTACTCGTATAATTTGTTTCTATCTAACATGAAAAGTTTGGATACAGCATAACAGATACGGATAGAGTAATGATTATGTAATTATTTGCTTTAAATGTGGAGAAAGGTGGGTAGGTCTGATTGTGAATGTAGAGATGTGCATACAGAGAGACATGTAGTGCGTGTAGGACTGTCAAATCAAAATGACATATTTTTTTATTTTTTCTTTCTTGGCATTTCAACAGATTTTTTTACGAAATTACAATATCACACTCTCTAAAATGCAACGAGTTGTCGTTAGTTCAACGTACAACGAGTTCGAGTTTGTCGGTAGCCTGGAGGTGGAGTCTCGGCCTCGTGAACAAGGGGTCCGTGATTCGATCCCAGGTGCCGGCAGACCCCCTTTCACGACACAAGCTTTTAGTAGCTAACTGTGAAATGTGTATAAGGTTGAATTTGGGTTTATAACAAAACCCAGAGCCCGTAGACAATTTGTACTTGGCGATCGCCTACAAACGAATTTTCGTCAATAACTGCAACAATAACGCATAATTATACGGTACGTGTAGGTAGATTGTCGAAAAGTTCGCCAGTAGACGATCGCTAAGTACAAATTGTCTACGGGCTCAGGTATATCTTCTTTTTTTTTTAAATAACGCATAATTACACGGTACATTGTCGAAAAGTTCGCCAGCAGTCGATCGCAAGGTGCGGTTTGTCGCAAGAAATTAAAAAGGTCCTCAGATCGCACTATCGACTCGTCACCATTGATGCAACGTCAGACTTGAACTGCGAAAGAGTCAAGTTGAAAATTTGAAAAAGTTTAAAATTCATTTATGGGACTAAACCAGAGGTGGTGAACTGGATGACAAAGCTACACCCAAAATTGTAGAGAATGCAACTCAACCCAAATAGGTGATCCACCGAATAAAGTAAAGTAAGTATTTATAGAAATTAAATGAAATTCATATCATTTTTGATAAAATGTATTCCTCAAAAACTTTAACTATCTACGAGTCTCGGAAATCAAATATTGTATAATGAATTGTTAGAAACCCTAATTTGAAGTAAACACTACCTTAATTAAAAGCTCAGACATCTCGTTCAGGAAATGCTTTTCTCAAAGCTTTTCAAGAATCCTTCTTACTTTTAAGAATATTATTATTAATTCCGTAGGTACATACCTATTCGCACTCGACTTTCCTTTGTGAAAATTTAACGGGGTGTCAGTAATTAAATTAGTATTTATTTAAAAATCTCTTCAATGCGATGTTCAAGAAATTTCGTCGTAACATTTAGCACTCGTTCACAATATGCGGCAAATAAGCAACACGAGTCTTTTTAGCCGTAGGTTAAATGAATAATAAAATAAATGTTTTTTTTTGCATACATACATAATACCATCACGCCGCTTCCCTCGCGGTGTAGATAAAAAGGGTCGAGCGTCACTTCCTTCTATCCTTGCATACATCTTTCGCCTCCGTCACTGTCATACAAGTTCTCATGCATGTTCTCCTGTTCAATGTACTCAACACGTGGCCGTCTTGTAGGATCTGGTTTATATGATCTTGCCATTTGATCCTCGGCCATCCACCATTCCTCTCAGCCAAACATGTATTTTATATCTACCTATTAATGCCTTCATGGCATATCCTACATGTAGGATAGCCAGCAGACCAACTGCATGTGATATACATGCAAGCTGCCCTCTCCGTATCAACAAAAAATTAAGTCTTTCAAGATAGATGACAAACTACATCGATGAATTTAGAATATCAATATCATCATCATCGCCCTCAACGCTCCTCTCGGGAGCACAGGGCAGAAACCAGCCTCCTCTATTCAGAGCGTCTCTGTGCCAATTGCGTCACCTCTTCCCACGACATTCCTTGCGCTCTGATATCGTTGTCATAGGAACGGTGTATTGTGAAAGAGGGACGCCCGGGCCTACGGAACCCCTGCGGACGGAAGAACAGTGCTCTTTTTGGCCAACTATCATTGGGCATTCTCAAAACATGTCCCAGCCAGGACCATCGTCTCTCTTGTATTACGGAGATTACAGGTCTCTGCTGGGTGCGCCGGCACACAGCATCATTTGTAACATGTTCATACCATCTGACATCCAAAATCCTTCTAAGACACTTGTTTTCAAAGCTTAGTATCTTCCGCTCTTAAGCCTTGGTTAAGTGCCAAGACTCGCAGCCATATAGAAGGATGTAAAATGTGTTTATTTTTTCAAACACCAGCCGAAAACAGG
Organism: Athripsodes cinereus; assembly: GCA_947579605.1. Taxonomy (NCBI): domain Eukaryota; kingdom Metazoa; phylum Arthropoda; class Insecta; order Trichoptera; family Leptoceridae; genus Athripsodes; species Athripsodes cinereus. Next base: position 6,402,069 of record OX388323.1, read on the forward strand.
AAAAGAATGGGAGAGAAATTATTTACCTGCCAATTTGTATTTTATAACATAGATTAATTTGTGGAGTCACAAGCAGAAGCATTGAGATCGTGGGTAGTCTGGAGGTAGAGTCTCAGACTCGGCCTCGAGTCCGTAGATCGATCTCAGGTGCCGAAACTCTTCTTTCACGACACAAGCTTTTAACTTACTGTGAAAGGTGTATAAGGCTGTAATTGGGTTCATAACAAAACCCAGATATATCTTTTTTTAATTATTCGATATCATTTATTTTAAAAAATATATATTTAAACGTTTTTGCAATCTGTTGATATATAATAGTTCGAAATCATTTGAAATTCTCAAAATGTAAAGTTTCCAACTCTATTCTGCAAGGTGAAGGTTAATGTTTTGTCATGACGAGGACCATCTGCATGTTTATTGGATATATGCGGTTTTATCTGCTCTTTACCACACTTCCCAAACATTCTTTTTTGGATATTTAGTAGAATGACAAAATATAATCGTAGATAATTGCATAAGTATATAAAAGTCTGCCACAGCTATTGGTTGAGATGACTTAATTTTTGTAAAAATCATCATCATCATCATCGCCCTCAACGCTCCTCTCGGGAGCACAGGGCAGAAACCAGCCTCCTCCATTCAGAGCGTCTCTGTGCCAATTGCGTCACCTCTTCCCACGACATTCCTTGCGCTCTGATATCGTTGTCATAGGAACGGTGTATTGTGAAAGAGGGACGCCCGGGCCTACGGAACCCCTGCGGACGGAAGAACAGTGCTCTTTTTGGCCAACTATCATTGGGCATTCTCAAAACATGTCCCAGCCAGGACCATCGTCTCTCTTGTATTACGGAGATTACAGGTCTCTGCTGGGTGTGCCGGCGCACAGCATCATTTGTAACATGTTCATACCATCTGACATCCAAAATCCTTCTAAGACACTTGTTTTCAAAGCTTAGTATCTTCCGCTCTTGAGCCTTGGTTAAGTGCCAAGACTCGCAGCCATATAGAAGGATTGGGATGATGCAAAAGCAGCACACAAATTAATTTACACATCGCTGCGAACGAGACTCCACTAGAACGAAGATTGCCTAGAAGGCACCTAAAAGATGGAAGGATAGTTAGAGTTTGCCGGCACCTGGGATCAAACCACCGACCCCATGTTCACGAGGCCGAGACCCTTCCTCCAGGCTACCGACGAACTCAAGTGAACAATGGACGTGATACATATTATATTAAGAAATTATTCAGTTTTATTATCTCCTTAATTAACCGAATAATTAAATAAATCCTACAGTAAGCAGGCATACAGAGTAACTACAGTAGATAGATACAAAGCTATTTCACTTTTAAAGAATGATTAACTCATTATTTATACTTGCGCTGTTTCCGTTCTTCTATTTCCTTGCTGAGAGTTTCTGTCATGGACTGAAAAGGTAATTTTTCATCGGTCATTCCTAACTGTTTCACTACATTCTTCTCAAATAATAAGACAGAAATATCCTTCTCAACCTTATTTGTATTAATTTTTCATTTTTAAAAAACAATTTCCTTCTTTTAACAGTACACGTTTCCTTATTTAATTCGAAATTTTATCTCACATACTCTATCCGATTTTATTAACATTTTAACAAAATGTTATTTTGTTTATTACAATGGAATTTAATCAAGGAAATGTTCCTTTATGTGAAACTTAAGACGATTAAATACAAAATGTACAAATGGACCAAGAAATATACCTACACTTAATTGTTGATATATCTTAATATCAGCATAACTTCACTAAGGAAATTTTCATCAATTTGAAAACGCTTTCACGGTTCCGTCCACCCAGGTGTCCCTGTTTCACAATACACCGTTCCTATGACAATGACATCAGACTGCAGGAAATATCGTGGAAGGTGGTGACACGATTGGCACAGAGACGTTCTGAATGAAGGAGGCTGGTTTCTGGCCTATGCTCCCGAGAGGAGCATTGAGGGCGATGATGATGATAAATATTGTAATATATTGCGATATACAATATGAATAAATCTTTATTGTCCATATAAATAAATTAACACAACAATCTATCTATCTACGGGTTAGTTGGAAGATATCGCTTCTGCGATAAACTCGCCCATTGCACTTTATAATTTATTAATATACTAGCTGGCCCGGCGAACTTCGTACCGCCTAAGAATCAATGAACGATTTTATACATAGGTACATCTTCTTCCCCTTGTCCTAGTTCGGTCGGGGGCCCATTGCCCCTAAGTATCTACTCCAGAGATAACTGTCCACCGCTGCTTCCAGGACCTCTGGCCACTCCAAACCAAGCCTTTCAACACATGTTCGACACCTGCCCTATCTTCTGCCCTCTCCCACTGACTTTATGAATGATTAATATTATTAATCTCTTTACAAACTCCCGTAATTGTCAAAGTGTGTCATCGAAGGTATAGTGTAAAAAAATATAATTCATATGGAACTTTCGCAGTTTAGCGGCTCCACCCGTTCTCGAGTACTTTTTTCCATAGAAAAAGTAATATTTTCGAAACTTGAGGAAATTGTTGCCATAATGGTGAATTATTTTTTGCTCACCAAATTTTTGGAAAATTCTTTTATAGGAAAAAAAATTCCCAACTATGAAACTTGAGCGGCCCCACCCGTTGTCGAGTAATATGTACGGAATTTTAGGAAATTAATTTTCGAAGTGGATTTTTTTTGCCGGCAAATTAAAATAATTCTACATATGGCAAAATTACCTCAAGTTTCAAAAATATTACCTTTTCTATGGAAAAAAAGTACTCGACAACGGGTGGGGCCGCTAAACTGCGAAAGTTACATTCATTTTTTTTTACATAGACAATTCACACACATCGAGCTAGTCCCAAACTTAGATGAATCTTGATTATGGGTACTAACGCGACGATACACACATATACAATGCACTATATACATTATATATGTAACACCCAGACCCAGGACAATTTGAAAAAGGTCATTCTTCACTTTGCCCTGTCCGGGAATCGAACCCGGGACCTCGTGACTCAAAGGAAAGAGCTCCGCGCCACACCGGCCGACATGAACAATTTATGTTGAACAATATACTTAACTCAGATTTGTTTATAAATTATCTGCAGTACGTAATATAATTATGTAGGTACTAAATTTTTTTTCAGGTAGATTTTACCTATTCATTTAAAATTTATAAAAATTCTTTCCATGATTTTTTAAAAATTGAAATATCAGAACTACAGATGTTAAATTGTATGGATAACGATTCTAATTTGAGAATGTATAGAAAAATTGTCATATAAATAGGCCAATCTATAAAAAAAACTTCATTGTTGATTTTGTATAATTCTCCATATTGCATTTTTTATTGAAATTAAAAATGTATGGCGTAAATAATTTTCTTCGTAATATTTCTTCTCTGTCTGCAAATTTCACTACACAATCTTGCATCAGAACTACCTACATGAACACATTCTTATTTTCATCTTTAAAAGCACAATTTTTGGTTCAATAATAATTTTCCATCTGCAAAAATAAAATACAATTTCAAATATAATCTGTGCACGTCCACATTTATGTGACAGAAGATCTATCAATACATAAATATTAGTCGAATAATTCGGTAGTTACATGGCAATAGGTTGTATCTCACATTTTTTGCGTTTTCAAGTTTGTTAATGTTGTTGTTGTCCATAAAATGCTCAAAATAGTGTAATATTTGATGTGGCAAAAGGATATGTCTCTTTATAGTCAGAATAAAGAGAGAAAAGACGTAACTTATTGACATGTAGAAAGATTGTTTTCATCAACATGGCAAAAAAACTCAAATATTTTTAAACTGCAAGAAATTATTTAGTGAATGTTACATACATCTTGTAGAAGAAATTATTAAGAGAATGTTATATCCATCTTGTAGAAATAATAATTACCTTCATTTTGATATATAATGCTCGAAATTTGGCTGAAATATCTCTTATGCAAACTTTGTTTTTGCTCTCCTGTAAAACTATGTTTTAGTGAGATACAACCTATTGCCATGTAACTACCGAATTATAGTAAACAAATATTAGTACACATTTCGTTCATATTAGTTATAGTAATTTGGTTCGTAATAAAGCAGAACCTACGGATTATTTTAGCACAATGCAACAGGCGACGTGGGGGCGCTAACAGCGCTATAACTCTCCATATTGTTTTTATTTTTGAAATTAAAAATGTATGACGAAAATAATTTTCTTCATATTTTTTCTTCCCGTGAATTTGTAAGATGTTTTAATAGCCTATAGTTTATTCCGGGCGGAGAAGAATCCAACAAATCAGAGATCATTCAAATCGGTACAGCCATTCTTGAGTTATAAGTGTTGTAACACACACGACTTCCTTTTATATATTTGATGTATCACGTTATTTAATAACTTTGTATTTATGTATGCTCTTCTATTCTATTCTATTCTTCTCAAGACCATCCACTCGTTTGTGAGTGATCTAGGCCAATATGGAACAATAGTTTTTTTATAATGAGGATTATTATTTTTAATAGTTTTTTTAAATTTTTCTGTGAGGATAAGATGAAAGAATGTTTTAATCAAATTTATTCTGAAATTACAAATTTAATTTAATGTTTATTTTATAATTTAAATTAATTTTTATCAAGATTATTGTAGTCATAATATTTTCATTATTTTGTATTTTATAAAATTGTCCACTTTATATTTGTAATATTTTTTGTAATCAAAGGCAATTATGCCGTAAATAAATAAATAAATAATGATTTATATATTAAAAAAATAATGAGGGGTTTTGTAACAAAATGAACTTTAATATTAAGACGTGGAAGTAAATAATTGTGACAGTACTTCATTAGATGCATCCATCTTGATTTTGCTTTCTTTATAGGTATATATACATTGTATACTCTTACGCCGGGTTCCAAACGGTATTGGTAATTTGGTAGAGACAATAGAATGCCGTATAGACCTATAATAACATACTCTACATTCACACATTTTCGCATACGAAGGCCGATTCCTCTCACTCAACTTATAGACCTATTCTTGAGAAAAGATTGTCCTATATTAAATATTTTTAGAAAGTAATTGACATTATTTAAGTAGCTGAAAAACGTCAAAATCGACCGGGAGAGGGGCAGGAAGTTTGCGAGAAGGGAGGTCATCTGAGTCTTAAAATTAATGAAATAAGATTTCGGTGTCTGTTCAAAATGGACGATGTCTGAGAAGCTATGGCAGCATAAATGGCTTAAGGAGAGAGATTACTTCGACACGTGGTGGCCAAAGAAACAATAATATCTAAATTGAGCAAACTAGAATATGGGCTAATGTTAAGGGTATGAGGGAGCACGCATAAAGAACTGTATTTCCTGGATATTTCAGGAATCTGATCACTTCTATTTATCCATTCTTCAAACTGAAAAACTGTAAGGAAAAACATAATGTTATGTCCAGCAATACCACTAAACTAAAACTAATATCTCCGACGCTATCACGTTAGTGGGTGGTACACCCAGTGATATGTTATACCTAGATTTGCAATATGAATCTCAAACATGTACCATCAATAAAATCTCTTTGCGGTCCTTGGTGCCGCAATTTTTAGTTTGAAAAAAAGCGACACACATATAAATTGTTTGTAGATAACAAGAGATAGACAATATGAGAATGGGGATTATTACAGACGTCAAAGGCCGGTAGAAAGAGATGAATATATACATAAGAAAAGAGATGAATACATATTACTCAGGTATTGTACCTCGACGGGTGGGTACACATTTTTAGAGAATATTTGTATGACATTGCGAATCTAGTTGTAACATATCACTGGGTACACCCGGCTTATGGAGCAGATACAACCTTGAGATCTACACATTCACGAATACCTTTATTTATTTATTTATTTATTTTATTCTTCACTGTACATTGTTTACAATAATACAAATTAACATAGAAAATATCATTTATACAATTCAATGCACAGAGGGCGAGTTTATCGCTGAAATGCGATGTCTTCCAACTAACCCGGCACCTTTAAGCATGCGAAATATTGGATCTGTATAATATTGTTGAAATATCTTTATTTCTCGGATATTTCAGGAGTCCAAGGACTCCTATTTATCCGTTTAGGTGAAGATTTTTTCAATATTTGGACTCTCTCCATTCTAATACAACTATGCCAGTGTTGGCATCTACGATCCTACCACGTCAGTGGGATATAATATATTTGGATCTGTATAAATGTTATGTTAGTAAACAGCGTACATATAAACAGGAGTAGGTGGCGCTTGATCTTTTCTGCCTAACCCCCAAAGAAAGTGATGGCGCCGGCGTAACCATATAACGCATATTCTATATTACGTGTATGAAGTTTACATCTAGATTATTAAATGTAATCAAATTACTCAGAAAGCACTCGTGTTAAACAAACAGTGTTTAAAGGTCGTAGAACGAAATAAAGAACACCTAGTATTATTTGCATAACATGAGTCGGATCCACACTATACTTACGAACGAACGAATTTTGTAATGTTCTTTATCTCTTTTGTACATTTACAAAGGAAAGAAAAGAGATAAGAAAACAGTCATCCGCTCGTAGGCGTATTTCGTCGCAGCTAATCTCAAACAACAAGAACCACTGTTTACTTTCTCACTCACCCTGATGTTTCTAGCGGTGCTAAAGGAAAATGCTTTCCACTCTACATGTTATATAATGTCTTGAAAAACACAAAACTTGAGAATAGCTACAAAATGTTGTATTTGTAATAATCTAATGTCGCTTCTGTGATGAACAACAGAATGAAAAGTGTTAAACCAAGTTTAATGAATTTAATTTTTTACATTACTTTTATTATATTTTTTATTACTTGTATTTATTTTTATATATACGTATTTGAAGTAAAAGACAAGTGTTCGAAAAACTAATAACATTTTTTTTTCGAAATAAATAAAACAAATTCGTCGTTTGCCGTTGTAGTAGTAAAAAGAGTTCGTCGGTAGCCTGGAGGAGTCTCGGCCTTCAGAACAAGGGGTCCCAGGTGCCGGCAAACTTCCCTTTCACGGCACAAGCTTTTAGCTTAGTGTGAAAGGTGTATAAGGCTGTATTTGGGTTTGTAACAAACTCAGATATATCTTTTTAAAAAAAAAAATGTTTTATTCTACTATTTGTTTATTTGTCAGATTCCCAATTCCCTAACAAGACAAAAGACGTCTCTCTCGTCAAATAAACAAATAGTAGAAGAAAACATTCGTTTTATTTATTTCTCTATGGAATTGCACTACTGTGTTTATCTACAATATTTCTCAATGAATACATTTTACACCTTAAATTCAGTGATAAGGTTTGCCACCCACCTTAAATATCTTTGTTTTATCGGCACGGAAAAGACAGTTTGCGTATTTATTATTGCGTTCAGCTGGTCTGCTGGCTACCCCGCTTGTGGGATATGCTGTGATCGTATAGAAGTAGTAGTAATTATGTGGCATATTGTCAAAAAAGTACAAGATGTATGCATTTTTTCCCGCAATAAGAATTGTCATTTTATTTGAAATAATCTCGAATCTACTCGGAATAAATTCATAAAAAGTAAGTTTGAGTTTAGTTCCATAATGTCCCGTCATCTTATTAATTCTTGTATTATTCTCTCTTCTTCATCTGTGAAAACTATTCCTCTAACTGTCCCATTCTGCATTTCTCCTTATCACGTTGTTACGTCAAAGTGGTATGTAACTATTGTAAACCTATTTTGTTTTTCTCGCACGACCCTCGTCTAAGGGCGTTTCATGTTGGCAGAGACAGAAATTCACACCCTCGATAAAAATCCGCCACAAAATTATCACTAAAGTATAGTAAGGTTACATGTTATAATAATTGTCTTTTAGAGGAAACTTTTGTATATTTTCGAATGTCTTGTAAAAGGTGGATATTTTTAAAATGTCGATACCCTTTAAGATATTTAATACCTTCAAATCGATGACGTATCCCACTCATTCTAAATATATTTAAATTTTATTGGCAGGAATGGGGCAACATGAATGTTTTTTACACGCATTCGATCCGTTGGCTACCTCACTTGTGAGTGAGAACATGCAATTGGGAACATTTTTAGATTATCACTTTTCGTTTCACTACACTAGATACATATCTATGAATCTACCTATAACATCACAACCTATACCCATACGTGTATTTAGCCTACATCTAGGATAGAAGACAAGAACGATTGTATAGTACTCGGAAAAACTTTCTAAAAGTTCATACAATCAAAATAGGCAAAAAAAACACTGTACCTATAACTTTCACAAACCGGCCAGAATTCTATCATCATCGTAGGCATAGCTGCAAAAGCCTGTTTTTTACTGTCGATACTGTCGATATATCCGATGTAGAGGGTGAACAAAATTGGACCCAGGACAGAACCCTGAGGTACTCCCCAAGTAACTGTTGATTCGCTTTGACTCGCTTTTACTGACCAGTTTCTCTCGGTCAGGTAGGAGCTAAGCCACCCCATTGCACTTCCACGAAGACCATACTTAACCTCCAGACAGGTCAGGAATATACTGTGGTCAACGGTTTCAAACGCCGCATTCATAATATCAAGAATTGTTACAAGAGCTAGGTATATCTTCATGAGCTACACTCCTTATCAGATCCAATATTTACTCTTAATATAATATAATATAATATAATATAGATTCGTTCGTACGTAAATTTGGGTCCTATAACATTTATACCCGTAATGAGGCAGAGTATCCTTTGTTGTACATTTTTTCTGAAATATAATATTAGGTATATCTATATTACTTGTTGGCGTGTGTCAGTTATAAATAAACATATAAATATGATACATTACAATAAAAAGACGCTACGAGATGCAACGAATATTCGGCAAACTATTCGGTATTCTGCCTATTCGGCAACATTTTTACTACTCGGCAGAATACCGAATATTTAGTCTATTATTCGGTATTCTGCCGAACAGTTTAAATGTAAAACTAGAAGGAATTAGTAATATCTTGTAGATTGTTGCTATTTCATTGTAAGCTGCAGATGCATAATTATTAATCCTCAAATATCTAATTAATTAATTTAATTTGATAAGGAGTGAATCGAGATAATATTATTGTTATGTATTCTATTTTTTCGGTGGTAACCTTATGAAAGTTTATTTTTATTAATATCAAAATATTTAAGTTAAAACACTGTTAATTTCACTGTATAAATTTTATTTTGGCAGAGGACTTTTGGACTTAGTCCATCTTCAGTTTCTAAGTTGACGGCACTGAAGATGGACTAAGTCCGAAAGGCCTCTGCCAAAATAAAATGTATACAGTGAAAGTAACAGTGTTCTAACTAAATCATTTTAATATTTTTTTTTTCTTTATTAACACAACAGCACATAATATGTAATAAAAATCATAATAACAAAAAAATATATGACCAATTACAGTGTCTATACATATATAAAACGAGAGAGAGAGAGAGAGAGAGAGAGAGAGAGAGATGAAGAAACTGTTCAAATAAAAATTAAACGAAATTCACGCGTTCATGGTCTGCGCCACGGCCCCGCGACATTGTGAAAATATCCAAGAGCCGGTTAACAACAGAGTTTGATGAAAAAGTTTCGACATGAAATAAAACATTGTTTCGTGTTCGCCTCGGCAACGGCACACGAATCGAGACACTTCCATTAAGGTAAGAGGAATCAACAACACCATGCATGATATCGTACAAAAACTTCATATCGAGTAAAATTCAATCTTAAAATGGAGTTTCAATCTTAAAATGGGCTGTAGCATCCGTATAAACCTCAAATTGAACACGCTGACGATAAGATAGGTGCTTCAAAAATATTTTCTGTATTCGTTCAATACGGTGTTCATGTACTGCATATTGGGGTGACCATATTAATATTATTGTTGTTATTATTAATGTTGGAACACAAAAATTTCTAAAGAATGTACCGCGCTGCTATGATGTACCTACACGATGATGCGCGATCGGGAGTACCGCACGCTCTCACCATTGTATTGCAGAATATTCGCCGAATATTCGGTTATTCGTCACACGATCTTGCATAGTATTCGGTATTCGGCAAATATACTATTCGTTGCATCTCTATATAATATGTAATAAAATAATACAAGCGAATATTTTTATTTCGTTTGTACAACCTGAAGTAGGTCAGGTTGGCGAAATGGGTCTTGCTTACTAAACCAAAAATATAAAATAAAACAGTTTCAAAATAGAAAACGTACCTAATATTCTGATATTAAACTACGGTATATATGTATTATGTATACCCGCCGTGGTTGAATAATTTAGGAAATGAGAAAAACTCTATGTTTTTTTTCTTAGCATACATAACAAGATTGTGTAATTGTTAGAGAGTTAGAGAACTATCACATGGTTGTGCTATTTATATTATATTTGATAATTAATATTTTTTATTGAACACAACAAACAACACAGATATAACAATACAAAGACTGTTTTATAAAAACTTAAATCCAAACATCCTCCTTATAGAGACAAGTCTCGTGTAAAAGAGGGTTGATATTGATATTAGTTGCATATCAGTTGCATATCTACCAATCGCTCTATCACTTGATATGTTCTATTTATTCATAGGGATTTAGACCTTATTGTCACAACGGAGAGTATATTTTTGCTTGTATTTTGTTGAAAACTACACAGTTTTGTTCTGTGAAGTGTTGCTGGTTTAATTAAATTACTGTTTGCATTCTTTATTACCCAGATATATATGTAAGTAAGTACATAGGTACTTACCTTAGTTGTTGGATTATTTTAATTTTAAAATAAGAACCTATATGTACTTCCCTTAGCAATTGGATTATTTTTATTTAGAATTTTTACCGCCTAAGAATTAATGAATGATTAATATTTTTAATCTCTTTACAAACTCCCGTAATTGTCAAAGTGTATCATCGTATAGTGTAAAAAATAAAATTCATTTATGTTGAATAATTATACCTAACTCTAATTCTTAGAATATTTACTATTTTTTTTATTGATTAACCGGATTTGGGTGCAGGTGACAGAACCAATCAGTAACCTCGATTGGTGAACCATGTCTACACAATGCAACATTGTGTAAAATCTAATCGGAAGAAGTGAGAAAGGTCTAGGGAACTAGCAGCCGATAAAGTATTGAACTTAATTGCTCCGGCACCATTTAGACGGGAGATCGCGATCCATTTGAGATCTGAAAAATGAGATCCCAAAAAGATGGTTGCTTCTGATGTTTGCATAAAGCGTCTCTCGATTGGTGGACCTTACGTCGTGACAGTGAGAATGGTGGAATTGGTGAACGTTGTCCATGGACACCGAAAGTGATCACTTAAGCCAGCCTAGAGCAAATTCGTAAGCGTTGGGTTTTTGATTGGTTAACTCTGATTTGTTTATTATCTGCTGTACATAATATATGAAGGTACTAATTTATTTTTTAGTAAGATACCTATTCATTTTAAATTTATAAAAATTCTTATCCATGATTTTTTTTTAATTGAAATTTCAGAACCACAGATGTTAAATTGTATGGATAACGATTCTAAGTTGAAAATGTATACATAAATTATTCTATATATAGGCCAATCTATAAAAAAATATCATCGTTGATTTTGTATAATTCTCGATATTGCATTTATTATTCAAATTAAAAATATATGGCGTAAATATTTTTTTTTTGTAATTTTTCTTCCCGTGTATTTGTAAGATATTTAAATAGCCTATCGGCCATTCGGGGCGGAGAAGAATCCAACAAATCAGAGATCATTCAAATCGGTACAGCCATTCTTGAGTTATAAATGGTGTAACTAACACCACTTTCTTTTATATATAAGAAGAAGATGTGTTGAAATACCGCAATAATCCACCTGTTTGGACGAACTAGACAAGGTAGCCAGAATAACTAACAATGTCTTAAACTCATCCCACTGGAGTATCATATATGAAGATTCCTTTCTCGTTTACAGGTATGTAGGCGGGTAGTATTGGATGCTTTCATTAATCATCTAAAGTCAAATACTGATTGATAACATTTTCACAAAGGACTTCATTGCCTTTGATACAGTATATCCCTCCTTTAAAATAGCTCACACGAGTAGATGAACTGTATATTTATATAAATAAAACTACAAACTTCGTATTTCTATCAAGTAATTACTAGAACTCAGTGGAGGGTAAACATAACCTTTGCAGGATCCCCGGAAAATCAAGTTGTGAGAAGCCCCGGGCAAGCATGTTGCGGAGCCCTTACCTATACTTGACAGTGGAATAAGTTTGTTGGATCAGAAATATAAAAATACAATAAACATATCTGCTTCTTTTTACACCACCTCTGCCCCCGCCCACCACTCCTTCACCCCAACATAACTGTCCTTGAAATAATTAATTATGTTTAGTATTGTTACTGATGATGGAACAAGTAGATCCGAAAACGTTATAACTCAATACAGGTATTCGATTGGAAAATACAATGTTTCTTTTATTTTGCATTAATTAATAATAACATAAGATAAATAGACAATTTACACAGATCGAGGTAGTCCCAAACTAGGATACGAATCTTATATTATATATACTAACGCGACGACACACATAACATTCAATTTGTTTGATTTTGTTGGCACCAACTATGTGGTAATCACGAAACATTTTTAATTAAAGAATAAATTAGTTAATTATGTACTACAACCACTTTAATTTTTTAAAAACACTACCGGTTTCAACGCTCAGATGCGTCATTGACGAGTGTTATACTAAAACTCGTTATACTAAAACTCGCTCAGATGCGTCATTGACGAGTGTTATACTAAAACTCGTTAGTATAACACTCGTCAATGACGCATCTGAGCGTTGAAACCGGTAGTGTTTTTAAAAAATTAAAGTGGTTGTAGTACATAATTAACTAATTCTTTAATTAAAAACATAACATTCAATACACTAAACACATATACATGGAACACACAGACCTAGGACAATTTGAAAAAGGTCATTCTTCATTTTGCCCTGGCCGGGAATCGAACCCGGGACCTCGTGACTCCAAGGCAAGAGCGTTACCTCTGCGTCACACCGGCCGTCAATAATAAATATAGAATTCTACAATATATGTGACAAAATATATTTTTAAAAATTAGAAATATAAATAAAATTCAAGGTAATATTGAAACAAGTGGTTTTTAAATACTCGAAAGTTTGTTTCCAGTTTAATACTCGGCCAAGTATTGGTCTCTCATTCTCTTCCGTACCTACATGACAGCTGGTGTTCGAAAAAATAAAGATATTTTGGATATTGAATTCGCTCGCCGTAAAGACCGTCACTGGTAGTATTTCTATACATCATGACCCTAAATGTATTACTAGAACCTCTCGATCTACAAACAAACACGGCACAGAATGAGAATGCCCCAGTTTATATTGCTGAGTTGTGCAGGTTGAAATATCAAGAAATGAGCCCGCAGAGGAGAATTTTAACTAATTATGGGGATAGAACCTTTTCTGTGGCGGGACCCAACCTCTGGAATGGATTGCCTCGCTAGCGTAGGCAAGCTGCAGATCTTAAGACATTCAGAAAGGCTATAAAAACCTTATAATTTACTAATTACTATTAAATATTGTATTCTGTTTTATATTACTGACGTGGACACATATTGTATCCAAAACATTTAATTTAATTCAACATAATGTATCTTCTGACATGGATGCTGTTGTGTATCCGAGATTCTATATGATGTGGAGTTCGTCGGTAGCCTGGAGGTAGAGTCTCGGCCTTATGAACGTCCGGGGTTCGATCCCAGGCGCCGGCAAACTCCCCTTTCACGACACAAGCTTTTAGCTTACTGTGAAAGGTGTATAAGGTTGTATTTGGGTTTATAACAAAACCCAGATATATTTAAAAAAAAAAAAAAAAAAAAAAAAATATCCTAGAATTGATTAATTGTTCAGTATCATTGAGGTGCTTTGGCACGTTAACGACACTTTAATGTGTTGTCAATAATAATTATTATAATAGTTCTACTTTCGACTAAATATGTTACAGAGTACTTATTAAACAACATGAATATTTTTTTATTTATTTATCGTATAAACAGCTTATGCCTTTTACAAATAAGTAAAGACAAATACAAAAATAGTAACAAGATTTTTATTTATAATTTTCATATTGTACATATCTATGTTATAAAATACCACGGATAGTGTAATAGTTCAATATTGCAAGGAATTAAAATTATTTCTTGATTGTAAATTACTGTCTATTTTAGTTATATACGGAGTATTTCAGTTATTTTTCTATCCTTGTTTATAATTTCTTTTTAATTTTAACCTCACCGGCAAACTACTTTGACAACAATGCATGATTCGATTAAATGCTAATGCCAAATCGACTGCTATCAAAGTTATATCTGTTTAAGTTCAAGTCTTGATTTTGTATAAATAAAGGAGTTTATAAATATTTAAAAAATTAACATATAATTTTTTAAATGATACATATATTTTTTAAATGGCTTATTATTATTTTTATTTGTATAATTATCAAAAATATACTTTTTAGTTACTTTAATGGCTGTTTCCGTAAATAAATGTCAGTTTCATTTCATAATATTTACATTGTATCCATGGATACGCACGATCAAATTCGACTCAGCTACATGGACCTAAATAGAGTAATGGACAGACACTTAGGCAAACATTTTGTAGCTGCGCGGGGAGGGGAATGACGACCATTTTGTAAGAAAATAATTTTGTTCGGTGCGTCGCATTTGGGCTGCGTTCAGACAGTCACCGAGTGATCACTCGACGACGCGTATTTTGAAAGTATGTACCTATACAATGCCAGTACGTATTCATAGTGTTCTTGTACTGTATGTTACTATGTTTTCAAAATGTGTAACAAAATAATTATAGTCTCAGAAAATATACTCGATTTCTGCGTAATTGTCATTTATACTTTCTGACGCTGATTCAGTGAATTCGTTTGGATAAATTTAGGATATAAACTTGTAACAAGTATTTGGGAAGTATACAAGCTCAGAAAGTTAGATAATGGCATAATTTAAAAAAAAGCATAAAGCAATTAGTTATAAACTAATCAAGTAGTTATTACTTTAACTGTTAATTTTAAAGATACCTATTAAAATAATATATTCCTTCGTTAGAGACAAAAATATTTTTATCATTTAAAAGAAACACAAAAGTACTGGAATGCTACTATAAAAAGGCGCCAGTCAAATAATAATAAAAATATTTATTTATTTAAATATATTTATAATTTACGTCTTTTACACGTTGGCAAATTTATGAAATTATAACAAAAAGTAAATCCAAAAAAAAAATATTTTAAAAGTTATAAAAGCAATAAAAAATAATTATAAAATCAAGACGTAAAAAATAATGGCACCATTACGATGACATTGGGTATTAAAACGCTCTATTCACGATTATCCGGGGCTACATTCACCACTCACTGCAACTTCATGGTCGTTCACGCCTAGTGACATTTATGCTCCCGTGAACCAACCCTTATGTTGAGTATGTTGAGTTGTTTTGTCATATTTTCGGTAAGTTGTTTTGTATTGTAGTTTTTATCTTAATATATGCGATTTTAAAGTCGTTTATATTATAATTCGTATACTTATAAATGATCATAATAATGTTATAAACGTTCTATAATATAATTATTTGTCCTTATTCTCCCATATCTACACATGTAACTTGTTTTCCATTCTGTCATCTGACAATACAAAGAAACCTATAATCTCGGCTGTTTGGTTTGTTTACCCGTTAGAATGAAATGTTTCATGCATACAAATCTGATCAGGTTAATGATATTATAGCATGTTTATAAACAAAATCATTTTTTGTAGTTTTCCAAAGGATCCAGAAAGGAGAAACTGGACATTATTCAATATTTGACACCAAGTAAACGTAGCTGAATATTCAATAACTCCAGTTACCAACCAACAGTTGACAGGATAGTTGTGAGTTCGTTCATCAATCCACCTGTGCAACATGTCTTGAAACTATAAAAATCATTTATAGTATTAAAAGATCTTGTGGCGTGAAAATAAAACGTCTATAACAAAAAACATTGCGCCGGACAAAAAAAAATGCTATTCTTAAGGATGTAATAGCGTCACTGTGTAAGTTTTTATCTGAGGAGAATATTGACAATTTAAAAATATATTGATATAAGGCTGCATTATATTGCCAAGAGGTATGTCGATAGTTCTCTTTCAGTTCGAAAGTCACTCAACAAGTTAGTGCTCTTCAAAGGGTTTAGAGTTTGTTGTATTTTAATTATAATGCATTCTGTTACTTTTTGTTATTACATATTATAAATCACTCAGTTTCTCCTGTTTATTTGTATATATTCAGTAGAACTATCAAAATTTGTTTTTATTTCTAGCTATAATTTCTGAACATTTTTATAAATTTTCCTTCAATTGTCATTCATTCTCTCCATATTGTGTGTATATGAAAACAATGTTTAAAAATAAATACTGAATGATTTAGAAATGACTCCATTTTATTTACTCATCCTATTCCCTATTTCATCAAATATATGAAAACATTAAGTTATGTGGCATTGTAATTATTTTAAGAAGTAAATATTATGTTTTCTGATACTGTGTGAATAATTTCCATACATTGCCCATACAAATGTTAAATAAAGTATTTCCTACAAAATGGCCACCGTCGATTTCCCTTCCTCACTTTTTGGCTTCGCTGTCATTCATACAAATTACTATAAACGTTCCATCCCCTACCTACATACATCCATGCTCAGCTAAGCATTGTAAATTTTCGTTGGTGAATACCTATCTACGTTGAGGAATGCTGAGGGAGATTTAAGCTGATCGTTTGCTCAGCTGATCGTTCGCTCAGTTTTTCTTGGTGAATACAGGCGTAAAACATTGTTCTCAAGCGGTGAATATCGCCAGGACACCAAAATATCCACAGCCATTTAAATTGTCTGAAATAATTGACAGCTAGTCTGAAACGATAAAAACCAGTAATAGTGATATCGTCTTAAGTTGACCACCTTTCAACTTTTTTCGTTGGTGGATTGATGCGCGCATGCGTAGATGTGCGCGACATCCGTATCTATGGTAAACACTTTTTAACCTATAAACTTTATAATGCTCCCGTTTCGTGACAGTTGCTATCTTTGTTCGTGGCATTTGTTTCCTTAATCAAAAGGCGTCTTAAAACCTCTATTATAACATTTTCAACTAATAATAAACACTCCGCGATCTCCATCTCAACGTCCGCCATTTTGAAAACAACGTCAAAATCAAAGCGCATCTGACAGATTGAATCTGTGCCGGTGGACTGTGTGAACACGTTTGACGATGTACGACCGACGGATTATGTTTTTTATGCGAGCGAAATTCGCCTCGTGTAAACACTATACGTAATATAAACCTACAAGCGATGTTAAGAATATCTTGTTTTGACAATCACGAACGGGAATATCATTATTATTTACTTTGAAATATTCATAATTTAGTCTAAGTATTGTTTTTGGTACGACACCATCACATCATGTTAGAACCATACAGGGTATATCCCATAAGTGAGGCAGCCAGCGGAATACCTACATGTGATGAACATGCAGTTATTTAGAAAAATAAATACCTAATTTCTACCTCCTGCCTCACAGAGCTTTGTCCGCTTGACTAGACCACTAGAAGACCTCTGCGCTCTTCAGCACTGGCTGTGAATAGACTTATTGAGCCCAATAAAACCGGTAAGTTTAACTTCTATGAAAAAACCTTTGTTGTTGTTGAACCGGTTACGTGGAATCGCCTACCGGTGCCATTGAGAGATAGTCAGACTCTCATCAGCTTCAGAAACAAATTCAAAACTGAACTCTTCACTAGCGCTCTTGAGATGGTCTAGAAACTGTTAAACGGCGTCAAAATAAAATCATCCAAAATCATCACCATCATCCTGATTAATCTCTGGTTGGAAAAATACCTGATTTTGTTGAATTAAAATGCGGAGCGATTCAGTAACACGATATTTTTATTGTGACATCATTTTTTATTGTGACATCACTTCCGAATTTGGTTCGCTCTATGGTGCCAAAGTCCTGTGTCACCATTTCGAGTCGTCAAATTTTCGGTATGATATAAAGGTAAAATAAACCCACTGTTGAGGGTCCCACTGTTTCATGTAAGTTTTCAAGTGTCCTGTAAAAAGCAGATGTTTATAAAATCTCACGCATAAGACAATAATTTACATCTACAATTCATCGACGAAGCATGACACTTATCATGAATTCAATATTCTTTTTTTACATGAAAAGGACACTCTGCGTCTTTGTCACTTGCAGTTAGCCTGCTGGTTTCTCTTCTAGTGAGATATGCCTTTATGATATTGTACAATAGAAGTAACTCGAAACTGTTTTGGTAAATGTAAGGTTACATCGACGTCTAAAATGTTTATACTAGCTAGTTCAAAGTTCAAAACCATACCTTATGCTATATTCATTTCTCCGAATATCACAATATTCCTATTGTGTTTATTTATTTATTTATTTATTCTACAGAGACACACACAGAGAGTTGACAAAACATTCATAAAATAAGAAAAAAAAGACACATTGATCCGGCCAGGCCAACCCCCCAATTAAGCGTGTCTACATCATGCTCGTTCAAACAAAATTATATAAAAAAAAGAAACATAAGGGTTAAAACTAACCAATGCAAGTCCAGTAAAACAGACTCACATTACCACAAACAACACACTGTAAAAAGGATAGATGAAAAAATACAATTATATAATTAATTTAAACCCAGAAACTTAACCTACAAGAACATTAAAGTTGGCAGCAACACACTGCCCGAACCCCGTTACGGAGTCACTAAAGACATCCAATCCTTCCACGCGATGCGTGCACAAAACATTATAAAGTTTACACATTCTGCTGATAGGACTGTTTTGGCTGATATTATTACTATGTCTGTCTGGCAAAAAAGTTCTGACGTTACGCAGACGGGGGTTTGTCGCGTAAAAGTTCAATGAACTGACTGATACCGTATCCACTTTACCGTTGACAATTTTGTGGAGCATAGTGAGGTCTGCAAGTATTCTCCTGTCCCTTAGTCTATCCATCTTGAAAAAAGAGAGACGATCCTCATAACTTCTCAAAAGTCTACCCTGTCCAGCTCTGTAAGACAAATTTCTTATTGTGTTGTTTAATACAGTTTCCGCAGCAAGCTTTTCGTGTTCAAGGTATATCTAGCAAATCAAGAAATTTTAGAGGTATGTAGGTACACCAAATAATTTTTTTTTTTTTTTAAAAAAGATATATCTGGGTTTTTTTATAAACCCAAATACAACCTTATACACCTTTCACAGTAAGCTAAAAGCTTGTGTCGTGAAAGGGGAATTTGCCGGCACCTGGAATTGCAATGCTTATTTAAAATTTATTGAGAACTTAAACAATATACCTAGTACGAGTATGAAAAGATGTTTAGTGAGAAATTTGAGCGTGTTTAACTGATTTAATCGTTGATAAGGCTATGTTGGTCTCTTCATTAATAGTCTTTAAATGTTCTCTTTTCTTCGATTGAACAGTACTGAGAGTTGAAAATCCCAAGCCCCTCGCTCTTATAGCTCTCAGCTATTTCTAGGTGTCAATCTTCATGAAACCTTAAATTTTTCCTGCGACACACCAACTGATGACAACGGTACACCAGTGTGCCGCAGCACACGCTTTGTGGAACACTGGTTTAATATATAATATGACCAATTCTGAATCATAAAATAGTTTAGTTGCACTAACTAAGTGTAAGGAGATAGTTGAGTCATAATATTTAGTTCAAATTCGTATTCACAGTTTTCCGTACTAAAACTAATTAAGTTAGCTAGTTCATTTTGACACCTAATTACAACTATAAATTTCGAGAATCTATGGATTTCGTATTCAGAACGAAATTTTAGTTGACATCTGACAACTACAATTAGTTGTATTTGGCAGAATTTTATTCGCAACTTTTAATGTGCGAATATTATTAGTTGCTGTCATTTTGCCGTAGAATATTGCTATATTTTGGAAGTTTAAAGTTGTTTTTTCAATTAAAAGTAAAAAATGGATATGTTTAGGGTCCTCGCAACTCTTGGCATCTATAAATTGTAAAATTATACCACCACCGACGCAAATGCGAACGTCAAAATATACCGGCAAATCTGACATTTCACAATATTCACGCGCGACAATAATTATTAAATTGTTGCCAGAAGTGTAAATCGGAACGTGAAAAACATTTTTTATTGCGGCATCACCGACTAATATTTGTTTATCCCATAGATTTAACCGTTTACCCTTGGTGGTTATCGAGTTTATAGTTGTTTATAGTTCTTAACTAATACTGGATACGAATTTGTACTATAATGACTAATATTAGTCAACTATTATTAGTTAGTTTAGTTAGTTCATCAAGATTCAAAATCGGCCCTTATATGTGTGTTGAATTTCTATTTCTTCTCAGTTCAGTGTGCAGCAGATAATGCAAAATGTTTAGGAAACAACAAAGAAAGCAAAGTTTTCGTAAAGTCGTGTCTGTAAAATGAACCATTGATGCGTTATTCGTATTAATACAGTAAATATCTGAATTAATAATTCAAAAGTTTTTGTGTCTATACTGTGGAAATCCATTTTAAATTTTATTAAATAAAGTATAAAAATATATTATTGAGCACTGTTTAATCTCCACCTTGTTAGGTTAGATACAGAATATTTATACATGTTTTCTCGTAGCGCACCAGGTGCAGTTTTGTATAAAAGTTCTATATTGATTGTTTCGGATTCGCCTGCCTTTATTAAATAAGAGTAAGATGTTTTGCTTGAACACACAATAAACCCGTCTCTTTTGATCAAGATTTTTTGCAGGAGATTTCAAAATAAATTTGTTTAAAGGTATCGCAGATTTTCGTCTTTGTTTTCGACCATAATATCGGTCTTTTTTGCTTTCGGATATTTGTTTAAAAAATTACAGTTTCGTCATAGTTTTTAATTCAAACTCTTATTCCTATTTGGTAATGATAAAGAAGGACATAGTCAAAGTGTTATAAATGCAGTAGAAATGAGAGCGTTAAGTAGGATGTGTGGTATAAGTCTGAGAGGTCGTGTGCGTAACAGTGATATACGAAAGTAATTTGGAATGAAAGTCGGTGTAATTACAAGGATGAATATAAATAAGTTACGATGGTTTGGGCGTGTGGAATGAGGACAAAATGATCAAGAAGATATATTTGGCTGAGAGGAATGGTGCTCGGACACGTAGACGACCGAGGATCAAGTGGGAAGATCATCTAAACCAGATCCTACAAGACGGCCATGTGTTGAGTACATTGAACAGGAGAGCATGCATGAGGAATTGTATGACAGTGACGGGTGCGAAAGATGTATGCAAGGATAGAAGGAAGTGGCGCTCGATCCTTTCTGCCTACCCCTCGAGGGAAACGGCGTAATGGTATTATGTATGTATAATGTTTTAGTTAATCGCAGCTTCAAATTTACAGTTCCGCATAGTGTTATTTTTTCCAAATAATGTTTCATATTAACATAATATTAACTCGATACCACTTTCATACAAATGCATAGTGCAATTAGTGCATAGAACTATAATCAGTTATCGTGACCCAATCGGTCACTGTCCACCGTCGCCGTCGGCCATCTGCTGCTTGGTACAGAGTCACACTATGTATTATGTTATTACATTGGTAGGTATAATTTTATGTATCTAGACGACAATCTCACGCTCTAGGGGTTTCTATAATGATGAAGAAGTTTCATTGATGCATGTCTCAACTCGTGGAAATCTCATTGCCAATATGTTTCCAAGAATAAATTTTCTGTAATATAATTTTTCAGTAGTATCGATTTGTATTAAAGCTCTTAGAAGTAAAATCACAACTCCAGATAATTCCCATATGAACATTATTACATTGCAGAAAATATTTTGTGTTTTACAACTATTTTACAACCGACTATATCAGTCCGTATGGATGTAAAATTCAAAATTCACTCATTCATTCATACATTACATTTCTGATGTGTTAGGCAGCGGACGAACTGCCAGTAATAAATATGCAAGTCGTTCTTTTCGTCCTTTCCAATAAAAATAAAGACGTTCAGGGTTGGTGGCATACCTCATCACTCCTTTTAACACAATCACAATGATGATGATGATAATGATTCTGGATGATTTTGTTTTGACGCAGTTTAACAGTCCCTAGACTGTCTTTAGGGCGCCGGTGAAGAGTGCAGTTTTCAATTTGCTTTTGAAACTAGTGACAGTCTGGTTGTCTCTCATTGGCACCTGTAGGCGATTCCACGTAAGCGATCCAACAACACCAAAAGCCCTTATATAGATGTTACACTTACCGGCTTTATTGGGCTCAGTAAGTTCTTTATTAGAACACTTTTTCAAAATAGCACAACGGTACATCATCTCTATACATAATACCACATAGTGATTTCTCCCATGCAACTACATCCTTAAAACAGCTGTACCCTGACAACCCCTCCAAATACAGTCTAAAGTTTGCCAAACGATGCCAAAACAAAATTATTCATTAATGTCATCGTAGTCGTAAAAAACAAAACACTAACAATTATATAATAAATATAACTAGGTTTAAAATTAGTTGGTAGGTACATGTTGTGATCCATGTCGCACGTGAAGTTGCGAGTGAACATATATATTTGTGTATGTGTGTGTGTGTGTGTGTGTGTTTATGGTGATGAGATGATGTTGTAATTATGCCTTCAACGTAAGACAGGGGCATTCAATGTCTTTACACTTATGATTCTTTTCATTATTTTATTATTGTTGTGGATTGAATGAAAGAGCACAATATCATATATTTATTGCATAAGAGCTCTATAGTATCTTTGATTAGGTACTAAAATTAACTCATTGTTTTTTTTTAGTTATTTCAATTTTTACATGGTGATTGTAGAGTACTACGTAAATTTCGTAGCCAAAAACACCTTGCTGCAGGAGGCGAGACTAGACCAAACAATGGGACGTGGAAAACCCTGAATCGACTGAAATCTGATGTAGAAAACTGCTGTGAGAATAGAGAATGATGGGCCTTCCTACAGAAAAAAACTGAAGCGTATGACTGCGGTGCAACAACGACGATGCCCCACTTGTTGGAGTGTCCATTGTGTCCTGTCGCATGTACTATGGAAGATATTTTTAATAATGCATCTCCACGTGCTGTGCGTTTTGCACAGTACTCATCAGATCAGTTTGATTGATTCTCTGGGTTTCGACACGATAAATAAATTTTACGTGAACATATGTAAACACTGCTTAGGTAAAGGCCACGCCTAGTGAGGTAGCTTATTGCGTTTTCTTTTTTTGTTAGATTTATACTGCATTGAATAATGTTTTATTATTATTTTTGTCATGTCACTTATAGTTACTCAGTATTGTCTCCCGGTACTCCAGATGATACGTGCACATGTACCAAGTGTCACCTGTTAAGTTTCAGTTCGTTAAGTTGCACCCGTTTCTGTGTCAGTACGTTAAGTTTAACCTGTTTCTGTGTCAGTATGTTAAGTTTCATCCGTTTTTGTGTCAGTTCATAAAGTTTCAGCCGTTTCTGTATCAGTACGTTAAGTTACACCCGTTTCTGTGTCAGTTCGTGAAGTTTCGTCTATTTGTAACAATTTACATTCTATTCTACAAGTATTTTAAAATTACAGCCTTCTGTCGAGTGATCTATGTTGCTTGTGATAGAAGATGATGTGGAGTGATTCCTGTACTTGATAGAACTACAGGTAGTGTTGAAACATTTCTCATTTTCCAATATTCTTTTTATTTTCTTTTTCAATTCTGTATACATTTAGAATTTTTCTCTGATAGTCGTTAGTATATTGTTGGTGTTCGGAGCATTTTATTATTGTTATTTATCAAGTTTTCACATTATGAATAAGGTAATAACACAGTAAAACGTATTATGACACCAGTGCATATCTCACACACTTATATATAGAACTGTTTTATACATTGTCAAAGAATAAAATACATAGTGACGGTGAGAATTGTATTTCGGGCTAAAAGCAAAGTTCTGTTTCTATGCGCAAAAATAATATTTATAATGTCTGGAATATATTATTAAGGAGGTATAACTATTCTGAGTTTGTTTTATATATTATATTTGATTACATGTGAAAAACATCTTTTTCTTGTTACAAACTGTCTACATACATGTATTCACATTTTGTTTATTCTCCTTGGCAAATTTCATTTCTACTAGTAGGTACTTCACATAATACAGAGATATATCTATCATTATTATATACGTACTACAATATAACTACTATACCATATATGATCAGATTATTTTACCCAGAATATGGAAATAACAAAACATTTCTAATATTTCAAAACAAGGCTTAGAAGAGACAGCAATAATTATTATAAATGATGTAGAAATTATTTTAATCTACTTTATTAGATATTTTTATGAAATTGCATTTTATTTCAAAAAATATGTGAGATGTTTATAGAGATATAATATTTGTATAGCTGTTATAACCTCTGCTAAGGAGATTAGATTATTTATTTTTGTTACTACTTAATAAAGTGACTGTCTTTTCAATGCCATGTATATAATGATGGTTTCGCTTTTTAAATTTACATATATGAAATCATACAATAGTTAGTGGATAAATATTTATTATACTGTTTTGTTCACCAATAAAGAGAATATGTTATACCGCTCTTCTTCTTTTTTATTTTTAAATCTTCGTTCGAGATTATAGAAAGCTACTTACCATTCTGACAGATTTTTCACCATCCGACAGATCAGATCCTAGAAATAAAATCATCCGACAAAGGCAAAGGTCGTTGACATTGTTGATAAGTAAAAATGACAATGGGCTGGTCAGACCAATTAAAATGTCTAACTCTGATTAGTTGTTTATAATTTATTATTTTGAGGACATTATCGATTATGTTACTTAAATATTGTTTTTTTTTTGTACTTGTTTTGTTAATGTTAATTCTTTTTAACTCTGATCTTGACGTGTGATTTTATAAACTTTGACTTGTGTATATGTGAATTGATATTGTGTATGTAATAGTATGCTTTTGTACTCTGTCTCATAATTTCAACATGTAAAAGGCTCACGCCGTATATAAATGTAAAGTAAAAAATAAAAAAAAATATGGCAAGGCGAGAGGATGGCAGGTAAACTTCGAGAATTCTTGAATGAAGACTGTGGAATGACAGCTAAGAAGTGATGGAAGACCCCAAAAAATGGGTTGAAAATATGTTCCAAATGATAGGAAAACAGTGACACATTAGTTTTTCAACCTCTCTTATAGCCCCCACAACAATCCGAACAATATGAAATCATATAATTTTTGTTATTTTTTTCTGAAATTGGAGTCCAACAATATGACCACCGTCCATGGATACCCTCATTTCACACTATGAATGTTTGAATACAAATGAGATGCATTACTTTTTATGTTAGCATATTTCTTACTTACATTCATCTTTACTCATTCCTCCGACGGAGAATTTTATTGTTATTAGTATATCAGCGAACTCATTCAAACTCATACTTTTCGTTTCATACCATCCAAATTTACTACTTTAACATACATAATATACCTATATGTACATACAATACATACATATACATACTTCCCTTATGAAATAGATAGAAAGGATCGAATGCCATTTACTCCTGTTCTAGCTAACACTCTTGCTTCCATCACTTTCATTAAATTTCTCATCCGTTGCTTTCAGACTCATCCTTATAAAAATTGATCTACATGACCTGATTCTAATCATTAAATCTTCCGCCGCCCTACACTCTTAGTTTTGGGAGCTTAAAATGGCCACATTGAACCATTCATCTACAATTCATATTTGATGAAATCTTCTTCTTCCTGAAACTTCTTCTTCTCTTTGGGCAATTATTAGTCCCACATGGTGGTGGGGTCTGCCTTTCTTGTTTGGTTACGCCACTTGGTTCTGTCGAGCGCATCCTCATGGGAAACATCACAGCTCCTCATGTCTTGTCTCACTACTTCACGCCATCTTCTTCCTGAAACTGTCCCAACTTATTGCCGCTCAAGGCTGTTGGGGTCGGCTCTTCTCGTTCTGAGGTTGTACACTCTTCTGTTTGCTATATCCTCTTCATCCAGGCCATTTCTCCGCAGGATTCTATTGCATTGTGTCATCCAGGTACTCTTAGGTCTCCTGTATTTGATGAAATGTTGCCGTTAAATCGTTTTACAATTCCTTATATGATCCTATTATGGTTCATATAAATTGACCTTTTTACACCCTTGTTCTCCTTTTAATATTTCTGTGTACTTAAAACATTGACATTAAATTGTGCGAACAATCTGATAATGATAATTATAATTATGTAACATAAAACTCACAAGTTGTTTTGAAATAGATAACCAAAATGTATTTTACAACTATTTCAATAAAATATTCATGATTTTAAATTAAGAACAAAATCTTAACCCATAATATAATTTAATATTTTCATTGGAGCTTGAAATTCAAATATAATATCTGAACGTAAACTCTAGATTTGTGATTGGCTTAAATGAAAATAATTAAATGAAATATTGAAGAAGAACGCACAGAGAGAAGAAGGAGTTATGGATTTAGAAAATTATTTTGGTCGCACAATTTGATTGGTCACATTACCAATTTTTCATAATAGATTTTCATTACGCATACGTACTTCTATTTTAATTTTTGCAGCTTTGTGCATTTCTGTGCAACATCATCCTCTTACGGCGCTTCATTCCGGAGAGAAATTTGCACGTTACGTTGCAATTTGCAAGTGAAATCATTCTGGTGTTGAATAATGATTACCTCATAGGTTTCATAGAAAATATTATTGTTATTACATTCTTACTTATAATTCCTATGAAGACTCCCTTTACAGAATATAAATAATGTAGTAACTCGACCTTTCTGAATGAATAATACAATAAATAGGTACTCATTTGTTTTGTTAAAAAATATCTCAAGGAGTTGCCTTACCTTACCCTCTTTTCAGTAAGAAGGATTGTGCATGAATATTCAAGAGATACCTATATATAATTTACTAAATTATAATTGTACTTCAGAACTGAAAGACTGGTTGATTCAAAGAAAATGTTTTTCCAGCGATTTTCTTGTTTATGAAAACAAAATAAAGACCGGATTAAGTATACACAGTTATACCAAGATCGTAACTCAAGTTTATTTTCCCTTTTCGTCGACAAAATCTCAGAGCTCAACTTACATCGGATATATTGCAGTTTTCATATGGAGTTTTTCTTCGCATTTTTAATAATATATTTCTTGACAGAGCAATGTCAGCTTCACAGCATCATTACATTATAATATATGTATCTTGGTGTATGATGATATAATAACTTAAAAATAGATTATAAGCTCCGGTTAAGTTCTGCAACTTAAGATTAAATGAAAAAGTAATTTGAACTTTGAATTTGTTGGATATTATAATATATTACTGTTGAATTTGATTGTTATTATGTTGTAATGATTTTAAGTGTTGGATGGAATGTATTGTCAAATTAAGTTTATTCGCTATTTTCTTCATAAACTGTTATAATTTATAAATAGAAAACCTGATTCTCAAAATTCTCAAAAACTCTCAAAGCACGAACACTGCTCAACTTTGACGTTACGAAATGAACAATTTAATGTGTTTTATATACTTAAATGTAAATGTGGTTTAGATTTTCAAGAAATAAACTTTTGAAATATTCCGTAGAGTCCCGTGGGAAAAAAAGGTATCCTATACTTTACTATTA
This sequence comes from Athripsodes cinereus, assembly GCA_947579605.1. Classification (NCBI taxonomy): domain Eukaryota; kingdom Metazoa; phylum Arthropoda; class Insecta; order Trichoptera; family Leptoceridae; genus Athripsodes; species Athripsodes cinereus. Next base: position 6,429,923 of record OX388323.1, read on the forward strand.
ATGTTTAAATAAGACATTGAACACCTAAAATTCATCACTTATGAGGTTTGGCACACATCCTTAATGTTTTTTATAAGTGAATCTGAATTTAAAACAAACCCAAATACACTCTTACAATAAGCAATGTTGTTGTTTTTCAGGTTTGCCAACAACCAGATAATGAAGATCGCCACGAAAGCCTTCAATCCACATTGAGAAAGCAATACGCTTGTGTAGTCTAGGATTCTACCATCAGGTTACTGAACAACTCAAATACTTCCACATAATCGGATTTTTATAGTAATATAGTAATGACTTTGTATTTGGTACGAGACTCGGCCCGTCGACTCTCCAGGATCCGCAGTTGGATTCTGCAAAAAAAATCTGTTTCGACATTGTCGCATATGGCTCATTAGAGCCATCTCACAGAATGAGAAGTAATGCATATTAAAGCTTTTTATATCTGAAGTATCGCATAAAATGAAGCACAAAAAGTTCAACTCCATTCTACTTCGTACGCAGACGGCTGGCTAAGACTTAGTTTTTGCATTTACTTATGGTATCTAACCAAAATCGAGTAATTTGAGAGTGTTCCACTCTCTGAAACTACTATAGGCAGTTAGTAAACAAAACTTACTTAAAAGTTAGTATATTAAGGTAAATGAAATATATGTAAGATTCCTTTTATTTTGAAAGTAAACTATAGAATTGTTTTTTGGATTATTATGGAGACACTAATCCATTTCAGTATCATTTCTCGTTTTAATTTAACTTTTAGAGATTGAAGTGTAAGGACAATGGAATCAAGTTATTTTCTATCTATTGTACCTACTCCACAAATAAAGGAAGATATTAAAATAGTTGAAAATGTTGAAAGAATGGACTCACTCAGACTTCCTCACATTATTGCAACTTACTCGTAATGGTTTCGCCCGTTCCAAATATCAGGAAAGAAATTTTAGTTTTAATTATTTAGGGAAATTATCAACATACAAATAAAATTTTACATAGTATAATGTAATAAAGAATAAATTAATAAAACAAATGTTTTATTCTACTTTTTGTTTATTTGTCGAGAGAGACGTTTTTCGTCTCAATGATTGACAATTTCCTAACAAAACAAGACGTCTCTCTCGTCAAATAAACAAATACATTATAGAATAAAACATGTGTTCAACAATTATTGTGCTTAATCAGTCCATCTTTGATTACATTGCCCTCTTCAAGTGCCAGTAGGTATAGTTCAAAACACAGATAGAGAAAAATATAAAAACAAAACAAATATATCATCCCCGTAGGGGATGTTAGGAATCTACGTTGCAGGAAGACATTTCTGCAAATTATTACTGACAAAGAGACGATTCTTAGGGATCATTACAGCTGAAGGCCAATGCGATCCCAGAAGAAAACCAACAATATCTAGACAACAACACAACTACAACACACTCTTACTTACATTTCGTATGGCCCGGTGTTGATAAATCTTAACCCATGTGGGCTGCGTCGTGTCCTCTACTGTCTTGGCTCCAGTGCTGAGAGCCAGTTCACCGCCTCCGGTCCTGTTTTATGGATGTCCTGCAGATCCCCGCTAAATTTTTTGAGATGGCAGTTCTGCGCTATGTGTCTCACCGTCTGCACATCTCCACATTCACAATCAGGGGAATCTCTTTTACCCCACCTCCAGAGCAAGTAGTTACAGCATCCATGTTCTGTCCTCACTCTATTTTGCTGTACCCAAACCTTTCTCGGCAGATCAAAACCAGGTACTTGAATTGTGGGGTCTCTCAATTTTCCTGACAAACTCCAGCCAGACCGTTAAATATTTGAATAGCCCTACCTATTGGGGACTTTGCCAATATGTTTGTTCTACTTTGATGCTGATAAAAAAATCGTGATTCCGGGAACGTCCATATGCATCGGGAACATATAACGGGAAACTATAAAATAGACCTTGAGGTGTAGAAGAACAGAAAGAAACAGAAGAAACAGGAATAACTTTTTAAAACGCGTAATATTAAAATGTCACGTTTGGAGATACAATTTCTCTGGCATTAAACCATTAGGTCCTGAGAGGAACGTGACTTGGAGGATATCTTTGAGATAATAATTATGACGGTGCATATTGGAGATTATTATTATTACTTATTGTATTTTCTGTACTGCGTTTGTTTTGTAAACGCAGCGAGCATTGAGTGAAGCAACTTTATTTCAAGCCATGGAGCACTCGGTAAAGAATTGGTCTCTACTCACCCTTGTCTGTAAGTTTTCGAGTTTCCTGTAAAAGGCATGTGTTCGAAAACAAGAAGACATTTTACAAAAGATAATATTTAAATTAAATTAAACACTGTTTCATTCCACCATGAGATTGTTTTAATTATTAGAACGTTTTCAACTACAAGGTAGTCATCATCAGTAATATCACAAAGTTTGATTTAATTTAAATATTATCTTTTATAATGCATTTCCACAAAGTTACACTTGAAAGTATATAATAGACATTTTACATTTCACATCCAGCGCTGATGTTTACCACCCACCCTGAATATGCCTTAACTTTTGTTGGCACAGAGAAGACGGCTTGCATGTTTATTGCATGCAGCTAGTCTACTGACTACCCCACTTGTGGAATATGTCGAGATGGTGTAGTAGCATTTATTATATACACAAAATAATATTGGTTTCAACATTTCATTTTAATACCTTACTTCAAACATAAAATAGAAAAATCCACATCAAAAAGTACATGAGACACGATTAAATTTATTTAGGTACAAAATGTATAACCACAATAATATTTGAGTTCCTTCCCCCACAATGTTCTATGACAACATTACAATAATCGCAACAGAAGGACGTATCCACCAAAGTGTTATTTTTTCTATAAAATGGTTAAGTCTTTAAAATGTTTGGAATACGGGGCTCTGAAAATAAATGCTAGCGAACAATTTGTTAGCGAACAAGCGACAAAAACATTCCAATAGTCTTACATTCAAATAGTGCACACTTCAGCAATAACATTCATAGAAAATCTTACAATTTTGCACACATAATACATTCATTCACACAAACACATTCACACTTCCTAAATGTATGCAATTACGATACAAAAATTCTTAAAAAATAAGAAAATCAAAAGTTTTTAAAAAAATACTAAGAAACTCAATCCTAAACATTTCACATTTTTTTTTAATTTTTCTTTCTCCCTTCAACTCTCTTCTTGTTTTCATTAATTCTGACAACAAAACATGTTTTAGTAGATACGCCTTTTTGTTACTACGCATGCGAACTATGGAAGATAATAATATGACAGAACTACAATGGGGACTTTTATCATTACGTTTCGAATTCATCATGAAACGTCCTGCGGTCTCCAACCCTCCTCACCATAACCCTTCATTGGTGATATTAGTCCAACTTGTCCTCAAAAAGACCGCAAATTCGATTATTAAAGTTTTCAGCAGACATATTGTATCTATGTAAGTACTGTCTTAATACAATAATTCCGAAACATTTAAATTAAATAAATGCATTTGTGTTGTTTATTTTATTTTGTACTATTTTGCCATATCTTTCTGAGTGGTTAATGATCCTGTTTGTTTGTGAGAACGTATTCAAGGATTAATTATAAACAAAACACTTATTTATAGTAGATGCGAGCCGGCTTTCAAGAGCCTCCGCTCTGATCATCAGACTAGCGAAAAAGATGATGTTGAGAGCGGAAGCTCTTGAGAGCCGGCTGCGTCCAATAAATAGCCACAGTGGATATGCTATAAATGAGCGTTTTATTTATAATCAACTCAACAGGAATTTCCACCAAGTACCATTGGTTGAAAATGTCAACTTTATTCAAGGATTCTTGACAGTGTACTGTAGTATAAGACAGGTATTCGCAAGACAACACGAATAAGACATTTAAAACCATCGTTTCAGCGGAGAATCTTACTTGTTTTGGCACAGAAAGGATGATTTGGATGTTGGCTACGTGAAGTTATATCACTGGCTATATTATATTTCTGGCAAATGCTGTAAGAAAGTGAATAAATAAGTATGTTTCTTCATTATTTATCTGCTTGTCGATAAAGGGCAGTGATTGACAATTAGTATTGTCAATCTTTGTCAGTTTTTATACAAATCACATAAAGTACAGAAATACTCGTCTTTAATTTCATTATGAAATTCTACAACCTTTGCACAGAAACATTGAATCAAACTAGACAAACGATGAACTACCTAGATTTTTTTTTTTTTATCTTATCAGTGATTGAACTCTCATCTTAATTGATATGAATTCTTACATTGGATGGTTAGAAGAGAAAATTCTCCAAAGAAATTTCTCGAGAATGAGAAATTTCTCCTCTGATGGAAGAGAAATTTCTCTCCATAATTTTTCTTAGTGGTATTATGACCTTTCGCCCAGTACACTTCGCAGCCAACCTGATTGATCCAAAAAATTGTGGGGCTGATTAAGGCCCAAATCAGAGGTTATTAACACTTTCTTCCATGTACATACGTACCTGCATTTTTTTTTAACTTAAATATGGGCATGTGGGGTGTCAAACATCAAGATTTTTCATCAGTTATTAGCACTTTTTCCTATGTAGGTACCTAACATTTTTTTGTTTTCATAATTAATTGTAGCCATATTGGTGATAAATTGTCTCAACATTTGTACATTTTTATTGATTGATTGAATAAAGTATTTATTATTATTATACTGTTATATAAAAAATAAAAAAAAAAACTCGGAAAATTCTCTACTTCGAGAAATTTACCGAGAATTTTCCCGGTAAACTTCTCGAAAAATTAATTCCTGAGAATTCCACAACACTAGGTTAGAGTTTATCATTGTTTACGTCTCCTTCAGTGCCTATATCCGTTTCATTTGATACATACTTTATCCGACGCTCTATTGAGAACAATAGGTTCCATTGAATTCAATACGGAACTTATGGGACGGGTATTAGCTAAGTGAACACATTGACAAACCCAGGGAGGAACAAACTTGGTCACTTGCCCCTGCCTCTTGAAAAGATAATTAAAAATAACAAAACTATTTTCAAAATACTACTTTACCATTATGGCACATTACACTAGTGGGGTAGCCAACGTATCATCTATAAGCAACAAATACAAAGATCGTCCTTTCCGTGCCAGTAAAAAAGTTATTCAAGATGGGTGGCATGCTAATTATAATTGTCTTATACGTGAGTTTTAATGAACACCTGCCTCTAACAAGATACTAGAAAAATTACTGATAAGATTGGGAGGACTATTCTTCACCGAGAACTCCATGGGGCTGAATATCTTGATTATTTCGTAGATCAGTTACATGAACTACTTACCATATTTATTTATTTATACAAATAACGACTGAAACAGCTTTTACAAATAAAATGATAAAAAAAAAAACAAAAACAGTCAAGTCAAAACAATGCATATTAGATAATGAAAACAATATAAAAATAATTTTATAATTTTAAATAGTTAAGTACAAATAAAAACGGTTCTAAACAAAAGTATATAAACATTAATACAAGTATAATATGCTCAAACACACCCTCCTTTACACGAGAATTGTCTCTATAAGGAAGATGTTTAGATTTAAGTTTTTAGCAAACAGTCTATGTATTGTTATATCTGTATTAATTGTTATGTTAAATAAAGTAAAAAAAAAATAAAAAAAATATTACATTAATATTCAGTGCATAACTACAGTAGTCAGTCATGCATATACATAGACGACCTAGCCCAGTATAACTGAGAAACACAGATTCTATCAATTCTTAATTTTAACTGCTTTAGTTTTGATTATTTTAACTTTTAATTATTCTAAAGTCTATCAAGTGAAAATTTTAACTACTTATTTTCATGATTTTTGTCTTGTTTTTTGCTTTTGATTTGAGTAGGGTAAAGTATGTATTGTTATTATTTACTAGCAACGTGTTCGTCATACGCTTCGGTAAATTGCGGGACCTTGATTGGTTTGTTTGATGGAGAAATTTGAATGTTGATATTTGTTAGGTTGAACTGTTTGTGTCCCTTAAGAATATAAAAATAAAATAAATAAATTGATATGTAACAATAATATCATTCAGTATACACAAAACACCCAATTACAACGCATATTTATGTATCCATAGGTCTAGGTATTAGCCAACCTTAACAGTGCATTGCTAAATGTAGCATGGTTCGAAAACCAACAGAGCAAAGACAGGTGTAGCAGGCATAAACAACGCAAACAGGTACACTATGTTTACATCACTTGAGTACAATGTACACAATATAATATTATACATATGAGAAAAAAAAACACAGAAAGACAAATATATACACATCAGTAAAAAAGTTATAAGCAAATAGATACATAATAACATAATAATATTTGCAATGACCTTTCGGTTTTGTTTTAAAATTGCGTTGCATTTTAACTGTACTACCAATAGCTAGTTTTATTATTTGGACCAATCAAAAAATAATCCTCAGACAAATTGGGTAGTCACCCCGTCCCTAGAAGCCAAAATACAAGATGAAAAAATCATCGTACATAACGATTCAAATAATTCAAATTCTTTCACTTAATTGAAAATTTGACGACACAGAAGTGTATTCTACACCTTGCATGTATTCAAATTTACTAAATCGTGAAATTTCGTTCTGGCAATTCCTACACACAGCACCAATTATTTCTCTAAATCATTCTCAGTTTATGGTGCTCGTTGTTGGAACAATCTTCCTTCTTCGCATAGAGTTTCACAATCGCTCAATGTTTTTAAATCTTCTGTTAAGGAAAAAATGCTATCTTCTTACTCAGTATCCGTTCCCTAGCCACCCCTCCCCCCCCCCTCTGGTCCATAATCCCTACCACATGTTGGGTGTGTATCAAATGATATTTTAAATTTTGTTTTTTTTTCTTATGTTGTGTTTTGTATATATTTTTGTAAGTAAATTTATTTAAACTAGGTTTTATCTCAATGTGTCGTGGTTAGATCGAAGAAATCACTTTACAGTGATAATTTCGCCACTGTATATCGTCCTAGTTTTTTTTTTAAATTCTATAATGTTTTGTTTACACTGTTATATAATGATGATGTGCAAAAAGAATAAATAAAAATGTGACTTAAAACAAAGATGCACAGAGTTGACAAAAAATGTTCACATATTAATAACTATACTGTGAAAGGCATAGTACCAACCATTTCTGATTGAATAAATAAAATAAAAACTAAGTTGCTGTCCCCTACCTCCCAGAAAACAATCTGTAGACGCCCTTAAGTAAAGATTATATATAGGCACCTACTCTAGCAGGCGTCCCAATTAGTAGTATTTAGTAAATAATCTAGGAATAGGTATTAAATAATAATTTAGCTTCATGTGTATCCCCATTAACAAGATGTCAATGGTATTATGTGAAACTATAATATTACATTCTATCCTCATACTAACCGATACAGATTTCATCGATACTGAAGGAGACCCACCGGATACCATAGAAGTCTTAGGATTCATATAAATAAAATAATTTTACTGTACAACTTATAGTGAACAGGCAACACTCAATTGGTATTGTTGTAGTCAGCTGGTGATGACGTCAGATGACTAAATTATCACAATTTAAAATCATTCGAATTTCCACTGACCAGCTGACCACATATACTTTTAAGTGTTCTATCTTTTTACAGTTTTTTACTATAACAATTTAATGTATTTCTTATAATTTCTTTAAGTTTCACAAAACTGCGAGTTTTATTTATAGAATTGGTGAGTAAACTCAATCTTCCTTATCCTCACAAATCATCTTTATAAGGAACTCTCTTTAAAAACCTCTATCTTTGCAAGTAGAGAATCGTCTTACTCATAGGCAATCTGACATTCTACTTCAAACTTACCATACCACTGTGACATTTTCAAGCATTTGAGCTCGTTCCGATATTGAGAAATATGTACAATGTACATATACATATACGGAGCCCATAAATGAAACGAATGCAGGTGTTTTGCAAACGCTCCAGTTTCATTAGTTCTTCGTTAGTGATGTCAAGGGTTTCCGTTTATGTTGGACGTTTATGTTAAATATGTATTCCCGTGTGTGATATATTTGGATTATATTCCTTCAATGACCCTCTCTCTAACCAAGAAAAGCTACGTTAATAAAACAAAAGCATTAATTTTCATAATCTAAGAAATGATTCAACATTTTCAACAGAACTATTGTTTTGTATTTATACAATATTTGTTCAATAAATTTCATAAAGCTTGAAGCTCCAAGAACTACGTTGCATGCCCACATGCATGCAGAATAAGAGAAATCGGCTAACTTATATGAGAAATGCCGTGACTTTGGAGGAAGCGAAAGAAATAGGTTTGTAAAGATATCATATGGCATCCGTTATCTCAGCTTACCCATTTTGGGTGTGGTTATAGTTAAACTATAATAATATATATCTACATATGCCCTCACGCCGAATTATTAATTTTTATTAAATTAATTTCGCAAAAAAACGTTTTATTCGTCTCAAAATATAAGGACTGTGTACTTTAATTTGTAAGTAAGTGAAAATCAGTCTGGCGTCAAATGTGTCAACTATGCGGTATAAGGTACCTACGTGATGTTAGAATGCTGCTGAGGTCAAATTTTACAGCAAGACGGAGTCACCGAACTGAAAGAGAAGCCTCTGAATCCTGTCTAGCGTGCTGTCGGAATGAAAAGAGAAAAATGTACAAATTTAAACCTACATTTTCACAATATTAAAATACCGACTCGAATAGAAAAAGCTTTTAGAATAATACAATTTTATTTTGTTTGAAACTGCAACACGTTACATTATTGTATTTCTCAAATCAATGAAAATAATATTTTTATCAAACACTACTACTACTACACCATCACGGCATATCCCACAACGGGGGTAGCCAGCAGACCAACTGCATGTAAGAAACATGCAAGCCGTCTTCTCTGTGCCAACAAAAAATAAGACATTCATCTCATCGCTGAATTTGAGGTGTAAAGTGTCTTTACTTTCAATAAGACATTCATCTCATCGCTGAATTTGAGGTGTAAAGTGTCTTTACTTTTAATAAGACATTCATCTCATCGCTGAATTTGAGGTGTAAAGTGTCTTTACTTTTAATAAGACATTCATCTCATAGCTGAATTTGAGGTGTAAAGTGTCTTTACTTTTAATAAGACATTCATCTCATCGCTGAATTTGAGGTGTAAAGTGTCTTTACTTTTAATAAGACATTCATCTCATCGCTGAATTTGAGGTGTAAAGTGTCTTTACTTTTAATAAGACATTCATCTCATCGCTGAATTTGAGGTGTAAAGTGTCTTTACTTTTAATAAGACATTCATCTCATCGCTGAATTTGAGGTGTAAAGTGTCTTTACTTTTAATAAGACATTCATCTCATAGCTGAATTTGAGGTGTAAAGTGTCTTTACTTTTTCAAACACCTGCGTTTTATAGGACACTCGAAAACTTGAACTTTATTAAGTTTCGTTTCAAACATGCTATATTTCTCTACTAATATTAGCTTAAATATATAAAAATATAATATTTACATCCAGTTTCATAGTATAAAAGGATATTGTTTCTATTATTTCAATGCTATAAAAATACAAGTACACAGCACATGAACAAAGGGTTTCTAATATAATTATATATACAATGACACGTCTAGTTTGATGAATGTCAATTAGAAAAATAATTAGTAAGGTGTATTTGGTAATTAACAGTTAATCTATTAATTACTTTATGCATAATCCCCACTGTAATAGTAAAATATGTGCACATTTTGTTGTGTAATATTTTTATTCTTATCTCTATACTTTTATCAGCATAATGTTGACTTCTCAACAAAGAATAGATATCCCACGCTTTTTTGTAAGTTTTCGAGTGCCTAAAATCATTTTCAAACCAGGTCACCACTTAACAAAATATTAAGCAAACTAAAACCAACTGTGTTTTCTTCCATTCATAAACATAGAGTTTTACAAAATTTAATTCGACTCAATAAATAAAAAAGGTTCATTTGAAGTAACACAGGGATTCGATGATTCGCATTTTCATAATCAAGGCAAAAAAACAAATACAGTCCCACTTAGGAAATGTATAACTTAGACCTTAGTCTAGTGCGGTAATATATTACACAATTTTTATCTTTTTGTTTGTTTGTGCGTATTTTCTGTTAAAAGAATAAATAAATTTAAAAAAAAACTAGCTTCAATGTGTACCCACATTAATAAACAAACAATACAAAGTGGAATGGGAGACAAATATCCTATAAAAAACTTACCACGTTCAAGACAGTCATCAACCATAAAATTGTATAAAAAATATTAAGATTATAATTAATATTTATAATTTTAATATTAAGGGAAAGCAGAAGATATGTACTCTCTATTAATTACCTTTGAAATACAGCGCTGCAGGAAAATGCTGCGAATACCACTCACCGCCAGAGGAAGAATTATCTCTTTGCACTGTCTTTGACACAAAGAATTTCAAAATCCTTGAGAGAGGTGAGAGTATCAAAGTAAGAAAGCTTTTCATAATAGGAACCGCGCCGGGTAAAAGACCAACATACAAAATAACAATCCGTTGAACTGATCAAATCAAGCATGTTTTGATTCCATCAATTTACAATGCGGTGCGCCTGGCTGAGAGCAGAAGAGGAAGGGAAATTAGGGCTTTCTATGAAAGGTTGTCCGTATGTGTATAATATTGAATCTTTAAATTTATTTGTTGAACATAAAAATTTTTTGAATTCTATGTTTTCAACATAATTCTTCGCGTCTCCAGAAATTGTGTGAAGAAAATCTGTTATGATTTTGTTCTGAATCTCATGTAAATAAATTAATTATCCTTAGTTCCGAAAATAACGCTTCATTGTTAATACAATACATAAATATGTATGTAACTAGAACAGAAGAGAAATTTCAAACCCTTCCTGTAAAATGACACTATAACCCAGGGACGGTATTTACGACGGGTGAAATGAATGACCGCACACGCTTATTCCTAGCGAAAAATCGAAGGTATTGATTGAAGAAACCAATCCCAGGAATCACCATATTGAAAGGACCCTCTACACAACCGGATATCTCAGGAGTCAAAGACTCCTATTTATCCACACTTGCAAACAAAAAAAATGTCCTCACGGGTGAACCACATGGGCAGCCTGAATGGCCGGCCGGCCCATTCCGCCTTGTGGGAATCATAACTACTGCAAAACTTTTTATTTCCCCTTAAGGTAAAGAAACACCAATATTTTAATTAAAATAATAATTATTATAGGTACCTACTTAATAATGAAACTTTGATACAAAAAACATAAATATGATGTCCAGAACATTTCAAGGATCCAAGATAGAGAGCGCAGGAGTCATCGGTACCAGAGTAATGTTTAAACTATTCTCCCTCCCGAAAGGGGCACCCCAACCAATGTTAGGTACTCTCTCCAAAGCACAAAACGAAAAACGAGTTGTTACACGAAAATCGTCCTACGAATCACCAGCAAATAATAGGACTCCCACTTTTTTTGTTAACTTTTCAAGTCATGATATGATTTTTTTAGATTATTATGTACTAATTGTTATTTTTTGAGCTTTTTATTTGCTACCGCGGTTTCGGTGGAGCGTCCACCATTAACGAGCGTTAATCTAAAACTAAAGTTTTAGATTAACGCTCGTCTAAAAGTTTTAGATTAACGCTCGTTAATGGTGGACGCTCCACCGAAACCGCGGTAGCAAATAAAAAGCTCAAAAAATAACAATTAGTACATAATAATCTAAAAAAATCATATTATGTCTAGAAATTGTTATATTGTGAATGCCGAAAACATAAGCAAACTTTTCAAGTGTCCATTCTGAGTGTCTCATTTAAAATTTGCACAAAATGGCGAGCATGTTTATACATGCAGCTAGTCTGCTTACTACCACAATTTTGATAATTATATACCGTAATTGGATGATGATGGGTGTTGAATGTATTGGATGATTCTATGTTCTCTTTGTGGTCCAGGTATTTATTGCAATAAGGAGAGAATTCCAGTTATTTTCCTTTGTCTGTAGCGGACTGTATATTTGATTCCTTCCTTGTTCTCCAATATTATGTTGAGACGGGAATTTGTAGTAAAAATCACTATTTAAACTATTTTAACTTTTATTATGAAGAACAACAAATGAACACATAACACAACTAATATGTATATATTGATATAAAACGTGGTAAGTTAATATATGCTGTATGATCGAACTACACCCGAAAGAAGCAAGAAAGAGAATAAATAAATATTGAAGCAACGCTTGGATGTGCTTATTACAAGCTTTTTATACAACAATAAACAATACTGACAACAAAAAATTGGCTACGGTTGATGTCTGACTAAATCGATATCGTGGTCATACAAAAATGGCATGACCGTATTCATACTTCAATTTGTCTATATGAACTTTGCAATGCATCACACAGATGTCGGTAGGCTGTCCTTTTATTTATTTAAAACCAAACAAGATTATGAATTTATCCAACGCTCCCGGCCCAACAAATGCATCAACTATGAGAAGAGTTTATGTATTTCATTTACAGTTTAAGAAAATTGAATTATACAACAATTAATCATTGGTAAGTTAGCTGGTAGTCGGTCAATAACAAGCAAATTATTAAGACTCTAAAAATAACATATACAAGATAAGTTGATTAACAAATAAAGATAATACATGTGTACATTCAATTATAAGTATGTATGTTATATGTGATACAAAGATATATGCATGAGTAGGTAGGTATACAACCATAACAAGTAGTAGAAAGATAAAAGTATTCATAAGTAAAGTGACATCTGCATAAGGGATTTAGACAGTGCTCTTGAAAGATAATGTGTGCAATGTTACTGACTTAAAAATCTTACAGGTAAATATGAAATAAATTGAATATTGGAAAGCAATACTTAGAGACACTGAATCAATGTTCAAACTATTATATTACATAATATAGATCACAACAATATGCAAATAAAAAATAAGAAATGTTTCTTAGAGCAATTAAAACTTAATAGATACATAACAATATAAAATAATAAGTACATAGTAGGATATTGAGAATGCTTAGTTAACACTCATTAAAGTTATCTTGATTCACAGGTATGTATTGTATTATATATAAAGTAAATAGTGTTCAGTAAAATAAGTATTTGCAAAGCAAAGCAAAGAAAAACATGAAATATCACTTGTTACAGGAACTCGTAGAGATACAGACTTCATGAGTCTGTTGCACTTAACATCAAAAAACTCCAACAGTCTATCGTAATGAGAAAAAATGTTAAAAGGTGGAATGTTTATACCTATGCTCGAGTGTAATTGTGAGCTTGTTTTTCTGAATAGTTACATGAATATAGTGATATGAATACATTATATTTTGGAGGATCTTAGTCTTGAACAAATATCTTGCTGGAACCCTCGTTACTCATCTTGATAAGGTAATAAACATAAACTAGTGATGCCTCGCTGGTATAAGCCTTGACTGGTTCGAAGTGTGACTACCCTTATCCGACCATCTGGTCCAGGATGCAACGACACTACACGAGCAAGAGGCCATCTGAGTGGAGGAGATGAGTCTTCCTTCATCAAAACTAAGTCATCTTTTCTAACTGGTCTGGAAGTAGCCTTCCATTTATACCTCTTCTGACATTCCACAATGCAGCTCTTCCTCCATTGCTCCCAGAACAAAGAAATAATAGTAATTAGTGAATTGTAATTGTGCAACTTGTTGACGGAGGTCCTCGTGAACAGGTCCTCTGAACCCAGGCAAGCATCGCCAGCGAGTAGGAAATGGTTAGGAGTAAGGGCTGACAAGTCGGAAGGGTCTGATGATAATGGGGAGAGGGGACGACTGTTCAGGCAGCACTCAATCTGGGCTAAGACAGTAGACAAAGTATCATGATTAAGTAAAGAAGAAGACAATGTTTTCTTGAGCATTGCCTTCATAACTTTTATGTTTGACTCACACAAACCATTGTGGTGGGGACTTCTTGGAGGAGAAAAATGCCATTGTATATCTCTAAATGATGCATAATTGGAAATAGTCTCATCAGAAGAAACCAACATTCTATGCAACTCACGCAATTCACCTCTTGCTCCCACGAAGTTGGTGCCGTTGTCTGAATATATTTTAGCAGGTCTCCCTCTACGGGAAATGAATCTTTTGAGAGTATTAAGAAAAGAGTCTGTCGAAAGACTCGTAACAAGCTCGAGGTGGATGGCGTGAGTTACCAAACAACAAAATACAGCAATGTAAGCCTTTATAGGAGGTGATTTTCTAGTTAGTCCTGATTTCATCAAAACAGGTCCGGCGTAATCAATCGCTGTTACTGCGAAAGGTCGTATGGGCCTCAGTGCGTCACCAGGAAGAGGCGCCATGATCTGTTCCATGGTTTTGGGTTTGTACCTGAAACACAAAATACATTTTCTGAATACCCTTTTAACAACGTTGCGTCCATTGATAAGCCAGTACTTTTCTCTTAGCAAATTCAATACACCGTTTGCACCTAAATGAAGATTAGACAAATGATAATGTTTAGCTAGTAACTCTGTATATACATGGTTGGCAAGTAGTAAAATTGGATGCTTTTGTAATTCTGGCAATAGAGAGTGCTCTAGCCTGCCACGTTGATCTTCATGCTCCCTCCACAAAATTGTTTGATAAACTCGATCTTCTTCTCTCACCAACACCTGTCTGTACATCTTATCTATATCTGCGGATATTGCACAGGCAAACTTCCTGAAATGTAGTAAGATACTATGCAATTCCTTTTGCATTTTAGGCCCAACTGCTAAGAAATCGTTAATAGATTTCCCGTTACTAGATTTCATACTTGCATTGAATACTACTCTAATTTTTTCTTCTTTGAATACTGCATGATGAGTAATAAAGCATTGGACACTGCTCAAGTCTTCACAAGGAGACATGTGTCCCAATGAACGGTATTCTTTCATAAAATCTGTGTATTTCTCTTTGAGTATGGGATTTTTCTTAAATCTTCTTTCTAAAGATAACAAGCTATTAGCCGCTATGTTATATGATTCTCCTAGAATGGGAGGTTGCTTAAAAGGTAGCGCTACAACAAATCTTCCTACGTCATTTCTATGTGCATGTTTCAAGAAATTCTCCTCACACAATACTTGCTCTTGGGAAGGTTCAGGAGAAGCCTTCAACTCTTCCACTTCCCAAAATTTTTCAATGGATTTATTTAATTTTGTTAAAGATAGATGACAAGATACTGGCCTGTTCACTTGTGTATTGTCGAAATGAAGTTGTCCAGATATCACCCATCCCAATTCAGTATAGCACATGGTAGGCATATCAGGTCCCAGGTGGACTCTCCCATGACCTAGTATTTTCCAGAAGATCTGCGCTCCCAGTAGTAGATCAACCGGAGCTGATACGTTGAAATCGGGATCCGCCAAAGTCATTCCAGCCGGAATTTCAATCTGGTCCCTGCTGAATGTAGCTCTTGGCAGTTCCTGTGTTATTTGTGGTAGTACTAGGCAGGCTACTGTGGCCTCATACCTAGAACATAAAGACTTAAGGACAATATCGGCTCCTCTATGAATATTTAATATTTGCTTTTGTATACCGCTAACGGGTATATCAACTTTGTAAGTTTTCATCTTAAGTTTGTTGACTAGAGATTGTGAGATAAAATTAGACTGAGCTCCCGAGTCTAATAAAGCTCTCGCACAGAGCATGATTCCCTGTGCGCCTTTAACTTTGACCTTGGCGGTTGCCAGTAGACACTCCCCAGAGGCGACACTGGCAGTGTGGATTGTCACAGGTGTCTCTATCAACGGATTAGCATCCTTCTGATCTTTTCTATCATTGAACTTACTATAATGTATCATAGTATGATGTTTAGCGCCACAATCCTTGCAGTTGCTTTTGCTAACACACTTTTCTACAATGTGATTATTACTGAGGCAGTTAAAGCAGAGCTTATGCTTTTTGACTAACTCAAACCTTTTGTCCCTTGACAACCCTCGGAAGGTGGGGCAGCAATATACTTGGTGTTGACTCTGGCACAATACACAATTGTCATTAAATGAGTGAAAGACGTGCTTACCATTAGAGTTATTGACCTTCCGTTGGCTGCATGACGGCTCAAAGGCTGGGGCCGATCTGCCTACGCTCTCCAGGACCCTGGCCCTGTCGGCCAGCCACTGCATCAGGTCCCGGAAGGTAGGCAGCTCCTCAGGTATGGGAGCTGCTTCCCACATAGCACGCGTTTCATTATCCAATCTCTGTGCTGTAATATGAACCAACATTGGATCCCAATGTTCTACAGACAATCCCAGCGATCGAAGCGCCTGAACATGTACCTGGGTACTGTCAACTAGTTTCCGCAGATCAGCATATCGGTCTCCTCTCACCTTATCTCTGGAAAACAAAGAACCAATGTGTTTGCTTACCATTAATCTCTTGTTTTGGAACCGCTCCTCTAATAAGTTCCATGCCACCTTGAAGTTGCTTCCCGTGACGTCCAGTCCTGAAACAACACTCAATGCACTCCCCTTAACACATGAAAGTAAATAATGAAGTCGCTGTGAGTCAGACATCTGTTGATCAATGACCAACGACTTAAATGTATCTCGGAAATAACACCATTCTTCATATTTCCCTTCGAATGTCGGCAAAGTAATGGCAGGCAACTTGAATGTTAACGCCGAGGCACCGGGAACCTTTTGTTGATCTGAATTCCTTGCGATGGCGTCCTTAGCATCACCTACCGCCTGGAAGTATCGATCTTCAAGGTCAAGCCTTCCAATGAAATCCCGCTCCTTGTCTGGGGTCTCACTCCATTCCCGGAAAGCCTCCTGAAGCCGATCTACCCTCATGCCCAGTGTCTCAGGATTAACACTATCTTTCCTAAGAAATTCCTCAAATCTCGTCAAAAGAATGCTGAACTCCTCGGATGATACCACCATTGCTTCCATCTTTGGCTTAGGCATTGCTAAATGTGAGTGAATGTCCTAAGATGAAGCTATATGAATGATTTGAACAAATTGCAAAAAATGAAAAAATAACCTCCAAAAAATCCGCCACAATGAGTGTGCGATCGTTTGGCAGGTAATTAATGATTGTAGACTTATGGATGGTCCAGATGACCTTGGATGTTCTGTCTCAACCCAGAACAAATGACACGTGATGGACTGAAATAAAATGATTGGGAAAATAAAGAATCTCGCTAGCAATACTGACCTGTAATCCGGTTCGTAGGTCCAACTGGATGATGATGGGTGTTGAATGTATTGGATGATTCTATGTTCTCTTTGTGGTCCAGGTATTTATTGCAATAAGGAGAGAATTCCAGTTATTTTCCTTTGTCTGTAGCGGACTGTATATTTGATTCCTTCCTTGTTCTCCAATATTATGTTGAGACGGGAATTTGTAGTAAAAATCACTATTTAAACTATTTTAACTTTTATTATGAAGAACAACAAATGAACACATAACACAACTAATATGTATATATTGATATAAAACGTGGTAAGTTAATATATGCTGTATGATCGAACTACACCCGAAAGAAGCAAGAAAGAGAATAAATAAATATTGAAGCAACGCTTGGATGTGCTTATTACAAGCTTTTTATACAACAATAAACAATACTGACAACAAAAAATTGGCTACGGTTGATGTCTGACTAAATCGATATCGTGGTCATACAAAAATGGCATGACCGTATTCATACTTCAATTTGTCTATATGAACTTTGCAATGCATCACACAGATGTCGGTAGGCTGTCCTTTTATTTATTTAAAACCAAACAAGATTATGAATTTATCCAGTAATGGTTATTAATAATAATTATATATCGAAATATATTATAATCAAATACATCAGTTCCAATGTCACTTTATTTTTACATTTTTTTTAATACTCACATACACATACAGCCCTTTTCTTTTTTCCCTTCCCTCTACATCTCATTTATATGTATTGTAAACTTTTTCTCTATATGTGAATGTATGTATGTTTGGTTTGTATTCTGTATCAAATAAGTGGTGTTGTGTCTCATTTGTATAACTGGTTGGTTGTCAGAAATTGCCTGCAGGCAATAAACCCGCCATTTGTATCACTTAAAAAATGTACAATAAAGATTATTTTATTTTATATACTTGTTCATGCTTGTCAATTTGTCATAGTCAAAGGGGCCGCATAATATTTTCGCCAGGGCTCCTGCAAAAGCTAAGAACGACACTGCTATAAATAGCCTTCCCACGCGGTGTCAAACTAACAGTGTAAATATCAACTTGTTTTAATAAATCTTCAGACGTTGTCTTCAGCGAAACCAATTTAATATATTGAGTCAGTAATGTTTACTTATTTACCATCTTTTTACGTAAATAAAAAAAATATACGAATCTTTTATTGGGCTTACGAAATATTATTAGGTACTACCTACATAATTTATATATCTATATATTAAAGTGTTGTAGATTGTGTCAAAAATAACCTTTTTGTTTATCTTTTTCATCAACCGGCATTACAATACATACCTTTGCGACGATTGATGTTAAAGTATATTAAATAAATTTAAAAAAAACATTTAAGTTCCACTCATATAAATTAAATTATTAGCGAAGTGCCAAATCGGGCGTTATCTTGCAGATGATGTGCGAAGTTGACGCAGAGCGCGACAACGTACCACAAAAAAAAATGTGAAACACAATAATTATATTCCTACAAATTAGTGCAATAATAAAGTTCGCTTGATAAAATACAAAAACAACACAATACAAAAGTCTCCTTTTATAATATTTCAAAATATGAATTATAATAATTCTCACGGTTTAAAGGGAAAACATAAAATTTAAACGTCCACCATAATTATTGTTATTATTATTAAATGAATATTATCTTTTGTGTAAATATGCCGTAATATTATTTCGTGTAATACAAAGTATTATAATATATACGGCTTGAAGCATAATAGGAGGCACTTTGTGAGAATTAACATCCGACAACGTGATTTTAGGACAATATTATTAGAGTACACTAAACTCCATGTTTCAAATTTAAAGTTCGTTCGTTCAAATTTCAATTCAAGTTCGTCGGTAGCCTGGAGGTAGAGTCTCGGCCTTGTGAATAAGGGGTCCGGGGTTCGATCCTAGTTGCCGGCAAACTCCCCTTTCACGACACGAGCTTTTAGTAGCTTACTTTGAAAGGTGTATAAGGTTGTGTTTGGGTTTATAACAAAATCCAGATAGGTATATCTTTTTTTTTTTAAATAACATAACATGTATAGACAATTCTCAGAGACCGAGCTAGTCCCAAATTAAGATGTGAATCTTATATTATGGGTACTAACACGATGATACATATATATACAATGCAAATGTGCAGATGATTCTCTCCATGCCAATAAAAAATAAGATGTTCAGAACCGGCAACAAACCTCATCACTCAATTGTAGATGTGCGATGGCTTATTTGTAAGGTTTTACGAACAGATTCTAAGAACAGATCTCTCACTCTTTTTTTTGTAAATTTTCTAGTGTCTCGTAAGAGTAAAGTATTAACACTCAATTCAGTTATGAAGAATATCACCTATCGTAAAGTATTAACATTTTCAATTCAGTTATGAAGAATATCACCTATCGTAAAGTATTAACATTTTCAATTCAGTTATGAAGAATATCACCTATCGTAAAGTATTAACATTTTCAATTCAGTTATGAAGAATATCACCTATCGTAAAGTATTAACATTTTCAATTTAGTTATGAAGAATATCACCTATCGTAAAGTAATTTTAACATGTAAAATTAACATTTTCAATTCAGTTATGAAGAATATCACCCAGCTTGAAAGCCTTTATTTTCATTGTGCGAAAAAGACTAATTAAATGTTAAGTAGGTACTAAAAGAAGACCCATTGGTAGAAAATACTATAAAATTATATTTGTTTAGTTTAGCAAGTAAAAGACAATTTACACCTACAATCCAACACTAAGGCTTGGCACTCATCTTAAATATCTTAATTTTTTATTAGCACGGTGAGGAAAATAAGCATTTTTATAACTTGCGGTTGATTTTATAACAGTAGCAGTTTTTTTAAGTTCAACGTAAATGGTGTTGACGCAAATCAAATACGACGTTACAAATACACTTATAATTGTATAAAAATATCCTGTATGTATATGTTTTATATGAATAAGGATCATTAACTTTTTTTTTTATCTCAAAAAACCTTTTTCTCTCCTAAATAATAAACCCAGCCGACCATCATCCGTACGTTTTTCCATCTCTTTTGTGGTGTAAATTACTGTGACTAAAACATACAATATTATTAAAATATCGCTATTAATACAACGTAAACGAAACATCACGTACTTGTATGAGAATAAATTATTAATTTAATTATCTTCCCTTTCGTTTTAAAAATATTAAAATTCTAAATTCAAAACCCGACATCACTCGGAGAATGATAATCAAATTAAGAAAAACAAAAACATTACATTTTTTTTTCTCTACTTACTTTATTTTAATGTTTTCTTATCTACCCGATTTTTTATTTTGTTGGATTTTGTTAATTTAAATGTTTATTCTCCATTGATTAAGTTAAAGGTTTTTTAGTTGTATGTTGTTTTATTTTTTTATAATTTTTCTATTTAGATGTAAATAATATAATATGATTTTTGTTAAAGGCTTATAGCCGTTTATTATATAAAATAAAATAAAAAATATTTATATACATACAAGTAATAATATTTTATCGTGTGAGTCACTCAGTAGAGATTTATAATCTCTATAAAACAGAAGAGACGATGGTCTCGGTTGGACCACGTTTTGAGAATGTCTAGTGATAGTTGACTAAAAGGGGTAGGTACTGTTTTTTCGTCCACAAAGGTTCCGATGGCCGGGACATCCCTCTTTCACAATACATTGTTCCTATGACAACGAAATCAGAGCTCTAGGTATGTCGTTGGAAGAGGTAACACAAATGACACAGAGAAGCTCTGAATGGAAGAGTCTAGTTTCCGCCACGTGCACCCGAGAAGACTATTGAAGGACCACATAATGATAACATAAAATCCATATTTAGTTATTTTTAGAAATTTATTAATTGTATTTGTCTATTATAATATTATTATGTTGTTTTGCAGCCACAACACAGCCACGAAGCTAGTGTGGCTAATCTATAAATAGTGCTTTTATATATACTTGATAAAATGAAAAAATGTACTTGTGAGATATTAAAATAAAAAAACAATAGGTACTTACTGCTTAAAAATACAATGTCACCATATTTGAGGGTCCCCTGATGGTGAATCCGCAAACCATTCTTATCGTGAGGTGTATGTTATCAAACACTTTCCCTCTCCTAATGACACAATTTTTAATTTGAAGTACCTAATTAATTTTTACATTTATTTTCGCGTTGTACCTTCATACTTTCGGTGCATTTAATGTTGCGTTTCTTACATTCATGTTTGTCGTTTTTACCTGGTTCTGTAATAGAAAGCATGTTATGTATGTAATTATTTTTGTTGTTGACTTCGACTTTGCTATTCTTTTGTTTTTTATTTCCTTTTGAACTTTTTGAATTTTACTCTTCTTTTTTATTTTTTCAGTGTGTATCCGCAAAGACTGTCGAGACATAAATACCTCGTTGCGAAGACCTTATCAACAACATACCTACTCATAATCACTTAAACAGACATAATTATTTCATCACATGAAATTGTTATTGTTCCGTCACTTGATAGTTTAAGTGTGAATTTGAATCATGTTTTTTTTCAACGCTTCCATGGCATGCAATTTTTATATTCATAAATTTTCTACCGTATATCTCGTGGAGCACCCGGTAAAGAATTGATCTTCCACTCTTCTTCGTAAGTTTTCGAGTGTCCTATAAATGGCAGGTATTCGAAAAAATTAAGACATCTTACATTTTAAATTCAGTGAAGAGTTTTGTCACCCATTCAGAATGTCTTGGGTTTATATTGGCACGGAGAGGGCAACTTGCATGTTTCTTACATGCTGACTACCCCACTTGTGAGATATGCCGTGATAGTATAGAAGTAGTAGTAGTATTTTTCTAATAATCACCGCAGATATAAGTACAAACACATTTACATGCCAACGGACTCAAAATATTATATCTATGATAAAAACCTACGCAAATTTATACAAAATATGCATACGTTTTTAAATATTCTATTGTACATTTCTGGTTTTTATACCGATTTAATATAAAATGTCAACATCATATACGTACTACAATCGGAGAATAAAAGGTGGAGTAGTTCATAACAAATCTACGTTCATCAATATTACTAAGAAACGATCATTTTTTTACCACTAAATTATACTTATAAACCTCATCTTCCAATTAGATTTTGAACTTTATTTCATAGCCATAGTTCTCCAATTTAAATGTCTGTTTTGTTGTATATTTATATGCATAACTGACTGATGTACTTATCTACTGATTAATAATATTGTATTATACTTGTATAAATGTTTATATACTTTTGTTTAGAACCGCAGTTACTTGTACTTACCTATTTAAAATAATTTGGTAGTGGGTATGTTATTTTTATATTGTTTTCATTATCTGTTGTCCTACATTGTTTTGGTTTGTGAATTTTGTTTATCACCTGTGCCTTGTTCCCAAGCCCAAGAAAATAAAAAAAGGATAGGTATAGAGTCAAAACATTTCATATACCTATTTCATATTTTATGCATTCTCATTCGTTCATACCACCATGAAATTACACACAAATTGGGTATAGGCAGTGCAATGTAAATGCAGATTGCCTTCTTTGCGCCATTAAAAGATGACATTCGACATGGGTGGCATCATATCCCTCATTTTATTAACATTCTATACTCTCACTCAAATATTTTCATAATTTTTGTTTTATTTATTTTAAAACAAAACAATACATATATATTACACATTTACTTAAACAAACATTTAGAATTATATTATTCACTTTCCCATTTAAAGAATTCAACTTGTGTATGTGATAGAATTACACATATTACTAATTTTACATATAATTTGATTTGACTGGTTTTATAAATGTTATAATTGGATTCTCAATTGTTTTTTTTTTTATTCGCCAATTGTCATTGTTGTCCTGCTCTGACTGTGTTGTGAATGAGAATTTTGATTTGTTTTATGTACAGTATAACATGTCAATAACATAACATATAACATAATTTTGATTTGTTTTATGTACAGTATAACATGTCAATAACATAACATATAACATAATTTTGATTTGTTTTATGTACAGTATAACATGTCAATAACATAACATATAACATAATTTTGATTTGTTTTATGTACAGTATAACATGTCAATAACATAACATATAACATAATTTTGATTTGTTTTATGTACAGTATAACATGTCAATAACATAACATATAACATAATTTTGATTTGTTTTATGTACAGTATAACATGTCAATAACATAACAAATAACATAATTTTGATTTGTTTTATGTACAGTATAACATGTCAATAACATAACATATAACATGTAAATAAATAAATATCTAATTGTTAAAACGAAAACGTTTAAATGCTCCTAAGTGATTTTTAACCAATACCTGTTTTTATTAAATACACGAAGACTTTCATAAAATTGTGTAGAACTATTCATTGCTGGTTGGGTGCCCTGCGGCCCATTGTATCATTATAACAAGCCTATATTTGTGTACTTAGTAATTGTACCTCCTTTCAAATAGTAATTACATAAGACATTGTAAAGTGCTAAATAAAGCGACATCTGCATATGACATTTACAAGTGTCTAAGTATTTTCTCTGAATACAATAATATAATTATCATCTTTTGAATGTATTTTAACATTAAATTATACATAAATATACAATCCTCTTATTCCTTAATGTAAATTGTAATCCTTGCAAATTTGATAAGTATTAAATGTTCTTGAGAACCAAATTGGTATTAAATGTGATAAAAATTATATAAATAAATGCAAAATTTTATAGGTCCAACTAGTGAATTTTCATTCGTAACCCAGATTTGTCTTTACAAAAATAGTATACTAACTATTTTTGTAAAGACAAATCTGGGTTTAAAAGAAATACAAATACCCCTAACACTTTCAAATTATTTAGTATAATTACTCAACAGACAACTCATCTGCACAAACAACCGATTGTGCGAACTTCCTTTAGTTGGAAACTCCTACTCCGGATTTTATTTTCACACATATATAATAACTTGTTGTTATAAATTTCTGAAACAAGTGTTTCTTTCTACTATAGATATTATTGATCTCTCTCGGAATCAATAATTTATAGTAGAAAGAAACACTTGTTTCAAATTACATAATTATGGAATTCTACTACGTGTGCACCGACACAATTAATATATAAATTTCTGCACTTGATGTTTACATGTGCATCATTACCTTCAAAACGTAAAAACGTAAATTTGGAGTTATGCGATGAATTAAACAACTTTATTCAGGCTTTTATTATAAAATGGAATTGAAAGTTTTCAATTTTTATTTTGTAACCTTCCTAAGCTTTTTTTCCTGTAAAGACGACCATCAATTTCCGTTAACAAAAATAACATAGGTAATAAGAAAAGTATAGACTTACAAAGAGTATTTAAGAATCTAGCATGTGTTTTCTTTCACCTTGTTGTTAGGCTTTTTTTATTACAACCCTAACGACTATCTTCCACCTTTCATCTCACATTTCACAAAATAATATTATTCGCATTTCGTTTCCGTTTCTTACCGTTGGGAAAAACGTTAATGTTGTAGTTTATTTGCTGTTCACATTATATTATTGTACATGTTTTTTTTCTTCCGTTAGTTAATGGAGGCATTTGTCCGCAAAACATTACAGATTCAATTGAATAAAAAAGCTAAGGAACTGTTTCTTTGTCAGAAATCGTGTTTTTCTAGTTTCGTCTTTGACATAAAAGAATGGTCGAACGATATCACTCAACATTCATTTCATGAATACAGTCGTTTAATATTTTTTGTGACCATCATTTCAATTAGATTTCATTTGTCACCACAGCAGATTTTGCTATATAAATCTAGATACCTTGGTTTATCGTTTTGTATCCAAAATGTTCTACGTTATTACATGACGAATTTGAAAATAAAACATATTTCAACAATTTTTTTCTGTTCTATTTTATATCACCATGACATATCTCACAAGTAGGGTAGTAAGCAGATGCTGCTTTTATAATAAACAAATTGAAAGTTCCTCCACGAACCAATAAAATTAAAGATTATCAAGATGAGTAGCATATCTCATTGCTGAATTCAAGATGTTAAATATCTCTCTCGTGATTAATTACTTTAAAATATGTTTTATGAATATTCATGATCTTTTGTAAGGCACTTGGAATGTTTAGATTTAATTGGTATACATACATAAAATCAACTCCACTCTATCAATTCCATAAACAAATATTTATAAAAATACACAGTTCCCTTTATATGTTAATTATTAAGTTAATAAAAAATAATGTACCTATTTATGATTCCACAAATAAATATTTCAAATTGTTTAACTATTGAACGGAATAAAGACAACATAATGCCTTTAATAATGGGATTATTATAATTATGATATATTTCACCCACCCGGAGCACCCGGTAAAGAATTGGTCTCCCACTCTTTTCCGTGAGTTTACGAGTGTCCTGTAAAAGGCAGGTGTTCGAAAAAATTGAGACATTTTACATCTTAAATTCAGCGATGAGGTTTGCCACCCATCCTGAATGTCTTGATTTTATATTGGCACGGAGAGGACAGTTTGCATGTTACTTACATGCAGCTGATCTGCTGGCTACCCCACTTGTGGGATGTGCCGTGATGGTATAGTATAGTAGTAGTATATATTTCACTTTTTGTTGTGTTTTAAAAGCAAAATATAAATATACCAAAATTACAAAAATGTCGATTTCTCAAATAAAAGACATTTCAATTTCTTCAACAACTGGACCGTCGATATAATAACACTATTTTTTCGTAAACTCTATGTGCCAACGTACAACTACAGATGCTTTGAAAATGTTTCGTTTTCTCTGGGATCACATTGGAGGAATATTGTAATGTTTTTAGTGGAATATTGTTATATGTCTTTTCAATGAAAATAATATCGAAGTAATCCCACTTTTGTGATAAACCCGCCCTCTGTACCTTTATTGTATTTAATACTAATCCATTTTTGTGCAAAGCTTTTTGTTATCAGAGTGCAGCAAACAATAAATAAATATATTCTTGTATTTTTTTTCTCGTGGAGCACCTTGCAAAGAATTGGTCTCTCAATTTTTTTCCGTAAGTGTTCGAACGTCATGTTAAAGGTAGGTCGATTACAAAAAATATTACACCTAAAATTCAGCAACGACCTTAGCCACCCATCCCGAATGTCTTGTTTTTTATTGCGACCAAAAGAACAGCTTACACGTTTATGCATGCACTTAACCTGCTGGCTACCCCACTAAAGGATATGCGATGATGTTATAGTAGTAGTAGTCTGCATAGAGAAGAAGACATATTCCCTTTCTTCCATTTCCCTTTTTACACCAAAATTTTATGGGTGTGGCCCCTAAAATTAGAGGACTCCCCTGGGGTAGCATTTCTCACTTCAATGCGACATTAAATTCTGTTTGTGCATGTAAGAGTATGTGTCATTAAAGAGATACATGTCTAGGTTCTACACGAAGTATGTGGTGGGCGCTGCACTGTATCTATAAAAAGTAGTAAGAATATTCATATTTCATTATATGAAATTCGAACAAATACGAATAATTTAATAACAAATTTAAATCAAGATTAAATATTTTTTTACGACACAAGCTTTTAGCTTACAGTGAAAGGTGTATAAATTTGTATTTGGATTTATAACAAAACCCAGATATATCTTTTAAAAAAAAAGCAAATATTTATTGTGACAGAAATATTTCCTCAATAGAACTTATACCCATATATTATTCAAATCAAAAGTGCTATATTGAATTCATTGAAAACTTTTGAAAATATGTTAAACTTGGACAATCTTATCCTTTGCCAAAATTACTCTCAATACATAGCAAGTAGGCACCTATACGATACATACATACATATTATTATGCATTGATCTAAACTACCAGATGAGGAATATAGAGAAAAAAAATCTTTACTCATTCACGACATTACGATATATCTTACAATTTATTGTGATAGCTGGTAGGCTAAGTGCACACAATAAATATATTTGTCATCCTCTGCGTGCTAATAAGAGTTAAAACATGGGTGGCACGCTTCATTGCCTAATTCAGCGATGCACAAACTGCGGCTAGCGAATTATGTAATATTAAAAAAATGTCAATACCGGTGATAAATATCGGATATTCGGTAAAAGCACCGGACACTTAATTTTTTTTTTTTTTTTTTTTTTTTTTTTTAATTTTTAGTTACTAAGTTTTTTTTTTTTTTTTATATACTTTTATTAATAAAAAAATATGTTTACAAAGTCTATATTATTTGCCTAATCCCTTATGGGGATTTTGGGCTGTGATCTTAAATATCTTACATTACAATAATAAAATTAAACAATCAAAATATAAATATTGTACATACATGTACATAATTATTTGAGTAAATATTCTTTAAAAAAAACTAAAGTGTTTTTGAAATAATTCAAATTCCTATAGGAATATGGTAAACCATGGTATAACATTCCTATGGTATACCATTTGGAAAATTCGGTGATGGTGGGGGTAAAATTTTTAATGTGTGAGCATTTCTAGAGATTAAATTTTTTAGTGTTAATGTTTTCATATAGCAGCCATAATGTTCCCGAGTGGCCCCAGTTCCTTATAAGTCTGTGCATATCTGGCCTAATTGACAATATTTAATTCTTAAACGTGTTGTTTGACAAATACCTGCATTTTACATAATACCGGAAAACTGTGGGATGTTTACTTTTTGCTGAGAACTCCACGGTAGAAAATATTTTATTTAATCCTCCGTTTCCAATTGAGGCGAGGATATTGACAAGCGGATAAAGTATGTAAACCAGGTTTAGTGTTCTCTCTCTTTCTTTATTTATCGTCATACAACCTGACGCAAGAAGAAACTAAATAAGTCAACACAATAACAGTTTTATTCAAAACACAAGTGTTAAAACATGTAAGTGCCACCTTAATAAATTGGCTATGATAGATTTTTTGTTTGTGGTCACCTTTCCTTTGACATCTATATAAGCCATTGTGATCTATGTATCAACTCTCTGCCACTTCATTACTTCAGTGGATAAACTTCGTTCTCTCCGATTCTACGTATGTTTGTGACTAAAATACCCGATCACATTTCCCGAGATAGAAACTGGCCTATTTCAACAGCAAGATGAGTAAATTTCATCATTTAATTAATCACAACATATTCCTAACGTTCAATGCACTTCTAGTTTGTAATAAATTTATTTCAATGCTTGATAATAGTACAAGTTTTTCCCGTAATTTGACACAAACAAAGTTATTCATTGTTAGAACTTACCGATAAATTTCTAGAACCAACTTTATGTTAAATATAATAATAATTCTGTTTTCGGATAGATCGTCCCAAATGTGTGTATTTAGTAGTAGCTATAGTAGAATGAAACTCTTGTTTCAATTAATTTTCTTCTGGAATTCTAATATTCGACATCATTAATTATAATATTCTTCAATTCATTACTTTTTATCTTAAGCGCACAAAATTATTATTTTAGTATAATATATTAATATAGCAAGTATTTTATTTTATTTATTTTATTTACACTTTACGTCAAACCCTTTTACATGTTAAAATTTAAAAAAAAAACAACAATTTGACAGACAAATATAGAAAAACAAGTTTGTAGCTATAATGCACATAAATTGATGAAGCAAAATTATAATTTTTAAAATGAAACACGATGTTACTCCACTATATATCGTGTTTCATTTTAAAAAATATTAATATGAACTTCCAGCAAGAACCGTCGGTCGATAAATTAAACTTTAGCAAAATTGTATATAAGTATTCCTGAATAAGACTTAATTATATGCTGTATTAAATAGATGAGAAATATTATCTTAAGTACGAATCAGCTTTGGCTATAGTGGTTGCCTATATCGATTATCAGCAGGCGTTGAAACATTTTTTTCAGGGTGGTTCGCAAATATAAAACTAGTCAACCTATAGTGATTGTAATACTCATATACTTAATAATTAAGATAATAGTAGACCTAGAACGATTTTAATAATCATATTTAGATTTATGTAAACTATTCTATTCGAAGAACTATTTCTATTGATTGAGTTCCGAAAATGAGCACAAATATTATTCTGTTCATTCCGGGAATCAAACCTACTCGAGGTTAATCTACACGAGGCTTATAAAAGTACTCTTTAAGCTCGAGAGGCATTTTCAAACCCAAAATCTCTTAATCGCTCTTATCACGTGTCTTAAAATTTTTGGAGAGTTATTACATTTAAAGTTGAACAATCAATCAAGAATTATTTAATCTTAACATTATGAACATCTACATTTCTGAGCAAATAATGTCAGTTACTGTGCCCAAAATTTTTATTATTTGTTTTTAGTTTATATTTTATGGGTTTATTTACTTTCTTTCCGTTTCCTTTGTTAGGTTTCAAATACTATCAACAGAGGCGGTTATTACAATTTTATATAAACTATGTAAATATATTATGTCATGTCACTCTTACAAACTGAAACACTTCGTAGGTAATGTAAAAAATATACTGGGAGTGTTGAAAACTCATTCGTTTCAAAATTTTCGCGGATATGTAACTTTAATTTAGTCTAGGCCATATTTTATTACAATACACATAAAATATAAGTTTTAACAATATTAAAAAAGGTTGCGATGATCATATACCTACTTATATTTTGGAAGAAACTACAATATGTTGATTTGTAATAAAGTGACATATGGATATTAAAATAAAAAAAAATAAACAAACGAATGTTGAACAAATGAATGAGTGAGTTCGTCGGCAGCCTGGAGGTAGAGTCTCGGCCTCGTAAACATGGGGTCCGTGGTTCGATACCAGGTGCCGGCAAACTCCCCTTTCACGATTCAAGCTTTTAGTAGCTTACTGTGAAAGGTGTATAAGGTTGTATTTGGGTGTATAACAAAAACCCAGATATATCTTTAAAAAAAAAATCCCTATCCTATATGATTTATAGACATGAGAGACATCTTTCGTCTTATTAAGACATTATTATTGGCCAGCAACCTTTGGTTCTTGTCTTGGGAAATGTGATCAGGGGATTTGATATTAAAACCACTTTAAAATTGGAGAGAAAATATACTTTAATCACCAGGAATATCGAGTCTTACAGAAAAAATTCATAGATTCGAATGGTTTATATAGATACGAGCATAGACAATAAATAAATTGTGAATTAATTACATAGAAATTCTTATGGTGGAGTCCACAATCATCTCCATGTGTTAACAATTATTGTCAATCTTAATATTTACGATGGACGTCTCTCTTGAGAATAAGTCGCATAGTAGAATAAAAAATGTGTTTTTTTTTTTAATTTCGTTATGGAATTCTACTACCTAATTAAAATTATAAATTAAATATAAATAGTAAATCACAACAAAATGCAATAACAGCAAAATTAAAGTTGATTATTCATACAAAACTAAAATACACATAGAAAAATGTAATTCGTTTATATAGTCTATTTTCCCTCTGATATGCACAATAATATGAGATATTGAGACATGAGCACATACATACCTATTTATGACATAAAATTGTAATACCACCAAGTATTTCATCTCAAAGTAATTTGATGGAGCTTTGAACATGTTTTCTATTACATTATTATTTTGACTAGCTTTGAAAGCCCTAACATTTAAAAAAAACTCGGTGATATAATAATAAGACAAAAACAAAATTATAGCTGACTAAAAAAAATGCGCTTCCCACCTCTGTAAGCCTATGGCCCGACTAATGAAAATGTCTTTTGAGTCTGGAAGGTTGCCAAATGATTGGAAGGAGGCTATTATATTATTACTCCAATATATAAAAAGGGAAATAGAGCCGATCCAAATAACCACAGACGCATCAGTTTAACAAGCATAGTTTGTAAGTGTAAGGAAAAGATCATCACTGAACAGATTCGTATCTTCCTGCAAAGGAACCAAGTCATTGGATCGGAGCAGCATGGTTTTGTCCCGGAAGGATCGGTTGTGTCGAATCTGCTTGTCTGTTTATACCATTGGGTATCAGAATTTGGTAGTCAGGAACCTACTGATGTTATCTACTTGGATTTCCAGAAGGCATTCGACAAGGTACCGAGACTCCGATTGCTTCATAAGTTTGATCACTTCGGACTTCTTGGCAGGCTCCTCAATTAGATTGGAGACTTTCTTGTGGATAGATCTTTGAGAGTAAGAGTGGGAAAAGAGATATCGAGCAGTAGACCGGTAATCAACTCAGTTCCACAGGGTTCGGTGCTTGGGCCAGTGTTGTTTGTGTTGTATGTTTCCGATATGTCATTCATGATTCAATCTCCGGTCCAGATGTTTGCTGATGACACTAAATTATTTGGTAATCCACTCAACAGTTCCCAGCAACTCCAGGAAGACCTTGAATGCATACTAGGTTGGACTAAGAAATGGTTGCTTGAGCTGAATATTGATAAGTGCACAGTGCTTCATATTGGCCCAAAGAACCCCAAGATAAGGTACCAGCTGGAAAAAACAGTATTGAAGCCTGTATGTGAGCAGAGGGACTTAGGTATTATAATCTCACAGGACCTTAAATGGGAACCACACATTATAGCCATGGTAAAGAAAGCCAATAGTGTTATCTACCTGATAAGGAAGACCTTCTCCCACTTTCCTCACGATCTGCTACTCAGAATGTATAAATCATATATTCGGCCCTTACTGGAATATGGTTACCAACTGTGGAATCCTTGCTTTGAAAAAGATATCCAGATGTTTGAAGGGGTGCAGCGACGATTCACTAAACTAGGAGTTGGGTTGAAAAATGTTGAATATGAGGAAAGACTCCAAATTTTGGGATTAACACCTTTATCAGACAGAAGGAAGAAAGGTGACATGATTGAAACATACAAGATACTCCATGGCCACTATGACTGTCCAGAGCTCGATACAATGTTCCAATACAACCAGAATGTTCACCTAAAGGGTCATGGATATAAGTTGGATGGCTACAGGTTCAAGTGAAACCCGTTGAAGCACTGTCTATTTAACAGGGTGGTTAATCATTGGAATAGTTTGCCACCTGAGCTGGTTGAGTCAGACATATCAGCTAAGCTGCCTGTCTGGTAACAAACTATAATAATAATAATAAATGTGAAACATCCTGTTGAGTTCCCGGTAAGGAACAAGTCTCCCATTATTTATGTAACTTTTCGAATGTTCTGTAAAATACAGGCGTAGAGTTAAATTTAGAGAAATTAATTAATATCAAATAGTCAAAAAATAAAATAATGCAAAACAGAAAAAAGTCAATGAAGCAAACATGAATATGTCAAGGAATAAAACAACAATTCTGAGCATAAAAAAAGAAACAAAAATAATTTACTATTAAAAATACATTGATGAACATATTGAAATATTTAAGTAAGAATTCTCATACGTCTGCCACTTTTACCAGTGGAGATGAGTGTAGAAGAAAGAAAACATATATTATTTTGTTTGAGCAATGAGATAAAAATATGTACAAACAATAATGATATTACTATACTAGTAGTACACCCCTTACCCAACTACGACCCAAAAAATAAAATTGACAAAATTAACGCCAGAAGATATTATAAGTGAGAGCTTCAGATGCAATGCCACATCAATTAATTTTTCACAAATATTAAAATATGAATTCAGAAATTATTCCACGTTCGAAATTATTACGTTGGCTATTTTGAGACCTTATTACGTCATATTATTATTATGTTTGTGTTTGTTGTATGTAAAGATTGTTGTGTACTATTATGAAAACTGTAAAAGGCGAAGCTGTTTATTGCTTAAATAAATAAATATTCTATTATTTACGATTTAAAATGTTATGATAATAAAAAAACACTCTATGGTTTAAAATGTTGGTGATTTATAATGCGTACTAATCTAATTTTTATGGTGAACAATTTAATATTTTGGTTTGATTTGATTTCGATTAACAACTTTTTTCGTCGGTAGCCTGGAGGTAGAGTCTCGGCCTCATGAACAGGGGTCCCATGGTTTGATTCCAGGTGCCGGCAAACTCTCCTTTCAAGCAAGCAAACAAGCTTTTGGTTCTCTGTGTAAGGTGTATAGATTTGTATTATTGGGTTTATAACAACAACAAAAACATACGAATGAACACAAATATTTATTACAATACAAGAACCATAAAATATATTGCTCTTGTTTTTTAGTACTTTATTGTTTATCTTTCATTCCTACCTACCTACCTGAATAATCCTATGTGTCGAAGCGAAACTGCACTATGTCACGAGACGTCATTTTTAATTATGAACGTTAAAAAATATTCAACAAAATTGCATTTACCTCTCTCATGTTGTTTACTAACACGAGATCACTGTCAAAGTTAAAAAGGTCAAAAATTTGACATTATTTCATATATTTATTTATTTGTATTGTTTAAATTCTGCAATGTTTATTGAATAATGTTGATTTTTGGTGGAATAAAGATTTTCTTTTCTATTCTATTCTATTCTACCATACATCAAATACAAAAAAAATCAAATTACGCAAAATAAATACAATGATCAAATCAATATATACAGAGGGCGAGTTTATCGCCGAGGTGTGATTTCTTCCAACTTACCCTATTTCGTGAAACGTTCACACAAAACTATAAGGGATTTATATACGGGTTCCCCGCCCACTGGCGTGGTAGGATTGGAGCCGCCATCACTGGCATAGTATTACTATGTTGGATGATTTATTTGGCACCGTTTAATGGAGCATCCATCTCAAGGGCGCGGAAGAATAGTGGTGTAGAGAGAGTTGAGAGTAGAATGATAAAGAAATTGTCACTTAAACGGATAAATAGGAGTCCTTGGACTCCTGAAATATCCGAGAAATAAAGCTATTCCAACATTATATTATACGAATGTAAAATATAAAATGATTCTTAGACAGGAGAATATGTCACCAAGTACAAGGTTATGTTTGCATGTCGCCTTGAACAAAAACTCAAGGCGAAAAATATATTTTTACATCGCTGCAACATACAGATTGGTATGTATTCAAGTTACTTATTAAAGAAGTATGAAAGAATATATTAATATGGCGTTCCACTCTCTCTTTTTACCCCATCAGAAATGTTGGCGTGATGGTTTTAATTAAAAAACATAAAAATACAACTATTTGGATCGTATTGTTCTACAGAATTCATCACCTGAATAATGATATAATATTTTCTATTATTTGGATCGTATTGTTCTACAGAATTCATCACCTGAATAATGATATAATATTTTCTATTATTTGGATCGTATTGTTCTACAGAATTCATCACCTGAATAATGATATAATATTTTCTATTATTTTCTCTTATTTAAGGGACAAAGCACTTGAAGAAACAACATTAAAATTTCTTCAACCCACATAAAATGTCTAGATATGGCTACCAAGGAATAGTGTCTATATAAAGCGATGAATGAGGAATTTAACGATTTATCTTTTCTTTTCTATAGACGTTCTATTACGAGTAACAAGGTAATTCTTATAGAAATATTTGTATATTTATATAAGGTGAAAATATTCATCCCACACATTGGTACATAAATGTACCCAATATCACCCCATTATTTATATTAAATAGTGATGTGGGAAGAGAAAATTCTCCAAAGAAATTTCTCGAGGACGAGAAATTTCTCCTCTGATGGAAGAGAAATTTCTCTCCATAATTTTTCTTAGTGATATTATGACCTTTTGCCCAGTACACTTCGCAGCCAACCTGATTGATACAAAAATTTGTGGGGCTGATAAAGGCCCAAATCAGAGGTTATTAACACTTTTTTCCATGTACGTACCTGCGATTTTTTTAAACTTAAATATGGGCATGTGGGGTGTCAAAAATCAAGATTTTTCATCAGTTATTAGCACTTTTTTCTATGTAGGTACCTAACATTTGTTTGTTTCCATAATTAATTGTAGCTATATTGGTGATAAATTGTCTCAAAATTTGTACATTGTTATTGATTGATTGAATAAAGTATTTATTATTATACTGTTAAATAAAAAATTAAAAAAATTCTCGGAAAATTCTCTACTTCGAGAAATTTACCGTGAATTTTCTCGGTAAATTTCTCGAAAAATTATTTCTTGAGAATTCCACAACACTAATATTAAATTATGATTTTACTTCCTACATATTACTAATTCAGGCGTTTTTTCGAAGAAATAAAGACATTTTACATCTTAAATTCAGCGGTAAGGTTTGCCATCCATCTTGAATTTCCTACTTATGTTGGCACGAAGAGAATGGCTTGCATGTTCATTTAACTACAGGCTTCTCCACCTTTGGGAAAAAATAAACATTCATGTCGTCCTCTCCATTCTAACAAAAATTTAAGGCGTTCAGGATGGGTGGCAAGCCTCTTTGCTGTATTTAAGATGGCAAATGTCTTTACCCTTATGGTTATGTAACCTAGATAAACTTTCACATTTTTTTTATTTTGGGTATAGTTGTTAAGATGAATCATTATTTATAAATAATCTCTGTGAAGTCTTCAGCATAATATGGGTGTCCCATTCTTTTTATTTATAAATAATCTCTGTGAAGTCTTCAGCATAATATGGGTGTCCCATTCTTTTTATTTATAAATAATCTCTGTGAAGTCTTCAGCATAATATGGGTGTCCCATTCTTTTTAGTAAGTTTTCAAACTGTGTCCTACTTTTATTCGAGAAACATCATTATTTTATAAGACATTTATTTTCTATACTACTAACAAAGGCCATCCACTCGATTACGAGTGATCAGAGTTATAAGACATTTGACACATTCATTTCAGCCATAAAGTATGCCCCGCCCATTCTGAATATTCACCACATGCAGTAAGTCCGCTGATTACCATATTTGTAGAACTTTTAAATTTATATATCAGCAAGCCGGAAAATAATTGGTCTCTCACTCTTATCCGTAAGTTTTCGAGTGTCCTGTAAATAGCAGGTGTTTGAAAAATAAAGACTTATATCTCAAATTCGGCGATGAGGTATGCCACCAAATGTCTTATTTTTTGTTGATACAGAGAGGACGGCTTGCATGTTTATTGCATGCAGGTGGTCCGCTGGCTACTCCACCTGTGGGATGTGCCGTGATGGTGTAGTAGTAGTATTATATATATATCAGTTATGTAGGTGTAGAATATCTGTCAATCATTCTAAATGTATAAATTTTGTGACACAAACATGACCGTTTTTTTTTAGTTTTTTCACGTGTAATTAATCCACTGAACCACCTACTTGTAAAATCCATAGAATTATTGTATTGTTATCAAGTACCTAGCTTGTATTTTTTTTTTGATGCTAGTGATTATTTTATTAGCAGGTAACATTTATATTTCTTATACATTTATATAGTGAAAATAGCAAAATGCACGAATAAACTTAAGGTAGGTATCTATGCTTATTCTGGTTTAGTTCTGATATGGAATATTGTATTCTAATTGATTTATTCATATTATAAAAAAGATTAATTTTAATTTAATTAGGGGTAGAGATGATCCTACATTTATCCAATACCGAAAACCGGATTTCGAGTAGCATGAAATTTACTTATTGGTTTCATTAAAATGTATAAAAATAATATGGTGCGCTTCCGCTTGAATAAAAAATAAAATTTTCTAGTTGTTTCATCTGTTTGTCTATTAAAATAAAAAGTAAATGTCTGTATTGTCGCGTTCACTCCCATCATATAAGATTCATATCTTAATTTGGGACAAATTCGGTTTGTGTGAACTGTACGTGTTATTTTATATATTTTTTTATGATTAATCATTTTTATAACATTTCACTGTGAACTAAATACATAGACGCACGATATGGTGTTTTTGAGGTAATGTGATGAGTGAACGGTGCTTTACAGGTTCTCCATATACATATAAAAAGGCTTTCTTTATTATAAAACTAGAACAGCTCCTTGGAGAATACACAACAATAATTTTATCAATTGATACATCTCAAGCAATAAAGTAAATGGATTTTCATTGAAAAGTGCTCTGCAAACGTAGGTCTTACCTTTTGTTTAATTTTCTTTCTGTATTAATATTGGTTTTAATCTCTTTAATTTTTTACTGTTTGCTATTGAATAATAGACAGAAGTTTGTCTGGCAGTAAACATTATTATTTGGATTGAATTCCCTGAAGTAAAGTATTTATTTTCAGTATCTTTCAATGCACAATGTGAAAGTGAACGTACCTACCTACTTAATGCAACCGCTCATCTCTCCACTGCTAAAAATATCTTTCTCTCTTGTTACAATTCTGTGGATTAGATTGCAGCAAATCCTTGCGTCTTTTTCTACAGCTCTTTGTCGAATCTGCATCTTAAATCGGTTTACATCGCTTTTCGGAAAATTCTAAATATGGGCGCCTCTTGTAAATTCTCCCCTCATATATCCCTTCTATTCTTTCTTGCAAAAGGTTATCTAGACGCATTATGTGTTCAATATATAATTATGGTTATCTCCTTCATATGATATGTTGAGAACCTCGTTATTTGAAATGTGATCCCTCCAGGATATTCTCAAAATTCATGTATAGGTCCACATCACTAACACCTCTTGTCTCTTTATATCAGTTCTCTTCCACACGGGCACCTTATCTCGCAGCCTTATAAAACACTTCACACTTAATTATTATGTCTTCACAAGGAGCTTGCGTAATTTCGATTCGTGACTCAAATATTTTCGATATTTTATGGCTTATTTTCTAGACAGACAAATTCATTTCCGTTCTTCATGGGTACTCGAGACATTACTACTCCTATCTGTTGTACGTTTCGATCTACTCTCATTACTTTTACGTTGCCTTTCTTGATTTTTTTTTTAAATGTATCGGTTTTTTTTATAAACCCAAATACAACCTTATAGACCTTTCACAGG